>CM062818.1:274939290-275539290 GCA_031772625.1 Pinus tabuliformis | reverse complement strand
CCGACTTGAGATTGTTTTGAACTGGATGAGACTGAATCAAAGGATGACTTGATGATTTGCTGATGTTTTGCATGAATAACCTTGGCTTTTTCTCTTTCCTCTTCTAATTTTAGAATTTGATCATGTCTAAGTTGAACAGAAGAAGAAGGGCTTTCCTCACTAAACTGAACTAGGGCTAAAGAAGGAAGGAAAAGATTTGTTGGTAGTACTGCTTCTTTTCCATACACAAGATTAAACGGGGAAGAACCTATGGAAGCCTTCTGCATTATCCTATCAGCCCATAGTGCGAATATTAAGGATTTGTGCCATTTTTTATGATTTTGTTCGATAGTTCGCTTAATAATTTTAATCAGATTTTTGTTTGTAGACTCTGCTAAACCATTACCTTGGGGATAGTAATTAGCAGAATATTTCAATTTAAATCCTCTTTTAATAGCGAAATCAAACATAGCATTGCCTGAGAAGTAAGATGCATTATCGAAAACAAGAGCATTTGGGACACCAAACCTGGTAATGATGAATTGATCTATGAATTCAATAATTGCTTTAGAATTTGTTGTGTTTAAAGGAATTTCTTCAACCCACTTAGTAAAATAATCAGTAGCGGCAAGGATATACTTATGCTGTTTGGAAGAAAGTGGAATAATTTCTCCAGTGATATCCAATCCCCATTGCTCAAATGGTTGTTCAATGTTGGCTGGTTGCAAAGGGAAAGCTGGTTTTCTTTGTCTTCCACTAGAAGTTTGACATTTTCGGCATTTCCTTACATATTCCTTAGCATCTCTAAACAGAGTGGGCCAATAATATCCAGCATGAATGATTTTGTGGGCTGTTGTATCAGCTCCAAAATGTCCTCCTGCTGGTCCATCATGTAATTCCTGCAAAATCTTTTGTGCTTCAGGTTTTTCTAGGCATCATAATAAGATTGAATCATAGTTCTGCCTAAAAAGCACATCATCAATAATTGTCAAATTTTTCGCTTTTAATCTAATGGCCCTTTTGTTTTTGTAAGACAGGTTATGAGGTGCATATCCATTTTTCAAATAAGAGATTAAGACAACATATTTCGATTCAGAATCAGTAATACTTATCTGGCTGATTTCTTCGGTTTGATCTGTATCACCTAATTCTGGAATGTTGGATGCTCCTGCCAATAACCTACAAAAACCTTGGCCTCTAACAATCTTTGTTGGTTTAATTTCTAAGTCATATTCTTGAAGTGTTGTAACCCAATTTGCCCTTTTTTCACCTAATTCCCTTTGGATTAATAGTTGCCTTACTGTAGGGAAAGGAACTATAACTTTTGTATGGGCTTTTAAAAGGAAGGGTCTGTAATGTTTGACAGCTTTATATACAGCAAAGGCTTGCTTTTCTACTTCGGAGTAATTCAATTCAGCACCCTGAAGATTTGAACTATAGAATGAAATGGGTGCTTCCAAATTGTGATTGTTAATCTGTGTGAGTATTGCTGCATAAGACAAATCGGATGCGATAGTATACAATGTGAAATGATTAGAAAAATTAAGAGTATTTAAGGCAGGGGAATTGATTATTGATTGTTTGATTAAATCAAATGCTTCCTTTTCTACTGATCCCCATATAAAGACTGAATTTTTCTTAATCATAGTTTGAAGTGGCAAAATGATTTGAGAAAAGTCTGGAACAAATCTTTTGACAAAATTGATTTGGCCTAAAAAAGACTGCATGGATTTTTTATTATGAGGGAAAGGGATTTCAGAGATTTCTTTGATCCTGTCCTGATCAATATAAATGCCATCTTTAGAAACAATAAAGCCTAAGAGCTTTCCTTGGTCAAGAGCGAAGAAGGATTTTTTAGGGTTAAGTGAAATACCGTACCTTTTGCAGCGTTGAAAGATTTGATTTAAATCATGCAAATGATTGGATTTCTCTTTAGAAAATACAGTAATATTGTCTAAGTAGACGACTACTGTTTTGTTAATCAACCCTTTAAAAGCTATATCCATCGCTCTTTGGAACGTGGCTCCTGCATTAATAAGTCCGAAAGGATTTTTCTGATACGCATATGTTCCCCATTTTGTTCTGAATGTGGTTTTGAGTCGGTCATCAGGATGGACCAAAACTTGGTTATATCCTGAAAAACCGTCTAAAAAGAACATTAACTCAGAGCTTGCCACTGATTGGAGTATCTGCTCCATAGTAGGTAATGGGAGATTATCTTTTAGGCTTGCCTTATTCAAATTTCTGAAATCTATACAAATCCTGATGTCGCCATTTTTCTTTCTGACTGGCACCATATTGGAGACCCAGTTTGAGTGCCGAACGGGAAAAATAATCTTAGCTTTCAAGAGTTTATTGAGTTCAGATTTTATTTGACTCTCTAAGTTTGGATGTATTTTCCTCAACTTCTGCTGAATTGGTTTCTGTTTGGGAAGCATTGGAATGGTATGCTGGATGATGGATGTATCATATGTCTTTAAATCATCATATTTCCAAGCAAAAACATGTTTATTTTTCCATAACAGTCTAATGAATGCTTCCTTCTCTTCCACGGAAAGTCCTAATCCTAAATTAATGTTTTGAGGAGTTTGCTCAGTGCCAAGGTTTATCAATTCAAACCTTAAGGTAGAACTTTGGAGCTTTGTATTTGTCACAGGTTTAAACCTGTCTTTAATATCATAAAGATCCTCAAGCTTCACCACAGGCTTTGGGATTGAATTTTCCTCGTGTTTACCTCTCATTTGAAGGTCATGCTCGTTTTCCTCAATGATTTGATCATCATAGGACTTTTCTGAAGTTAAAAACTGCAAAATGTCTTCATCATGGTTGAATACTTTCCAATTAGTGATATTTTCAGGAATCGATGCCCTAAAAAGTAATTCTACTGAAAATCTATCTGGGCTATAATCTTTAGAAGGTAGGAGCTTGGAAGCAACATTGACTAGCAGGTCGGCTGCTGAATTTTGAGACCTGGGAATGGAAGAAATATTGAATGCCGAAAAGTGGGAGGTGAGTTCCTGTACCAACGACTGATAATGTTTGAGATGGCTAGAAAGACAATGAATTGTATTCCTTACCTGTTTAATAATAATTTCAGAATCTCCAAACACTTTCAAATATTGGACCTTGAGGCCAATCGCTTTATATAGTCCTTGGACTAAGGCTTCGTACTCAGCTGTATTATTCGTGCATTCAAACTCTAGCCTACAGGACAACATTGTTTTTTCTCCCTGTGGGCTAATCAAAATACATCCTGCTCCTGAGCCCTCGCTAGACTTGGACCCATCGAAATATAATGACCAAAATAAAGAAGTATTAACAATTTTATTTACAGTTTCCTCAGTATCATTAAAACATCTTGACCTATCTATTTGTGAATAATTTTCGATTTGAGATGTAGAATTCTTTACTGAGAAAGGAGATGGTTGGGCAGTGAAGTTACCAAAGAATGACTCTGATGAATAATTCCCCAAAATGTTGTTATTAAATGATATTGGTTGGTTTTCTTGTTTAAATTCTATAACTGTATGGGTCATGTGTTTCTCCCGATCGATTTTTATTTGATTTGGCTTTCCCTTATAGGGAAGCCACATATGGGACCAATCGGTAGAGATATACCCATGGAGTTTTTCAGACCAATCCCTAGTCAAGATCAAACCATAAAATTCAGGTATATCGGTGATCAAGATATCAATTCTTTGTACTACTCTAAGATCAGCTAATAGCCTGATAGTTACTGAGTTGATTTCCCCTAAAACCTGTACTTTAGTCCTGTCCAACTGCACAATATGAATAGCGGACTTTTGGGGTTCAATGTTCGGTTTGGAACAAACTGAAGCTGGAATTATATTAGAGGATGCCCCTGAGTCAATCAAACAGTTGTGCAGGTTTCTATTGTAGATCTCGTAGGTTAGAAGGAAAGTTGGAGTACGAGAATTTGATCTATCTCCTATAAGAACTGCATCAGTAGCTTCGACCATACCAGAAGGTGGTTGACCTGCATCATTTGCAGCTTTAGCACTGGGAAGGGGTGAAGTAGGAACAACATTTAATTCTTTGAGAAGCAACTTTTTTTGATGTTTCAATTTACTAAGTTCAAACATGGTAATGTTTGCCTTAGTCCTTTTCATGTCATCAACAATATTGTAATCCATTGAATCAGACACTACCAATGTCTTAGATGTTGATGGGATAGTTGAGGTTGAAGGTTGGTTTTGTGGAACTATTACAGGTGGCTTCCTCAGGGGTACCTTTTCCTTTGTTGTAGTAGCACCTGCACTCCTTTTCTTCGAAGTTGTCTGAACAGGTTTGGAGGTACCTTTACTCCTAGTAGTGACAGGAAACGCTTCTTCTTCATTTTCTGTATCGGAGTTAGGCAATATAAAATCCCACATTCCATGACATTCAACAACTTCCTCTTCTTCATCAGTTGGTGAAGCTGTTTCTTCTTCTCCTTCTTCAAGATCTGAATCTGCATTAGATATAACATTCGATGGTTTTGATTCGGTTTTAGTGTAATTCCTAAAGGGTCTTTTGGTTGAGGTTTCAGCTACCTGTTTTTTGATTTCAACCATTTCATTTGACATAGTCTTGAGGACCTTTTGTAGACCCTACATGTCATATGGATCTTTAGGGGTTTTCTTCTTTGAATCATCTTTAAAAGAAACTTTTTTGGTTTTTCTATCTTCAAGATCAGCTTTCTTCTCTAGAGCATTAATACGTTTCTCCACAACAAGTGCTTCTTTCATGTTTTTAGCTAAAGTTGGTTTTCCAGCCCTGTCTACAAAAATAGCTATATTGGCAGGTAGGGAAGTTATATACCACTCGCTTCGGATTTGCTCACTTGGTTTGGAGGCCGTTGGGATTTTATTCAAGAGTTTATTGAATCGTGCATTAGATTCTTTAATTGGTTCCCTATGCTCTATCCTAAGATTGGAGAGATCATTTATTAGTGTAGCCAAAGTCCTATCATCACCATACTTAGTAAGAAATTGTTCTTGGCAAGTCGTCCAACTGGTAATGGAACCAGAAGGTAAGGAAAAATACCAGGATCCTGCTGATCCTTGCAAAGTATAAGGGAAAAGCCTAATGACAACATCTTGCTCCGTTACTCCCTTCAAATTAACTACCAACATGAAGTTATTAATATGTTCCTCAGCTTGTGTTCCATCATCTGGATTAAACTTGGGTAGCCATTTCTTAGGTGCATCAGGTAATGTATGCAATGGAGCAGGCATGTTGATTGCACCAGGCCTGGTCCATGGATCTGCCATTGTAACCACAGTAGTGGATGATATTACTGTTGAACTTCCAGAAGTCTGGGAAGGAGTTGATATTAAGGATTGTGCAGGTTGGGATGTTGAAGTTGCTAATCCCTGATTAAGAACAATGTGTGATGAGGGAGTGGATGGTTGACTTCGCACTGGGGAAGGTGAGATGGAGGATGTGGATGAAAGTTCTTCACTGTCAGATCCTTCAGTGTTTTTATTCGCCTTTTTCCTTTTGGGTAAAAGGAACTCAGTAGGTTCAATACCGAGCTTTCCACTCTGAAGTCTGGTGAGAGGGTGAGGTAAATTGAATTGCGAAGTCACACTGCTTTGAGATACCTCAGATTTCTATGGTGATATCGAGAAACTCTGAAGTTTGTGGATAAAAGACTGTACTTCAGGAGATTCAAGACTTAATTGTTCTGGAGTATGGTGGATTTGAGCAGTGGTAGTTGATTCCTCTTCTTGTTTGGATACTGGAGAACTAGCATGCAATTGGGAAGTGCGAGGTGATGCGGAGGGAGAATTACTCTTATAATGGTCTGTAGATTTGGGTTTTCTTGCCATTCACAGTTGGTGGCCCTCCTTCTAGCACCAAAAATGTTGATGCCCCGAAAATCGTTGTATCAACATTGGGGGATAACCACCCGGTCCGGACCTTAATACAGCTCCTTTTCCATTTGGAATGGTGGCTCCGACTGGGGATAATGGGACCAGTTTCCCAGTAATGAATAAAAGGGGTGGATGAATGATTGATTGTCTAATCTAATGATAGGCGAATAACTTAATCTATCAGCAAAATAAAAGAACTACTACTAATCCCAGGAACTATTGTACTTTGAAATGTATCACTTGATGATCTATGTCTATTGACAGGCATATAGATGACTCTATCTAATAAACATGGACATTCATTTATTTAAGGATTACTTTGTTTAAATAGTTAAACAAAGTGATTAACACAATATTGCTACACTTATCATTTATATCATCGATACATATATGATCAAAAGAAAAGCATATGGTAAACATCTAATAGTGGAAGGAATAAAGAATGTTGTTAAAGCACATACATATATCCGATAATAGAAAAAGCGATCAAATGACAATTCATATAAAAAAGAATGAATTCAGACATAGATAATAGTACCATATCAGCTGCTTATCACTCCCAATATCAATCGCTATTTGAAATTCTTCTTCCAACGCAGAAATACTTTCAAACAAAGACAGTAGTGCACATTCGCATAAAAGCTTCCTTGTCAAAATCAGAATAATTGGTCCAGTTTTATAAAAGAATATGCCTAAAGTACAGTAGTGCAACATCAGGCTTTAAGTCATGTACAAGACTTACGACCCTTTCCAAATACAATGAAAGGGTCTATAAATACTTAATTAAGCTAACTATCTATGAAACTAAAATCCTACTTAATTGGTATCATTTGATTTTGAATATCTCCTTCGCAGCAATCTGGTAGTCGGTGGCATGAATCATCATTTACGTTGTTTGCCTTTAAACCTGAGCTGACATATCGCAAGCATTGGCTCCACTTCGGGCGGTCCGTTGAGGCGAGAATTGAGTTGGCCGGCATAGGTGGCATCCTGAATATCGGGAATGATATACCCGATTGCATCTGTAAGGCATTTGAGGGCGGCTCTCTGACTGTGTGGTTCTACTAAGAAGAACCAATGGGCATCCCATGTCAAGCTGTTAATTCCTACGATTAATCTCCCATTTTTCTCTAGTTCCGGATAACATGACTGCTCCAATGTTTTCGCTGCTGTCAATTTACCTGGAGTACATTGGGAAATCATGTTAGACAAGTAGAGAGTATTGTTAACCAATTCAACCAAATTACTTGTGGTTGATTTGCATCTTGAAATTGCTCTCTCTGCTTTCATTAACTGGGACTGCCATTCTGTAAATAATATTTCCTTGTGTGATTCTAAAATCTTTGGTAAATTAGCGCCTGTCCCTGATCGGTATCTTTCCATTCAAGAAAATTAGTTAATGTTTCATTGGCTTGATCCAAGTCTGTTCTAGCTTTTTTCGATTTTTCACTTATTGATGTCGTCAAATCGCATAATGGTTCCGCCTAGGCGATTTGTTGACATAAAAGATTTATCTGTGTTATCAATGCCTTGTTTATCTGTAATGCTTCTATTTTGAATTCGGCTATCTGTGGAAGATTCTTTGTTTTCTCTAGCTGGGCTGATAGTTGAGAAATCTTCTCATCTTTTGACTTCAGCATTTGTTCATTCGCTGCTTTCAGTTGTGCCAATGCCTCAGACAACTCTTTCTGCTTTTGGACTGCACTGTGATAAATCCTCTATTTCTCTTCCTGCAATTGTTTAGTTAATTGATTATTTATTTGCTGTTGGGTTAACAATTGTCGTTCTGCTTGTTCTGCCTTCTGCTATGCCTCTGATAGTTATGCTTGCAATGAAAAGATCTCCTAGTCTTTTGTTTTTAATAAAAGACTCACCTCTGATGCCTTGTCTATTGTTGCTGCCGAATAGGCTCCAGCATATTGTGATAGTTTTGTTAGGTCATCAGAGGGGTCAAATTCCTCCTTCCAAACCACGTTGCCCATCACTGTTTGTTCTGGGAATAGGGAAGGTTGATCAGTCCTTCTCCTCTTCCTTTGTCATTTTACCACAACTTTGTGTCTTGGGCTATTGAAGACATCTAAGGGAGGAATTTCTTCTATTTGCAAAATAATCTGATCGGAGGGATCCTTTGGGATTATCTCTACTTATTTCGAACTGGGTAGGCCGCTGGTTCCACTTGGAACCTGTTTTGAAGTGGTCTCCTGTGTGTCTGCCGCTTTTGATGTCTCGGTATATTTAGAGCATTCAAGATTACTGATAATTGAATTGAATTGCTGCCATTCCGGGAGCAATTTCGGGTCAATTCTAGTATCTACATTCACCTCTATGCTGCTCTGTTCCTGCTCTTTCATCTGGGTTTCTTCTTGTCTTTTCATATGCACTTCCTCCTGTTCTTTTGATGTAACAGGAGGTTCCTTAGTAAGTTGTTGTTCAGGCTCGCTTGATTCTGTTGTTGGGGTTGTTGCTAACCGATCTAGAGGCAGAGTTTGCAACCTCTGTTCTCTAAGTCTGTTGAATTCAACTAACTCGTCATCTTTGTATTCCATTCTGGCCAGCGATTTAACTTAGGACATCGACTCAGCTGAGGAGAACAGGTCATCAAACTTATCTTCTTTATGATCAAAATTTGTCAATTTGGCCTGTTCAAGTGCATTATAGGCGACTTTGTTGTGATCAAATCGCCTATTAGGGAGAGTTGCTAGAGTTAATGACTTCATCTTTTCAGATTCTTTCTCTGCATGTTTGAAATCATGCAAAGTGTAGACACCACATCTCAAAGGAAAAGAGGGCCAGACCTGCTTCTTAGTTTTCTTTAGAGTTTTTGTAACTCCTTCGGAGATAATCTGATAGGCTATCTCCCTTGCCAGCAGTTTATCAGGTATGTACAAAGGAAGGACATGAGGTGTGGCTTGGCTGCCGAAAATTCTTGTATAAGTAAATCTTTCCTCTCCGAACCATCTTCCTATTGATGTGAAATCAATCCCTGCTTGGTAGGAAATCTTAGGAGCAGGTCTATGAAAAATAGAATAATGAATGGGTAACATAAAGCCATTACAGACTTGGTATAGATGGTGCTTATAGGAAGTTTTCCACAATTTCTGATGGTATATGTGAATGGGCATGGGGTCTTGTGAAGTCCACCTCCAGCCGAGCACGGGAAATTCAGAATTAAAACACAGGGTGTCTAGTATACAAGCACTGTAGTAGAAAGGGGGAATAAGCCTTTCAGTGACGCGGGTTTTGATTCTAAAATCAAGAACTGCAGTTGCTAGCTTATCTGACAGTATAGTTGCCCAATCCATTATTTCACTATTACATGCCGCTTCCATCAAGGGAACCATTTCTATAGTGAAATTAGCGGAATCGTGCAACCCCCGCAATCTACACATCATTATCCCAGCATAACAATAAGGAGAACATAGGGAATCAACATAGTACTTACCGGAAGATTCATGCTTGTGTTTTGCCAGATTTTGCCTCCAATCCCGAATGGGTTCGGATTCAGTTTCGTTCTCATTTCAGAATTTCTCCAGAAATGCCTTGTCGTACTTCTTCTCTGGTACAGGAAAATGATACATTTGCCTCAAATCATTAGCCTGAAATGAACCGAAGATTCTCCCATCTCTGGTGCAGAAGGTTCTGTCTCTAATTGGGATTTCCTCAATTCCCCACCTCACTACATCCGTATATGGGAGAATTTGTTCCCGAGCTGCTATCTGATGAAGGAAAGAGTTGGCTAAGTCCTTGAGAGTAGCATCATATTTTCGATTGGTATCTACTGTGGCTTGTACTGATGTCACCTCTGGTTCTTTCTCCTCAATCAAATTATAAGTACTTTGCCAAGTACTTTTTCCGAGTCCTAGACATGTAGTATCAGATATCAATCCTTTTCTTTTAGTTCCTGGATCAACGATGAGTTGTCCTATGGCTGGCAAAGCAGAAGCGATTGTAGTTTTCTTAGAATTCTTCCCCATTCTGCTTGAATCTATTACTTCGAAAGAGTTCTACACAGGAGTGAAAATGAACGTAATACAGAGAATTGATAGCGCAAACCAAATGTGAGTGAGATATATTGATCAATGCACAATGAAGGATTAACTTAAAGTGGCCGCGGATACAATCTGTGAAAATATTTTTAGGCTTACTATTTCATTAAATGGCCGTTAAAACCTGCCAATCCTTTAAATGCCCATCATATCGTTTTATTGGCCACATGATTTGTTTAAGCATGCCTTGGATGTTTTGGCAGTTGAGCGCAGGTGAATGACTGTTTGGAAGATAAGGCCTTTAATACGAATTAATCGTAATATCCCCGCTTTAACAATTCTTTGAAATTAACGCTTTTGGCTTTATCGCAATCGAGCGTCGGGGGAAAACTTAAATCGTTATATTGGTTCCTTTTGGAATCCCCGATTGCCGATAGTGATATCGCATCGCATCGGGAGTATTAACTGAGCATTTTGAGAAGCATGCATGGTATATCCCCGATCGCCGATATGCATCGGAGCGAAAGGGACTTTATCGCATCGCATCGGAGCAAAAGGAACTTTATCGCATCGTATCAGAGCGAAAGGAACTTTTTTTATGCTAACTTATTATTGCCGATATCAGATAGCCTATTGCGTGTTGTCGCGTCGGAGAAAACCAATGGGTTTTTAAATTATGCCTCCTTTGTCATTGCGACATGCGATCTTGCGATCGCTTTATCACAATGATAAAATATTAATGATTTATATATTATAAGACCAATAATTGGTTTATCAAAAAGGTTTTGTAATGTTTTCATCTTGTTTTTGGACCTTTTTGAGTAATACAAAGTTGATACCAATTAAAATAAAAATGGACCCATTTCATATTATAGTCTTGAGAAAAACAATGATGTGAAATGGGGGGTTGTTGTAGAGCACAACAACAAGGTAGGCTAGCAAAGTAAAAGGAAAATCTTCAAGGGCTAATGGATGGAATTATTCTAACCAGGGTGAAAGGGCACTGAAGAATCCTTGGACCGGGATCAGAATGAGAAACAGAGGGTGATCATCAACAAAGGGCAATTAAGAATCCTTTGCTACATAGACCAAAAGGAAAACTATGGAAGCTAAGGAGTAGGTAAGAATTCCCTAGCTAAGATAGTTTAGCAGAAAACATTAAGAATGTAAACAGTCAAGATAGAGTGCATTTAAACCAGTTCTGAAATATCATTCCTAGTTTAACATTCATGTTTCATAGAACACATATGATTACTAAGAAACATAAGGAAAAACTATAATACACATGAGAGAATACTTATATGATTTTCACTTTACACAAGAATCCTAAAAAATATCTGAGCTTTATTCCATGATCCAACAAGCCAATCCAGTTTTTTGACACAATACGTCTTTGATTTGAGAGAAAAATATACAGAAATGTCTTTGAATCCACCATAAATACTTCGAAATATGAAGTATTTATACAAAAAATATTTACAAAATATCTCATAACAGTTTGAGATTTAATTCAGGAAATAAAAATACCTTTAAGAATGAAGATAGAGATAGATGCAAAACTCTGTCATGTTGTCCATATTATGGTGGTAGTGTTGGCTATTGCAGTTGAATTTGAGCCCTTTAAGCTTGCGAATATTTTTATGCTAGAACCATATTTATCTTTAGTCTTTCACTGATACTCTTTGACCTGCTACTCTTTGACCCTGTTCATCTATCTTTTGCCTGATTCAACTGGCTGCTTTCAGATTTACTGTGGTAACTTATAGTAAATCTGTCATTTTTCCCACCATTCATCCTCAGGTAACTTTGCTTTTATCATTCTTATGTATATTTCGTCTGCTTCTGTGTACTTAGAAAAATTGGGCTTGGTGACAAACAAATGTTTCACCTCATGCTCTAAAAAGAACAAGTTTTCAAAAGTGTCATATAGTACTTTCCCTGTAGGCAAGGCCTTGATACCTGAAGTACTGGCTTGCTCCTTGGCCAACTTCCTTAGTCTGTCAGTGTAGTCCAATTGGGTCATAAGTTTATCATGGATGGCCATAGGACTGGGAAGGCCTTTGTCCCTCAAAATTTGAAATTTGGCCATAAACCTATCAATGGCCACTTGCATTTTATGGCATTTTTCTTCTAAGTTAACCATGAGGTTTCTTTTGGAAAGAACCTTTTTGACTTCCATGATGGATTTAGTCCTATCCTCTATACCTTTTTCATTTAGCTCATGTTTGTTCTTGCTATTTAGGAAGTGGATGAGTTGATTGGCATCCTCCGACATTTCACCCAACTCTTCCTTTACTTTTTGGATAGCTCCAGTAGCTACCTTTACCAGTTCTGTTTGCTCAAATATAACTTGAATTGATGGACAAATATTATTGACATAGTCAATGATATTAGCCCAAATCATTTCTTTGGTCTATCTTAGTGGCTTCTGTAATGTCAAATCTTTCTCTAGGACCTTAATTGTCTCACCCATCCTTAGGGGTTTCCATGTTTCTTCTTTTTGTTGAATTTGGGCAAGCTTACAGCCAGTTCCTAAGCTTTCCACTTTCTCCTTTAGTATTTTGAGTTTTTTTGCCTTGATGGACATCTCCTCCATGGATTTTACTAGCTTTGATGTTTTCTCTATAGATGTACCTGCTGCCGTAGACTCAGTTGTGACTGGCAATGCTGTGGCAGGTGGAGCTGTTGGTGCCAGAAATGCTGCCAATGTAGAAGGAACTGCAGTTGTTACTGTGGCAATGGTAGTTGTTGAGGTTGTTTCTAGGTCACTTTGCTTGGATTGAATTAAGATAGCCAACTCTTTCTCTATTTATTTCAATTGGTCATTTAGCTTTAGGACCAAGTCCATAAGATCTTCTTATCCTTTTTGTGTTTCCAGGACTTCTTCTGTTTGTGGGTGATGTAATGGTGGAATCTTGAGTTGCTTCTTCAAAGAAGCTATGTCATCATTCTTCTTCTTTATCAATTTTTCAGTAGCCTTTACATCTTTGGGATCGTGTCCCAACTCAATGATTAAGTCCTCTAAGGACTTGATTATGGTATCTTTGGCCTGTGAAGAAGCCTTCTCCCATTGGAACTAAGCTGATATGTTATTTAGGGAATTTTGCAATTGGTGGTCCGCGATGGCTTTCCCTATGAAGGTGGAGTAAATCATCTCTCCTGTCTGCTTGTGCAACTCAATCTGGTCAATCGGATGAATGTCCTTTGCCGGTACTTCGAAGTCTATCTTTCTGAAGTCTGTTGTTGTTCTTGGTTGCTGAGTAGTGGGCTTCATGATTGTCATCTGCATTTTTCCTTCTTTCACAACATAGGCTAACATAAGCCTTTTCTGATTGGTGGGTGTCATTTTTAAGTATTGTGCATAGGTTTGGGCTTTTAGCCTCTCATTTCTGGCTTTTATATCCTTGTGCATTTCTTTGATGTCTTGGTCTCTATCAGCTGGCATCCTGAATGAGGACACTTCAACACTCTTCTGGCTTTCCAACATCTGAGTGTGTGATGTGGAAGGTTCTAGTGTGCCCCAAGAGGGAGTGGCATGCTTGCTTCCTTCTATTTTTGTGTTGGTGGCCACAACTGTTTCTTCTGTGAATTCCTATTCAAAGACAGGATTTATCCTTTGCCTTTTAACCAAGATGGTTTCTGCATATGCTTGTGAGGTTTCTCTGCCTAAAGTTGTGGCCTCTTCCCTATTTCATTTGAGGTTTTTCTCCTCATTTAGAGGAGTTTGCAATACTGGGGGCGTACTCATTATGGGCTCTTGTATACGTGTATCAGTTAACTCCATTGATAGGTCTGGTTGTTTTGACTCTTCTTGCACCTCAGATTCTTCTTCTACATGTGATTCACTTTGTGCCTGAGATTCTCCTTGTGCTTGTGATTCTTTTTGGGCTTGAGATTTTTCTTGGACCTGAGATCCTCCTGGCACTTATAGGAAATAATCCTCATCAAGTTGTTTCTCTAGATCAATTAGAGTATTTTCAACAAAAACTTCAGTTCTATCTCTGTCCACTAAAGGATTCTCCACCCATTCCAATTGATTTTCATATTTTTCTATTTCGGGGATTCGGTGGTGAATGTAGCGAGCCATCTTGTTGAAGTCTAAGGGATCATATCTCCACATGAAGCTCTGTATTAGTTTAAGTCTCTAAAGTATTTTCTCTGCTTCTTTTCCAACTTCTCAGCTATTACACACAAAGGGGCCTAGTTGATCTTTGATTTTGAGTCGAGCCTTCTTTTTGGCTTTAACAAAATGCACCTCATCTGAATTGATTATCTGCCTGTAGTACTCCAGAGCAAATAACCTCATTGGGATGTATTTGTGTAGTTTATATGGGGCCAACTTACAGCCATAGATTCTATTTTAGTGTGATTTTGGTACAAGTACCAATCTCCCACTTTGTGTTGTTTTGAAAGCTGCAGAATCCTCCTGATATCTGAACTGATTCTTGGAGGAGGGCTGCCTATCAGCATTGTTACTATAGGATGTACAAAAAGATCTATGAAGTCTGTATAGGGATATGGGGAGTCATACTTATGGATCAAAGGAGTCCAGAAAATCACTAACCTAGGATGACCTTTAGTATCAAGCTTTTGGAGAGTAAAGGGGAACTTGTCAGCTTGGTAATATAGGAAAAGGTGGTACAAAACTGAGGAATACTTGAATACTCTCTCATTACTCATCCTAAGAAATTGGTCATGCATCCTATCAACTATGAACTTGGCATAATCATACATGATAACAGGAGGTTTTCCTGGAGTAAAAATGGACATGAAGGCTAAGATGATTTCATCTATATACTCACTGGTGGTATAACCTAGGATACTAGATATCATTGCTACAATGTCCTGGCCAAATTTGGAAAAAATGGTATATACATATGGGGGAGGATCTTTTGGAATATGTTTCACTTCTACAATAAAATTTTGGAACATTTCAGCAAGCTTTGTAGTGGTTAGCTTGGGGAATCGGTCCAATAGGTCTCCAATGGAAATTGGGGTTAGGTTTTTCCCTGGTTGTAGTTGCAGCATTTCATTGATTGACTTAGGAGTGATGGTGAAAAGTATGTTTTGGTCGGGGGACATCACTGCTCTTTGACTGGGATGAAGCTTGCATGGGAATAATGGATGATTTCTGGAAAGATGTGCACCTCAAGGAATTCATACTTGGGAAAAATATACTCCCAAAGTCTTATTTTATTAGCATGGTTTAGGCATTGGTCTTTATATTGATAGTACAATTTAAGAGGGGATTCATGGACAGAGGTGTCTGTTATTTGGAAATATTTTTCAGCAAGGGGAAGGTGGTCCAGGTCCAGGTGAGGAGCAGAAATGGGTCTTACATCCATGGCGATTGGGGTTGCCATTCTCAGTTCTTGTGGATTTGAGAATGGGGGAGGTAAATTGCCAGTCTTTTAGGGAAATGGTGGTTCAATTCCAGGTGGGTTTTAGGTTATTAGAGTTTCTCTTTAATTTCAATTAAGAAAAATTAGTGATTGGTTCGGAAATTGACAGGGTTTTCAATGGATTCTAACTTAAATACCTTTAAATACCTAGAATTTGAAGAAAACTCGGTCTGAACTGGGTAATTGGAAATTTTGAATGGTTGACAAAACTTCAATCAGGCTGGAAGGCAATATAGGAGCTTTATGGCGTCTTCAGGGTGCAGATGTATGTGGGTTGACAGCTTTCAACATTCACAGCCGCGTGCATGGACATTTTCAGTTTAAAAATTATAAAAACAATAATTTGGGGCTTTTTTGGCTTTATGCGCGAAATTCAATTTGGCGGGTACAGGTGTACAATGGTCATTTGTCGCGTAGCGAGGTGAACAGTGACTGTTTTGGCGTGTAGTAGGTTGGTGGCAAGTGGTTTGCTTCCCACAGCTTTTGGTCTCTTGGCGGTATTGGGAGGAGGTCGCTTGATTCCATTCATTGAGCGCAACATCGCCTCAAGGTCCCAGCAAAAAACAACCCTTTTCGGGTAGGTAACGTTCGGATTTTGGGCCCTTCCAAAATCAACACGGGCCATCAGATGGGGAGGGGAGAGATCATGCAGTGGTCGGGCAATGGAGTTGCGTGAAAGGTAATGGGGGGGGGCCGACAGGTGTTTAAGCACGGTGTTTTAGGTTTAATGTGAGATTAAGGCAGGGGTTAAGGAATCAGGGGGGATTTAATAATGTTTTTTAACTAGCTTAATCGACGATCAATTAGTTAGTGGGCCTAGGGTAGAAATTTTAGTTTATATAATTAAACTATGGAGGGATTAATATTGTGGGAGTTAGTATATATACGAGAAACGAGTTTTTATTAGGGATTTAATAAATAAATTAGTAACTTAGTCGAATGAGCGGAAGGGGCACCATACCCTAAGCATATGATTTTCATGTTTTATTGCTTTCTAATAATCACATAAAGACTTAGGATATAATGTTTTTATGGGTTTTTGATATGAAAATGAGTTATGTGGGGGAACAAATACTTTTCCTAGGTAAAAGTGATTTAACCTTAGGAAAAGAGTATTTTTAGGAAAAATGAATGAACTGAAGGGGGGAATGAATGTTTATGAGGGGGTTTTAGTACTTATTGCCTATAATTCATTGAGCTGAGGGTCCGGTCCCTCCAAAAGTCAGATAAATGCTCTGAGCCTCTTTGACTTAGGGTTTTTAAGTATTTTGAACTTTATTGTGGGAAATTAGTTAATGAAAAGGTGAAATGAATGAGGGAAATTAATTAATTAATTGACTTTGATATCCATCTACATGCTTGAGTGCCCATTCACATTTGGAATATATGTTGAAAAATGATAAATGTGCTTTTTTCTAATCAATCATCACACTTTCTTCAACCTTTCTTCTACTTACCCACCTACTCATCCTACCATTTTTACTTCTCTTTATTAGGGTGCATTTGAGCTAGCAAACATTTATGAAACAATTTTCTTTCTCTTTACAATAGTAAACTAACTAAATCTAACATTATTACATCCAAGGGCTCAGATTAAATAGTTGAGCTTCTTTTATTTACTCTACCTATCAAATTATCTGCCAATATTAAATGGTTTGGTCAGATATTCTTCTCTACCTATAGACATGAAATTGAAAACATGAAATAGTCGAATTTAAATATTTTGACTATCATGGATTGTGGAAAATATTACAAGCTACACACAATCATTTATTATGCATAAAATTAAATAGTAGTGGCACTTTGGCTTGCTCATTTTCATGGTCTTTTTCTTTTCTTGGGGTTCATATTTTTTTATCCTTTTTTTACCTTTTTATTCTTTTTATCCTTTGATTATATTTTTAGGACATACCCTCTTTAGATTTTTTAATTTTTTGAATATGGAAAACATTTGCAGAAAGAAAAGGTATGTACATATTACAGGTTTAATCTCAGTCATTCAAAAATTATGACTCCTATTGGTATAGGAACCTAATAGGTTAGAAATTGAAAAAAGAAGAGAAAGTGAAAAAGGGTTTGCAAGTCCAAATGCACCCTGCAAATGCAAAAAATAAAAAAATGTTAGATTAGAAAAATAAAGGATATGTAGATTGAAAAGAATTACAAAGGGAAATGACATGAAAAAATCCTTTAATTTTTTATTATATGGTCCATGTTTTTTTCCTAATGTGGAAGAAAGAAATAAAAAAGGAGTTAAGGGTCTCATATTATTACTCCTAACTTTATCCTATACTCCTATACTCCTAAGTTTACAATGAGCATTTTGATCCTACATCACTGGAGAAGACAAGGGCAAGGAACATGTAAAGGGAACAACTGGGAAAAGGCCGATAATTCTGTGAGATAATTCAAATTGAAATATAGGAAAAGGGCCAGAATGCACATAATCTTAGGCAAGGAATCATCAAAGAAAATAGTCACTAATCTCAGCGACATTCCTGATTCATCGCGAGGTGGAGGTCAATCTTGTCCTACCACTCCAATCTCAGAAATGCAACAGACTCTCCAAGTCTCCACATCTACCAATGTAAGTGGAGAAAGGGAGGAGACCATCTTTCACACCTTCAGCAAGATAAACATCAAGAATGAAATGTTAAAAAAGAGTTCTTATGCTCAATTTTGGAAACAAAGTTCTTCTTCTCAAGGCAGACTTTCTCAAATTTTGATTTAGAAAAAGGAAAAAAGCATATGGCATTTTTGCAAGCACAAACAGCTGAACCTCAAACTCGAGCTGATTGAAAACTGGCCTCTTTTGAGTTTGATTCCAAGAGAGTCATCTTATTGATCGGCTAGAAATGCACAAACAAATAGGTGAAATGATCTCATATACTCTAACTAGTACCTCTATGAGTTTATTTAAAATGTTGGTGGCATTATCAAATGCTCTATCTCAGCTGAAGCTAGAAAAGATTTCATCTCAATCAAAAGACAACATAATTAAGTCTTTGGAAGACTTAGCATTGAGAATGGGATAGTATCCCTCAGATGCAAAAGCAACACAAGAGATAATTAAGAAGAAGGAGATTGATATAGCATCTTTGAAGAAGCAGCTCAAAATGCTTGCAACCCATGATCCCTTGACCAAAGAGATAGAGGAAACAAAGAGTCATAAGGCCAAAATGATGAAATTAATAATGGAGTAGTCACTCCAAATAAAACAAATGGAAGCAAATATGGAGAAGATGGTACAGGAGAAGGAAATGGCAACACAGTTGGCTAGCACCACTATGGAGGCTCTTCCTCTTACAACTATTCCTACAACAACTCTAGCAACAACTGCTACATGGATAGGAAGCAGTATAGAAGAGCTAGCTAGGTCCATGGAAAGCATGAATCTTCAGACTGAGGAGATCAAGAGACTAGAAACCCATGTCAATGTTCTGTAGGACCAAATCAGAGGAGCTGAAAGTACACACTCAGTGGAGATGCAAAGGGCACAGACCTTAATAAAAAATTTACAAAAATCTGGAAACGAATCACCCATTGGTAACACTCTAGGAAGGGTGAAAGAGATCATCTAGCACAACATCATCAATGGCATGAAAGAAATCTAGCCTAGCATCCAAATTATATTTGAACATGAGGAGTTAGTGGAAAAAGATAAAGAAGTTGCTCCATCTACTAATCTAGAGTTGGGAGACATGCGAGCAACAACCAACAAAATCATTAAATTTTATAATTCAATGAATATCTATGAGCTAGAAGAGTTGGGAGTACCAGACAGGACATAAACTATTCTATAGGTGAAAAGTGTATTGACTAAGAAGAACCTAAATGTACAACTTGAGGAAAAATGCTAGAATTTGGAGCTTATAGTGAACAAGTTTTCCAACAAAATTGAGCCTTTAACACAGAAAGGTCTCCCTTCTCTGTTTGTCATAAATGAAAAACTCATGGCCAAAGAAGATTATGTCAAGAGGCTCCAAGGTATATCCCATGATGTTTTGAATCTCTCCAACATTAAAGGAAACATAATAGGAAAAGCATTGCTATAAGCTATCAGCAATACAATCTATATCGAGCATGAACTGAAGCATGTTTTTATAGTCAAGCCCACTTTTGTGCAGTACAATGAAGCTATTGAAATATATCGTAGGTTAATCAAGGTCAGGATTCTAGATGAAGAAGCATGGAGTGACATGTGTGATTACCAAGAGAAACAGGACAAGGAGGATTAAAGGAACAATGCAAAACTGAGTTAGCACCCAGCCAAGTCAGCAGAGCCACTACAACCAAACTAATTACTCAGCAACGATGTCCCAAAAAAGGGAACCATATTTCCAAGTTATCTCATCGTGGCCACTTCCTGGTTACACTAATCAAATTTTATTTCATTATAATTAATAACAAATTGCCAAGTGTACAAGGAAATCGTTGAAGTTTTTTCTTAAATATTTCATGCATTGGAAGTATTAGGTTTTGGACCCGAGTTATTTGAACAATATTTTTTTTGGATCATTGTAATTTTTGAGCTGGAGCATCAATAATAAAAGATCATTTTCAAGATACTTGAGTTGTTTTTAACCTGATGATGTCTTCTTTCCGTGTCAAATATATTGTTGTTTTATTCATTATGCATCAGTAAATCTTATTGTAAAGTAGAAAAAGATTAAGATATGCAATTGGAACACCTTATTTCTATCTGTGGTTACAATCTAAATGTTTTCTTCTGATGTATGGTTAAGAAATACTTAATTTATTTTTAATCATTACTGATTTCACTATTCTGTCATCTCATTCATTCTACTTTTAGATCTAGTAAACATAGTTAGTTTTCCTTGAAAATGCTCTGGAAAAGTTGATGTTACTACCCAGCCTTTAACTGCATAGACCAATGGAAAAGATTGAAATTTGACCTACCCCAACGAAACAAACAAACAGTCAAGCAATCAAGTAATAAAACCCTTTCACCATTATAGCCTGCTTAATACATTACAACACTAAAAATAAGATAGACCTGGAAATATAAAGAGAGAACCCTCTGTGATTCTAGGAGGGCTATATCCTAGACTCCTAAGTGGTTTGATGTATCATTTTTTATTTTGTCTTTCCAAACTTAGAAATCATAGAGCGATAAAACTTTCTTCGACTAGTAATCTGCTTCTTCCCAATATCCCAATCCCCCTTTTGATTTATCTTCTGCATTCGAACCACCATCGTTTCCACATATCCCCAGCTTATTTCTTAGGGCCGCCATGAGGATGTTTACATTGCAGTTTATTTCCATGACTTATTCTTAGAGCTACGAAAACCTCATCGCTACAGGATCACGAGGTTCGTTTACAATTTCATCCCACATGATTAGGGTTTTATGATTTTCAGCCCCACCAATCTAGATCCCTTCAATCTCCACAATATACCCAAAGAAACTTTCTCTTATACCAAATCATCCATAAATTGCAATGGATATTTAATGGGACAGTTCATCACAACAAATTTGATAATATTATATTAAAAATCTGACATTCTACACTATTACAATTTCATTTAATTTCTACATCTCTAGATTTTACTGTAATTAGTGCATGCATGTGAATATAAATTATGAAAAAAATTAGAGAATTAATAAAACAAACTCACACACACACAAGACACAATATATTATCTATGGGAAACCCTTTTGGGAGAAAATCCAAATGGAAGGTGAGGTCACTTCACTCTCTTTCTCTGTCTGGAAATATAGCTACATATACAAAGAAGTAATGTTTGTGGCCCATGGGATGCTACAATGCACATATCCTCTATGTATTCTCTACCTCCTATCTCTCCTTGTTATCTTTGCTTAACTATGGAACAAAATGCTCAGGAAAGAATGGAATGCATGTTCCTCCTAGTGGCCCCGCTTATAACATAGCATAATAGCCTACTAGTGGTTAAGTTTGACTACATCAACTTTTAATTAGAGTTACGAAACAGACTGTTCTAGAGTATTCCACATCAAAAAAAATTGGCTATCCCTTTTCCGTGAATAATGGGGGCTGACACGACATCCGCCTGAACTATAGGTGTGAAAATAGGAAGGTCAAATTCTAAGTGGCATAACTTTTGCATACAAACTCTGATTGACACAATTCTTGCACCATTGGAGATATTCTGATGTGTAGAATAGCATGATAATGTGCCCAAATCAAGAAGAAAATTTTACCTACAAAAAAAATTCATTTGATTCCTCAAAACAATCCCCAAAGGTTTCACACCCTGTTTCACCAAACTAGGTTCCACCAGTAAAAATGGTCCCGTGAGCTGATTCCTCCACTTTTTCCACTCCAAATGCATTGAGATGGATGAATAAAAAATAATGATACAATTTGGATCAGTACCTTATAAACAAAGTGGGGCTATTTATGAGGTTTTTGCAGGAGTGTTATAACCCATAAAAAGAACATTTTCTGGTAGCATTGTGTTGCCACTGCGATCAACACCCTCCAAAATTCTGCTGATACTTAAATTTTGGAGCGTATTGAGGATCTTAAAGTCTATCACATTATTTTTTAATGCATGTTGATTTGATGTTTTTTAAAGCATTTAAGTCCTCTTCCTGGTTTAATATTTTCAAGTCACTTGCACAAACATGCTCAACCTCTGATGGGTTCATGAATGTACTTCTTTTATCTTGAACATTCATAACACCACTTATCAAGATAGTTCTTGTTCAATTTTTAGCCCATGATGATGGTCACTGTGCACTTTCATTGAGAGTATCCCTCACTTTGATTTCGTTTGTACTTTTATTTCAGTGAACTTTCTCACTTGTTACTTTCGTGCACTGTTGAATTCACATGTTCCCCTTTCTTGTTTATGCCTATCTCTTTCTCTCAATTTCTCTTTATTAAGTGTCATTTTCATGTTATATTTTCTCTAGCATATGTCAATTTCAAGGTCGTTCAAATTTTGCAAGTGTTTCCTTATGTTATCCTCATGTCAGAGGTGTCGGTCTTGTGATTTTCACTCATGAATGTATCACACCTTTGCACATAACCAAAGTTATTTTTGGCACACCTTTATGTACTACATGTTCATAAATATCATTAGAATATGTTATAGACATATTCATATATACAAGAACACTTTTTGGTCATTCCTCTCGTAACTTGTTTTCTAAGTGTTGTGATGTGTCATTTCAACTATCACATTTAGAAATAGGTGTTACACAAAAATATCGTCACCATGATTATTTGCAGTCAGTATGGGTCTATCATCACTTGTACTATCCTCCTAAGCAAGTGTCACACCTCAGCTCTTCAAGTCAAGCTTTGAAAATGAGAGAAAGACATTAAAAATCAATGTAACTCTGGTTCCGCACTTTCTCTCACTGTCACCTGCGGTCTCACACCTTTTGTTTACAAAAATTGCGGACCTGCACGCTCTGTCCCTAACGGTGAAGGTGCAGACCCCTGTGAAAGTCAAAAGGCACAAGTTTTATCTTAAAAAACTCACTTTGGGTTAATTCTAGAGGTTTCTAGAAGGAATTTTGACGTGGATTGTTCGCTCTGAGGTGGTTCATGCATCCCAAAAGAGAAGGAGCTAATCCCTTGATGAGAGGAGCTATCCCTTTGAAGGAGGGCTTTATCCCTTTGAAGGAGAACCTAGTAACCTCCCTCCATTGCACTATAAATACAGGCATTGGGCTGGTTGCTAGGGAGGTTAGAAGCTGAACATTTTTTAGGGTAAATGCTAGTTAAATCAAGACTTCCTAGTTGAGCTTAAGAGGAGAGATCACATAACTTTTTGGCTTCATTGGGGAGTGAGTGAAACTTGTCAAAGTAGAAGAGATTTCTTGCTGGACCCTGGGAGGAACTTGTACAGCGTCAAGGCAAAGGTTGTAAAGTTCTTCTTCTTTTGAATTAATACAATCAAACTCATTTTTCTCAACAGGTATCTCATGTTATTTGTTTCATGGACTCCTTGACTTTCATGTTAAATATGTTTTATGCAATTGGATTTTCAGGTGCTATTTAATTTGTTTGCCTTGTTTGTGTTTGCAGATTCATGACAAAGGAGCTCATTTGGATCGAAGGAGTGAGGGCATCCACAAGCTTGCGTTGGACCTAAGGTAGGCCCTAAAAACACTTGTTTGCTATTTTTTATCAAATCATATTTGGAGAAAGATAGTGTCTGGTTGGTTTTCTTGTCATTAGGTCTTCTTTAGATTCTAGGAAGGTCTATCTTGTCCGCAAGATCGACTTATTCCATGTGACAAAATGGCAACTCCGCTGGGGACTTGATTGTTTTCCTTGTTTTTACTTTGACTTGAGAAACTGTGTTTTTGTTTCTGTTTTTGGCTTGTTGTGTGTAAAATTGGGTAGAGTTTGTAGATCCAGGGTTATTTTTTGTTTTTCATAGCTTTGGGAGAGGACCGCACCCTAGCCGTTTGACACAGTGCATACCTACCCACAGCTTGGCTTTTAGCACAGAGCGGGACCGCACCTGTGTCAACTGTGGGTCTGCAGACCCTGTTAAAATTTTGAAAAAACCCTAAGATTTCCTCTGTTAGTCAGCTTAGTGTTTGTTTAGAAATTGTTATCCACTACCCAGACCTGCATATAACTTGTCAGAAGCTTTCCTTAGATTGACTTCGTTAGTGTTAGGGTTTTAAGTGAAATTCCTAGGAGTTTTGGTTGTTGGGTTTGTTTTTCATTTTGGTTGTGTAGTGGCTCTGAGATTAGAAGTTGTAGGGACTTCAGATCACCTTAGTGTCTACCAGCCTTCTTATGAGTCTGACCATTTATGAAATCTCCCCTTGTTGAGGAATCCGCTTTGAGTTTTCTCTTTACAAAACTTCGAAAAGCTTGTGTTTGAGAGTTTGGATTTTCATTTTCAAAAAGAAAACAAAATTGGTTGTTCTTGAATTATTTTTGATTCTGCATAAATTGGTCCTTAGCTTACATCTAGCTAAGTAAAACTTAAAAAAGACTTTTAGTAGGCTTTGACTTCAAATAGGTTTTTATAATTTGTAGATCTCAAAGTTAGTCATTTTCATAGTTTTGAGTGTTTTATTTAAAAATATAAAAATCTCTTTTGGAAAAAAGATTGTTCTGTAGTGATTGAGTGCTTTGAAACGAAAAAGGGAATTTTTTGTGAAATAACGATTTGTCTCGTTTTGAGTGCATTGGAAAAGGACAAAAACTCTTCTTTTAATTTGTTGAATTGAGAAAGATTTGTGTTTACAAAGTATTTGCATTCTAAAACTCTTTCTTAGTTAGAAGTTCATCGAAGAGAAAAAGATTGTTTAGATCATCTTAGGTGCATTTTTAGTGATTTTGAGTCGAGTCTTCATACCACAAGTTTCATCTCCGCACCTTTGGACTTAAACAAAAACCACTAAAATTAATGCTTAAAGTAAAATTCACCTAGTAACATTTTTATTTCTAGGGCTCTGATACACCAACTTAGCTTAGGCTAGTGTCTTGGAGTAGGAGAGTAATTAACTCTCCAAGATAGTAAAAACAAACAAGTAGCTGTATCTTGTGGTAGGGAAGAAATCCAATTGTTGCATTTATGCTCTGGTAAAGCTCCTCTTAAAGGAGAAGCACGAGATCGTGTCTAAACCAGTGTGGGAATCAATCCTTCCTCATTGGGAACGACGCCAGATATTCACGTATTAAAAATGGTAAACCTCGGATTAACCATTGTTGAGGGGCCTGGGGTCACTTGTTGGTAAACCTTGGATTATGTCAAGGAGCCTTCAATGGGATTGAGCTTGCTACTCTGCCCTTACGTGCGTATCGGATCGTAGACTATTCCCCTAGGTATATTTGTCTCATTTGGTAACCTTAGTGGCCATATTCTTTAGGACTCTTCCTGAGGTGACAGTGGTGGGAAGATCCCGCTGTACCTGGAGCAGACGTCGGCTAGACTCACTTGGATTTTCTGGGGGGTTCTCTTCACTCGAGACGGTTAAGTGGAGAAACCTGTGCCAGTCTATTCATTAAGCAGGTTGCCGGGGTAACTGTTCCAACCGCCATTTCTGTATTGAACTCTGCGAAGTTGGATTTCATCACCAACTAGTGCTTTCAGTACGGAAAGTTATTGTTTGTGTGTGTTTGATCTCCTAGATTCTTTAGGCGTGTGATTCAAATTCGTTTGGTTCTCTAGAGAATTTAGGTGCTTTTCATTGAGATTTTACTTTGTTTGCGTGTGAAGTAGTTAAAATTTTTCAACTGTGGCTGAATTACCAAGATAGTCCCGTAGACTTCGGGGCCAGTCTCCTGAGTTTGTAAATGTGGCTGAGTTACTGAGGAAGTCCCGTCGACTTCGGGGCCAACCTCCTGAAGAAGTACCGAGCCAGCTTGAAGGCTTGAAAGTCCTCGTAACTCCTAGAGACAGTAGAGTTGGGTCACCTGAGGAAGGAGAATCTTCTTTGATAGTACATCCTGATTTTCAACTGTTAGTAGCAGATTATAATCCACAGTCAGTGTCTGTTTCCAAAATTGCTGGTAGCTTTTCATCTACTAGTGATATAGGTGAAGAACCTGAAATATCCAAGCTTGAAAGTGAATTTGCTGCTACTCCGACATCGGGGTTTGTTTCTCCAACTTCTAGTGGTCCTGGTTCACCTAGGGTAGAAAGCGTAATCACCCAAGATCTTCCTTCTGGACTTATTGCTATTGAAGAACTTGGTCTGGAAGAAGAAGTAGGCATCCCTATCCCTGAAAATAAACCTGTTATTGAACTAAGGGAGCGTGAATCAATTTTTTACAGTCCACCTAGGAGCAGTTCTTGGTATCTTTCTTTTACTATTTTTTTAGAAAACTCAGGGTTAATTTTTTCACCACCTCATGCTCCTTATCACCCAACACCTAGAGGTTTCTATACTCTCGTAAATATGTCAGGACAGTCATCCATGTTTACTCAATCGCTAAAATCCTTTTTGTACGACGGTCCTTCTGTTCCCTCTGGGTATCAGTCACTTTCTGGTACTTTTTTGAGAGCATCTCCTCAACCCATTGAGCAAGGGTTATTAACTGGGAACAATGGTACTAAGTCGTTGAGCGTAGAAGACATTCTCATGATGTCAGGTTCTATTCCGAATCCTCAACCTTAAGATGGCCAGTTACTGCCTGGGGGGTAGCCTCAATTAACACCTGGGGGGCAACCTCAAGGTACACATCTTGCATCTGGGGGGCAACCTCAAGGACAATACATACCTATGGGACAGTACGTTCCTCAAGGTCAACCCCAGACACAATATGTACCCCAAGGTCAACCCCAGTATCAATTTATACCTCAAGGTCAACCCCAGTATCAGTATGTGCCTCAAGGGTATCAACCCCAAGGTCAATACTTGAACCAAGGTTTCCAACCACCCTCCGGTCAAACGTATGTTCAAGGAGCGGGAAATGTACCTTTCAATTATCAATCTTACCCTCAACCCGGTTATGGTCCTCAGTATTCTCAACCAATTATGGGTTAGTACCACGGAATGAATATAGTGTGGGATCCATCGCAAGCTCAATAGGTATCGCAAGCAAGTGTACAGTTGTCATCTCAAACTGGACAACCCTTAGTTTCTGGTACACCCCAGCAACCAGTCCAGTCTAACATTCAAACTTGTGTACCTTTGGTAGTTTCTCAGCCTGGGCCTAGTACACCTCGTACTCCGCCTCAAATGACTACTACAACTGCTGCAACATCTGTTCAATCTACCCCACCTACTTCTGGAGTATCGACAGCTCCGGTTTCTACTGTTCCTGTATCTACTCCTATGACATCTTTACCACTGTCTGGATCTACGATTCAAACTTCGGTTCAGATACCTGTAGGAATACCTGGTTCAAGTACGGTTGTCACAAGTCAACCACAATTTACTTATGAACCGTACCAGGGACAATACCAATTTAGTCCTGTTGTGCAGCAGGCAGTCTATCAGTATCAACCGTACCCTGGGTACACTTATCAACAACCTCAACAACCCCAGTACGGTCCGGTTAATCTTGGTTTTCCGGGAGGATACATTATCCCGAACGCGATTCCTATTCCTAGTTATCCTGGATATCCTCCTCCTGGGGCTGGTCTCATGACCCAGAGTTTTAGGGATCCTAATCGACAGTTACCGTTTATCGCAACTTTGGACTTACCTGCCTTGTCGCGCCTAACGAATGATCCCATTAATTATCTTCCGTTTTGGCCGCCAATGCGGAATAAGTTTCCCAGTGACATTCCTAAGTTCAAAGGTAAATCCGGAGAGGACCCACCAAACCATGTGATGACTTACCACCTCTGGTGTGCGTCTAACTCCATTACAGATGATTCAATCCGTCTTAGACTTTTCCAGCGCACTCTAAGTGGTCTCGCGGCCAAGTGGTACATTGAGTTACCGCGAGGCACTTTTTATAATTTTAGTCAATTGGCTACCTCGTTTTTAACTCATTTTCAGTTGCCAGTCCGATATGACAATGGCACGGAATTGTTAACTTCGCTAAAACAATCGACATATACTTACATTTCAGATCATATTCATGAGTGGAGATGTCGACGACGTTTAGTGAAGGTATTTATTCCGGATCAGATCTTGGCTAAGTGGTTTGTAAAATCTTTGTTGCCAAAGATCACTAAAGATGTTGCTAAAGCCGAAGTTGTTACTGAGGAGAAAGTAATTCCTCAAGCACAGTACCTTGACTTGGTCTATACTCAATCAGGTACATTACACGAAAAAATCCCCTATCTTCCCAAGCAAAATCAAATCACTGCAGCTCCTTCGGGATCTCATGCCGCCGATGGTATGATTGGCACGGTTTACACTAAAAGTAAGGAGTCTTCCAAGAAGTATTCCCCTATCATAACCTTGCCTGATTCCCCAACAAGAGATTCTTCTGCAGAGATCTCCGCCGATATTCACGTTGTAGAGTCATCTACAGCCAAATCAAAATCCAGTGGGAAGAAGAAAGGAAAGAAGAAGAATAAAACGGACAAAAGTTCAAAGGAGAAACCTGAAAAGGCGGAATCCAATGATGAAAAGTGCAAGCCTCGTTATCCTTTTCTCATTTGTGACGATGAAAATTTTACAAGAAATTGCCCTCATCATGCAGAGGTTGCGAAGATTGTCAAGGGTTCCCAAACTCCTTCTGTTTTGAAGGATACTTTTCCGGCTCAAGACTGTAAGATGATAGGTTCATCCTTGAATGCCAATGAAGAACCCATACTGATGATGTCCCATGTTAGGATTGCGACTCAATCGAAAGATTATGGTAGTAAAAGTCCTGTTGATGGTAAAGAAGCATAATCTTCTCATTCTAATCCATCAACCTCAGATCCCGGTTCCGATCCACTACAGATCGAGAAACCTAATCCAGACTTGGTAATCAAACCGCCTGCCAAGGGTATACTTCGAAAGTTAGCTTTCAATCCACATGCGAGAGTGGCTCAGAATTATAACATTGTTGAGGATTTAGCTATTTCACCCTCAGCAATGTCGGCTTTGGAAGTGCTGCAATCATGTCCAGCACAACGTAAATTACTTTTGTCGGCTATAGGAGCTGTTGATGTTCAGGACTCGAACCTAATGATTTTCGATCTAGAAAATAGTACACCACATTTGCCTCATCAAATGGCTTTCCAGATACCAGTGATAGTAAAAAAAAGTCCTATTCATCAGACTGTAATTGATGAGGGAGCCTCAACGTGTATTATGTCGATACAGTGTTGGAGATCGCTTGGTTCTCCTTCGCTAAATCAATCCCCGATGATTCTAAAGGCCTTTGATGGCCATGGGTTTCATCCTTTTGGCATTCTACAGGATTTGCCTATAGGGGTTGAAGGAAAAAACGTTAGTCTAGATGTGGAGGTGGTTGATGCCCCTCTAGATTACAACCTTCTCTTGGGTCGAAGTTGGTCTTACGCTATGACGGCGGTTGTTTCATTGGTCTTTCGAGTAATAAAGTTTCCACACAATGGAAAGATCATAACAATAGACCAGTTGGCTTAATTTTCATCCGACCCAGCCCCTTCGAAGAGTATTCATCATGTTGGTAAAACGACTATCCCATATAAGGATGTTGGAGTAGGACTAGTTAAAGATGTCGGTTTACTGGGAACTTTTCCTTTTCCTCCAATCAACACATCGTCTTCATTTGAAACTATTCATATGATTACATCAGACGCCATTGTTTATGATGATCCTTGGATCGTTCCTTCTGAATCTGAGATAGACTCATTTGGTAATGCCATGCCGTTGAGTCCATATGAAATTGCCTATGAAGCCGTGCAGTCGTTTGCCGACCCATCTTCAACCGAAAATGACTTAATGAATGTGGTCCGTGAGGGATCACTTTTCACATCAACCTCGGATTTAACCATGTTTTCTGAACTTGTTCACTCTGATGAGCAAATTCGTGAAATCCTATGTGTAGACGATTTACCATGGGAAGATCTCCATCACAGATCTTCGTTTTTACCTGAGGATGATCATTTTGAAAATGATTTCTCATCAATTTTTAGGACTAAATATGTCAAGGAACCTTAGAATCCAATGAAACATCCCGACTCAGAGTTAAATTTGGGAAACATCTCTCGAACTATTCCTATTGACATTTCGGTTAAGCCCAGAATTATTGAGAACATTCATATAGGTGCCTCGTGTACAAATGACGAAATTCAGCTATATAAGGCCCTATTTCAAGAATTCCACGACGTGTTTGCCTGGTCCTATGAGGAAATGCCAGGAATTGATCCCATGATTGTTGTTCATGAGATCAAGACTTACCCGGACGCTAAACCCGTCCGGCAACGTTTGCGTCAGATTCACCCACGAAAAGTTGCTACAATTAAAGCAGAAGTTGAAAAATTATTGAAAGCAGGTTTCATTTATCCGATCCCGTTAATGGATTGGGTATCGAATATTGTTCCGGTTAACAAAAAGCAGGGAACAATAAGAATATGCATCGACTATAGGGACATTAATCGAGCCTATCCAAAGGACAATTACCCAACTCCCTATATCGATCAAATCATTGATGATTGTGCCAGCAGCGAAATATTCTCCTTCATGGATGGTTTTTCTGGATACAATCAAATCAATATTCTACCTGCAGATCGACGAAAAACGACTTTCATTTGTCCATGGGGGACATTTGCTTATTGCAAGTTACCTTTTGGACTTAAGAATGCTAGAGCAACTTTTCAAAGGGTGATGTCTTATGCGTTTCATGACATTAAGCACATTGTGCAACCCTATCTCGATGACTTGCCTGCTCATTCATTACATCGAGCTGATCACCTCGTCCATTTACGAGCAATCTTTATGAGGTGTAGGAATTATCGTATTCGGTTGAACCCACACAAATGTGTCTTTTGTATACAAATGGGTCGATTGCTGGGGTTTGTAATTTCGAAAGCCGGCATTCGCATTGATCCCTCGAAGGTCGAAGCTATCATCAAATTGCCTCCTCCTTCCAGTCTTCGCCAACTCCAAAGTTTGCAAGGGAAATCAAACTTTTTACGATGATTCATTCCTAACTACGTCGAGGTTACAAAGGGTTTCACCCGGTTGTTGAAGCAAAATACTCCATTCTATTGGGATGAGATAGCTCAGAAATCTTTTGATGCACTCAAACACGCGTTGACCCATCCACCGTTGTTACATCCTCCCAACTACAACCAGGATTACTTCTTGTATCTCGCCGCCTCTCATTCCACCATTGGAATAGTATTAGTTCAGGAAGATGAATTTGGAACTGAACATGTGATATATTACCTTAGTCGAACTTTAAATCCAACTGAGCTAAAATACTCACATGTGGAGAAATTGGCATTGGCAGCTGTTCAAGCTGTCCAACGTTTTCGTCACTACATTCTACTACGTAAAACTACGGTAATTTCGAATTGCAACCCTATGATCTACATTTTGACCAAGAAATTGCTAGGGGGCAAGTACTCTAAATGGATCGTTATCCTACAGGAGTTCGACTTGGAATTTGAGAAATCTAAGTCTAAGAAATCTTTAGTTTTTGCGGAGTTAATGTGTGACTTCCCGCATGCTGACACGGAAACTGTGGCGGAGGAGCCCATTGTGGATGAATCCTTGTTTCTAATCAGCACTTTAGATCCATGGTATGGGGATATCATCGTTTATATCTAGAACCAATCCTTTCGGCCAGAAATTTCAAGGTCAGAACATCGAAAAATTCGATTCCACTCCCAACAATTCAGGATTATTGGAGATACTCTTTATCGTCGTGGGGTTGATTCCATTTTTCGACGTTGCTTGATTCCATTTTTCGTGGGGTATAGAGATTTTTAGTTAGGATAGTTTTTCTTTCTAGCTGGTGTGTTTTAGTTTAAACAGTGTGCTTAGCTTAGAGAGTGTTTTTCGTCATTATTCCTGCTTATCTTGGTTTTACTCTTGATATTGCATATGTCGATGCCTCTCCAAACATACATTGGTTTCGCTGATGGTGCTTGTCGTAATACACGAAACATCTCTTCCGCAACTTGGGTTATCTATTCGCCCTCTAACGAGTTAGTATCTATGCATGGGGTAAGCCTCGGTCAAACAACGAACAACATTGCCAAGTATAGTGCAGTGAATGAGTTATTATCTGAATCTATTTCATTTGGGTTTCAGAGTTTGATAGTGAGGTTAGATTCTGAACTCGTTGTATTACAGCTTAATAGAGTGTATAAATCCAGTGTTATTGAGATTATTTTTGAGAGTGCATCTCTTGGAACGTGAACTTGATTATATTGAATATCAGCATATTCCAAGATCTTTAAATACATTAGCAGATGAAATTGCTTCTCGAATGTTAAATAGACATTTGCAATAATCATACATATAAATTTAAAACCATTCCATAACATGATTTACAAGATAAGCCGGTAATAGTGATATATATATATAGGAGTGTGTCAAAAAATACATCGTCCTCGATCATAGGTTGAAAAACACCTTATGATCGACAAAAATGATAAGTACAAAAAACAAAAATGTCACATGTGCCCACAATAGGCGATCATCCTATCACTGGTGATGATCTCTATAAGAAACCGCTACACGGGCCACCTTACAAAGGAACCTCCTAAAAGGTCCCGGGACCCCAATCACATAGCGCTGAAGTCGACGAGGAATGTCATCTATAGTGGTCTCAGGAATATCTCCTGTCAAGCACTCAAGATGACCCTCCAACTCGGCCAAAACCTCTGTTGATTCATCCTGTGGGGCTAGTGCGGGTGCAACTGGTTGCTTCCTCTCGTAAGGCCGGAGAGCGGCTAGTCGCTGTGGACCCACATCTGCATTTGAAATTTTTTACTATCAGTTTTGAGACGATGGAAAAATAACAAAAAAATTAAAATATAAAAATGTTGAAACGGATTTTACCTGACTCATCCCACTGCTCTCCTGGTGGAAGAACCATGTTTGGGTCACCACAAAAATCTATCCCAGTGTAAGGGAAGTCCTGAATAGAAAAGACCTGGTTTTCCAGCCATTGGAAATACTCAGGTTTGAATCGAGCAACCTCTGTCCTCTCTTCCGGGTGACGGACAATAACTGCGACCCATCGCATCAGTTTGGGCTCCCGAGGAAGCCCAGCTCCAACAGTAAGGTGCTGCGTGTTGTTGGGAAAAGTATCTATTCGGAACGCCCCTATCCCACTCTAAGGTGTGACAGTGCCTTAGCAACAAACAAGGAAAACTACTTGAGTATTCTTCTTTATGAAATGTAAACGAAGAGGAAGGATAAACTAACCTGTGTCTTGCGCTAGTTTGTTGATCCAATGGCTCCTCTCTTCAATAGCTCCCAGCTCCCTGCTCCCTCACCGGCCCAGCTTCACCAAATTCCTGCAAGATCACAGAAGAGAGAAACTACACGAAGATATAGATTTACATTCATAAAAAGCTTAGGATCAGATTAAGCTAAACATGCAAATATAACAAAACATCATTGATACACAGCATGTAGGAGAAACTCAAATAGTTTTATTGATATGATAAGAAAGTCCAAGAGGAGATACAACCAAGTGAGTCTCGATCTAGCATCTACCACCCAGCAAAGGAATCCTTCCTCACCTCCAACAAAGCATAAATCACCCAATGCACTAATCTCAATCTCAAACCAACAACAATTCTCTGCAAAGTACAAAATTCCAGCCTCCGGATCTCTGGGATGAGGGATCCATATATAGATGTAAGTAGAGAGGATGAGTCAGCTTATGTTTTGACTTGTGGCTTCTCTCTGTCAGTTCTTGCTTCCACTTGGAGACTGAGAGCCTCTTACTCATCACTGGTCCAATTCAGTGAGGCAAGTGTCATTGGAGAAGATTCTGGAAGCTTCCATTGTCTCTCCACCTCGTTGAATGACTCTACCACTTGTCATTTCCCATTCAACGCACCTGGGTAGTGCATTCAAGTGCGTTGCAACGCACCTAGCCAGTGTATATGGGTGCTTTGCAATGCAGTCAGCTAGTGGAGCATCTGAATTGATCCTGATTTGACTAGTTTTGAGCAGTTTCTGGTGGAGAACTTCTGGGAGAAGTTGTCATTGGTTGATGGAACAACATCTTTAGGGACTTTGGATCTCTTGGATTATGGACATTTCATGCTTAGAGCTTTAAGGCACAAAAATGTCTATAACAGTTGCCCCCTAAAGTATGAGGTCGTTTATCGGGTGAAATGCTTTATTAGGAGGATCCGAAGTTCTTTGAATGCTGGGAAGAGACCTGTAATAAGATACAATACAATACAATACATTATTTTCATACTGTTTTCATGATCTAGCTGAGGCGGGCATTCCCATGCTCAGCTTTATAAATTCTTTTTTATGTACATAGGACAGACAATCGTCTGATGGTAGACTAATGATCCTGCTGAAATCATCATCCTTTTGGTAGTATGATTATCTATGCTGCAATGCTGTACATGTCAATGTCTTTATTTTTCCTGAATATATATCGCAGCCCGGATGGATGAAACTAGATCTGGGGTCTTCAATCTCGTCCGATCTTCACTCTAAGTACAAGTCGATCCATGTGAGAAATGTTTTGAAGTCGAACATGGAAAGACATTGCTTGATTACTAGTCAATGATGTAAACTGTTAACAAGCGCGAGAGGAATCACCGATAATGATAATGAACCTCAAGGTACTACAGTACAATTCACGTGGTGTGAATAAAGGACTTGGCGTCGAACACCACGCAAAATATTTCGGTCGAAGGTCATTGATGTATACCTGTCGCCAGAAGTGAGAAACTTGCCATTGAGGCATGCAAGCTTCAAAGTACTGAAGGGGGTGTTCCTAGATCAACTTCTTGGATAGTGAGCTGATGTCGACAAGAAGCGATCCGTCAAAGGAGGGACTTGATGTATCCCACATCAATGACACGGAATGGAGCAAATGATTTTGATGGAAGTGAAAACGATCTGATGATATATGGTTCAGGGTGGCGGTCATGAAAGAATGAAGTATAATGTATGGTAGTGGATGGGACACGGTTGACTTCTCTGGATGACTTCTCTTGAACATATCGGCAACACTTATATGATGGATTGGTAGCATTTACCCCAAAGGTGGATGGTATGGTGAGACCATGGTGATGTGACCGGTGAATGAAACAACCCAACCCGACTCAGGCATGGAGTGGAAGTGTCATGTTCAAGGGCGACTTGCTACCAATAAAGGTTCTTTGAGTTTCTTCCCAATTTTTCCCCAGTCATTGCTGACCAGTACCTCTTTATTTTTGTCAAGCTTAAGGAGGATAACATATGCTTGTTCTATAATTTTCCCTTCGGGCAAACCCATCGCTATGTTTTAACGAGCCTAGCGATAGTGAAACTCGTTCTCGTCTAAAGACAAGTTTGTCGCTATTAATGTTTTTAACGAGTTTAACGACAAAGATAACTCGGTCCTTTTCCTTTTTAGGGAGTCTGAAAAGGTACGTAAAGTTAACTCCAGAATTCCTTTTTCGTCATCTAATCCCTTAAGTCCGAAAAAGTATAAAACAATATAGAAGGGATGAATTTTCAATAGTTTTAACGAGCTGAACAACACAAGCGCTCGATCTTTTTGTGCAATAATCCCTCAGGTCCAAAAAGATTAAAATCTAGAGGAGGGATAGCACTTCTAGTCACTTTTACGAGCTGGAAGGCCAAAACTCGGCAATCTTTTCATATTTTACGAGTCAAATGAAAAGAGCTTAAAGAAGACTCGTCTTTTGAGGAACGAGTGATAAAATGGGTAGCAGCTGATTCCAGGTAGGGGTTGGAATTTTCCAATCACGGCAGTGTCACAAGGATGGCTAGTGAAATCACTCTTCGCAGCTGTTCCTCAAAATGGGTAAACAATCAAATGGAGGTGAATGATCGGCCAATGGAAAAGTGGAGGTGAGGGTGCAAACACGACCAAGGCTTTAATGGCTGATAATGTTACTTTCACGGTGGTTATTTACCGGAGGATAGTTCATTTTTTAACAAGCTTAAACGCGGGTTGAAACACTTGCTCGATCTTATGTTTATTTTTTAACGAGCATGAACTATGTGCTAAAACTGCTCGATAATCCAGTCATATGATAAGAATGTCTCATGTAAGATGCCATTTTTTATGGAGCTTGCGCCTTACAAAGCTATGCCCCGCATCCTTTCGTTATGCAAGTTCGGAAACGACTAATCCTACGAGTTTAAAGGGTTAGAGGTCCTAAAAATTTAAAAAAATAAATAGCCACCCTTTGCTTACACTCCAAAAGGTTTGCATGCCCCCAGGTATAAAGTACGATTTCACGGTTACCCCTCAATTTGTAGATAAAACATTTGTTCTACCAGGAAAGGCCTACCTCTTTCAGGTTACCAAAAATTGTCTCATTTGCGCAGCAAACAAAAAATTTCTTCGACGATGTCTACCAAGATAAACAAACGTGAATGACGACGCCCGCCGATTCACATAACTTTGACAAAAGAATCTTATTCTAGAACAACCCCTCTTCCAATCACGGACGGGGTACAGACTAGTCATATTCTCCCGTGGAAACCTACCCTATACCCAAAGTTTTCCTGCCGAAGTAGACCAGGACGCATGCCCCCTGGGTTCCAGTCATATCCCTCTGAATTACTCGCGCTCATTGGGAGGATGGACCGTAGGTTGAGACATTTCTTGCGTGAAGAGACCATTTAGGGATGGTATATTACTATTTGCGATGCGTGATCCGGGAAATGAAAGCTGATCCACGAGCTTGATCACTCTTCCTTCGTGCGGAAAACACATTACTCTAAAGAGTGAGGAGACGATGGCTCCCATGCAATAAATATAGTCTCATCCAAGGAGTAGGTTATAATCCAAGGGTCCTTGAACGACCATCAGGTTCATTTGAACGGTCTTCCCTTTCAATGTTATGGGCACATTGGGGAGGATCCCTAAAGGTCAACTGGTTCCTTTATCGAAGCCTATCAGATTTCTCATTTCAGGCAAAAGCGATGGCGAACTAAGCGCTTTCCAAGAAATAGAGGAAAGGATACTCAAAAATGCCCCCTCATCAATGATGGTGCCAGCCATGACCATTCTGTATATTTGGACGATAATTCTGAATGGTATGCTTGCTGGTAAACGGGGTCTGCCTAGTTGATTCTTGTCAAAGGAGACAACTAGGTTGCTTGGAGGTGGGACCGAGTAGACGGTCGGGTACGGCTCTGACGAACTTCCTTCCTGCGATAAAGGAATGGGTAGATTTCCCCCTTGTTCGTCGGAGTCTGTGTTGATGAAGAGAATTTGGATGGTGTCATCCTTGTTTTCTTCAGTGACGGTATCATTCGAAGATAGAACCTCTGAAGGCAAGACCGGGTCAACTGCCACCTCGACCTTTTGACTTTCGTCGGGTATGGATTCAGTTGGTTCATCTCCAATGGCAGGTGCTTCAGCCGACCACTTGAGCGGGCCAGCTAGATTCTCAACTAACGAAGGACTCGGCAAGAGTTTTTTATATCGAGGAGGAAGTCGTAACGGTGAAATCGGACGATCATCCAAAACTCTTTTGGCTTCATCTAAGAAGGGACAACGGTGGATGGCGTGATCGCCTTCGCACAGTTTACAGGGAGATCTAGCTCTCCCTTTTTGTCCTGGGGCTTCACTTTCGCTAGTTGACGGTGTGCTTTCAACATGGCTATCAGAGGTTGATGCCACCGGATTGTGCAAACGGGGAGACCACTCCCTTAGTATCTAAGGGATGCAGGGGCAATCTCTGTGAAAGTGGTCTCCCTTGCAAATGACACATGGCGATTTAGGCCCGGTCAGTGCAGTGTGTGGATTTTCGTTAGATGACACTCGTTTGCCCCCAGTCGCTTTTGGCTCCTTCTTCTTCTTCTCTTTCTTCTTCTTTTCCTTCTTCTCCTTAGGAACTTGACTTTTGGCTTTGCCAACCCCATCAAGTGAAGAGGAAGGAGGAGAGGAAGAATTAGAGGAAGTAGAAGGTTGGTGGGTAACTCGGGACTGGTCTAACTACTGATTCGATTGTTCAGGAATAGTGGTGTTCTGAACGACATTGGTTGAGAAGAGCCAGACCGGCAAGCCAATTGTCAGTCCTGGAAGCGACAATGTGGCCATATGGGGCGCACCAACATCTCCCCAAGAGGAGAAGGGACTAGGATTTCCACCAAGGGGAATTCCTTGGTTGGTAGGCTCTATTTTCTCAACCTAAAGATCAACGCAGGAAAAAGGGTATGAATATTCCGTTTAAAATAAATTTTAACGACGCTTGGACACAACTTGCTTTTTCAATTTTAAAGAGTCGAGAAAAAGCAAAAGATGACTCTAGTCTCCTTCGATTTTTAATGAGCCTGAAGTGACAAGTGCTCAGATGGACCTTTTCCATTAAGGAGTCTGAAAAGGAATGAAAGGGACTGCTATGGAGTTCTAGGTAGAGGGTGTGCCAAACCAATCGCAAAACCGCAGAATACTTTTTAGGGTACGGGCGGTCAATCTTCCCGAATGCTGTGTTCAGTGCATTGCGATCAGTAGGGCGGCCGACACGGCTTCCTATGGATAAAGGTTTTATGCCTATAGGGGTCTCCCAATATATACTCGACGGTACGTGGGAGCACAATCCGTACTGGCACTTATCGTCTCTCAGGAGGAATCACCCAACCATCAGTGAGGCCGACAGTCACCAGGTTTTACGATGCCGGAACACGTCTCTAGCCTAGACCTCTATGTTGTGCGTTAAGTTACAAAGCGTTGTTAAGTTCATTCAATTTATTTTAGGTTGATCTTTCTTAGAAGTTTGTGTTTTTGGATCACCACGAGATGTAGATATAATTCCTAAATGCAATCTAAAGATGATAAGCAAGCATTTATCTCTTTTCAACAATGAAAATCCTAGCTACAAGGGGAAAAGAAAGACACAATCTTTTCTCAAAGAGCATAGAGCACACTGTAAATGCACTTTTCCTAAATCAAACCATACAAACTATCAATATGCAAATGCACAAATGCATGTATTTGTTTTCACTTTCTTAATATTGATGCCTAAAAAGAAAGTTGATGTACAAATTTGAATTTGCTTTCAAGTGAAAAAACACAAACAAGCTTCTTTTTCGAAATAAAAAAGGTAGAGAAGATTACGACACTTTATGATTTTGAAATAAACACTCGTTTCGACCTTACAAAGAGACAAATTCAAACCAAAGAAAAAGTAAAAAGTATAATCAACTGTCAACAGCAAAGGAACTTTCTCCTAAGATCAAAATCGACACTTACGACAGATCTAAATCTAAGGACGACAGTATGACTATTTCACTTTTCAATGGAAAACTGTAAATGATGTAACAAATACACAAAGAACACCTACAGTTTTTTTGTATAAAGGAGGCGGAATTAAGGCAGAGAAAAGGGGTTTTCAGATAGGTACACACACTGATAATAGGCTGCAAAAATCAGAGATAAAACTGAACAAAATGAAGCAAAGAACCACAGCTGCACAGGGCAAAGGCTGATCAGCGCACCTGTTGCACAAAGAAACTGAATTGCAGCGTAGGTAGCCCTCTCGGGACCTGTGTTGAAATGCAGAACCTCTTCACAGAGCCTGCGCTGAAGCAGAAACGAGAATTCTATCCAGGTTCTCGGTCACGGTTTGCAGTTTAATCTATGGATTATGGCCGAGTAAAAGCTATCAGTAAGGTACAATTAGAGGGATGATTTAAAGGAGGACTAAGAGCTATCACAAAGGGCAATTAGAGCATTTGTGGATCAACTGTTCAAATTATAAGCAAATCCAGTGAGTGGATTTGAAGTAGCAGCTACTTTGCATTTGATAATGGAAAATGCAGTTCGATTCGCCATTCCTAAGTTTATGAGAAGAACAACAATAGAAACACAAATAAACTAACTAGATACGATCCCTAGCGGAGTCGCCATTTTGTTGTTGGGAAAAGTATCTATTCAGAACGCCCCTGCCCCACTCTAAGGTGTGACAGTGCCTTAGCAACAAACAAGGAAAACTACTTGAGTATTCTTCTTTATGAAATGTAAACGAAGAGGAAGGATAAACTAACCTGTGTCTTGCGCTAGTTTGTTGATCCAATCGCTCCTCTCTTCAATAGCTCCCAGCTCCCTGCTCCCTTACCAGCCCAGCTTCACCAAATTCCTACAAGATCACAGAAGAGAGAAACTACACGAAGATATAGATTTACATTCATAAAAAGCTTAGGATCAGATTAAGCTAAACATGCAAATATAACAAAACATCATTGATACACAACATGTAGGAGAAACTCAAATAATTTTATTGATATGATAAGAAAGTCCAAGAGGAGATACAACCAAGTGAGTCCCGATCCAGCATCTACCTCCCAGCAAAGGAATCCCTTCCTCACCTCCAACAAAGCATAAATCACCCAATGCACTAATATCAATCTCAAACCAACAGCAATTCTCTGCAAAGTACAAAATTCCAGCCTCCGGATCTCTGGGATGAGGGATCCATATATAGATGTAAGCAGAGAGGATGAGTCAGCTTATGTTTTGACTTGTGGATTCTCTCTGTCAGTTCTTGCTCCCACTTGGAGACTGAGAGCCTATTACTCATCACTGGTTGAATTCAGTGAGGCAAGTGTCATTGGAGAAGATTCTGGAAGCTTCCATTGTCTCTCCACCTCGTTGAATGACTCTACCACTTGTCATTTCCCGTTCAATGCACCTGGGTAGTGCATTCAAGTGCGTTGCAATGCACCTAGCCAGTGTATTTGGGTGCTTTTCAACGCAGTCAGCTAGTGGAGCATCTGAATTGATCCTGATTTGACTAGTTTTGAGCCGTTTCTGGTGGAGAACTTCTGGGAGAAGTTGTCATTGGTTTATGGAACAACATCTTTAGGGACTTTGGATCCCTTGGATTATGGACATTTCATGCTTAGAGTTGTAAGGCACAAAAATGTCTATAACACTGCGGGATCAACATAGCAACCCTCTCCAGGCCAAAACTCAAGACCAAGGCCCCATTACCAAAGGTATTTAGTCGTCTGTTCTTGGCCCTGGTCAGTTGGCCTTTCACATTGGCCAACACAGCATCGCACCGGTTGAAGATGGTGCCTCGAAAGCAATCAACTGCCATACGCATCTGGGATCCGGTGGCAATATGTAATGCGGCAGCTCCGCAAAGTCTAGTGACAGTGAACGCAATCACCATGAGCTCAGGACGGGATATGGTCTTTATGTCTATCCCTTTGTCTCTAGCCTAGCTGTTGCAGTACTCTAGCCTGAGGCTATCGATAGACTGGCCACCTACCCTAGCCCCAAACAGAGTCAAGTCTTCGCCTCTCTTAGGCAAACCAGTCAAGAAATATATGTCTGCTAGCTCGATTTCAACCTGGTGGCCGCCAATGAAGAAGCACTGGTCCTGTACGCTACATCTGTCAACCATCCACTGTAAGAAATCCACTTGAGGCCTCATGCCAGGAATGGCCCAGAATTTGTACAAGCCGCATGACCTCAAAGCATCAAGTGAAGGCTGATGATTCCATGTGGCAGCATCCACGTCCTCATGCTCTCGTTCACGCCAATATAGCATGATGTACTCTCTGCATCAAGTATAAGGATAAATTAAATTGCTAGAAATTATTTTGATTGGTCCATTTTTGAGAATTTTTGGGTTAAAAACCCTTGTGACGGGGACCGCACCCTCCAAGTTAGACATAGTGCATGGGACCACACTTTGTCTACATGGAAGGTGCGGACCCCGAGCTTTTTCCCAAAGGATAAAAAGTCAGGGTCCGCAGGCCAGTAGTGGTAAACCTGCGGGACCCTGCGCGCGGGTTTTATGCCTAAAAACCTCCCAAAAATGAAATAAATAACTAAAACAAAAAATTAAACAGTCAAAAATGAAGAGTGGGATGATGTGGATTACCTAGAGAAGGCGGCGCTTGATTCCGACGGTTGGATATTCCGCAATCTTCATGGGAAGTTTTATGAGAAAAAGCACTATTTTCTCACCCAAACTCAAACGGTAAAAATGAATTGACAAAGGTCCTTTTTATAAGTTTTTTGAGTAAATAAATTGCAAATTTGTTTATGTTTCACTTTGAAAAGGTATTTTTGCAACATTTTTATCTATTTCAAACAGGTATGAGTAATGTTTGTGTTTTTGTGCAGGATAAAAGATTATTCAGGTGAAATCTATTATTTTCGATGAAAATACATTTAGAGTCACCTTTAAGCTCTTTTCTAACTCCTGAAACATGAAAAGATTGCTGAGTGTTTCTTTTAAACTCGTTAAAATGGAATTAAAAGACGGTCCACTTACAACTCTTTTCCGACCATAAAAACACGAAAAGATTGCCAGATTTTTGTCGTTTCAAATTCGATATCGGTTATAAAACGACGTGTCATTGATCGCTTTTTTACTCTTTCATATCAAGGGCACTAATGACAAAAAGTACTCCTTGGTTGTAAAAGATCAAGCGGTTCTCTCAAGTATTATTTTATACTTTTTCGGGCTTGGGAGACACAAATTTACGAAAAAGGTCAACCCTAGGGTCTTCTTAAGTTTTTTCAGACTCTCTAAAATTGAAAAAACTCCGAGTTTCTCCTATACTGGACTTGTTAAAATTTCACAGTAAAGGACTTGTTCAATTACAAACAGGAATGAACCACTCCTTCTTAGGGTTCGAATTTAAACTAAGTTGGACTCATCCGAAGGATGAGCTTATAATCAAGCAAATGTTATCCTCCTCAAACTTGTCAAAAATAAAGAGGTACTTGCCAGAAATGGTGGGGGAAAAGAGAGAAAAATGAGCCTGTTTGTCATACTTTGTAACCACTCTTGAACACGACACTTTTATTCACCTGGGTTGGGAAATCCTTTGCCTAACAGTTGATCAAACCACATTGAAAGTCTTCATCCGGTTTCTGGGTATTAACTTTGGGTCAATTGTCACCAAGCCATCTATCGTGTTGCTATGTGTTCAAGAGGTCACTGCCAATAAGCCATTCATCTGCAAAATATCTGTCATCCATCTTGACCATCCCTGAGTCAGTCCTTGCAACTAAATTTCTTCAACTTGATCTATGATTTCGTGTTGTGGGCTTGCCTATGACGGATCGCTTTCTATCGACATCAGCTCATTATCTAGAAAGATGATCTAGGAATCGTCAGTACCTTGAGATTTGCATGCCTCAATGGCAGGTTTCTCGCCTTTGACGACACTTTACATCATTGACTTTCGATCAAAGGATTCTATGACATGTTCGACATCAACACCTTTATTCACATCTCATGGATTGTACTGGGTACTTTGAGAGCCATTGACATCACTGGTGGTTTCTCTCACACTTGTTAACAGTTTACATCATTGACTGGTAATCAAGTGGTTTCTACCATGTTTGGCATCAACACATTCATTTGCATGGATAGAATCATACTGTTTCGGGAAGTAGAAATGAATACCCTGGATGTAGTTTCCACAATCCAGGTTGCGAGGAATTTTGTATTCGTTATATAATGGACTATTCATAAACAGATGGCTACATCCATACTGTGTCCACATGAGTCTTTACTTGTGATGTTTTACAAGATCATTCCTATATCAGAGCAGTAGTTAGTTTTTCTAGTCAGTTTTAATCTGAGTATGGGAATGCCTAGCTCAGCGATGATATGATCTCATATATATATCTTACATTGAATGTTTTTACAGGTTCCAACCGAGCTCTCCACAAGATGATCCTCGTAATGATAAAGTACTTCACTCTTCCTAAATGATAGGAAATCCTCATCTACTACAGACTTCGCACTTTAGGGGGCAATTTGTTATACAAAAATATCGTCACCATGATTATTTGCAGTCAGTATGGGTCTACCATCACTTGTACTATCCTCCTAAGCAAGTCTCACACCTCAGCTCTTCAAGTCAATCTTTGAAAATGAGAGAAAGACATTAAAAATCAATGTAACTCTGGTTCCGCACTTTCTCTCACTGTCACCTGCGGTCCTGCACCTTTTGTTTACAAAAACTGCGGACCTGCCCACTCTGTCCCTAACGGTGTAGTTGCGGACCCCTGTGAAAGTCAAAAGGCACAAGTTTTATCTTAAAAAACTCACTTTGGGTTAATTCTAGAGGTTTCTAGAAGTAATTTTGACGTGGATTGTTCACTCTAAGGTGGTTCATGCATCCCAAAAGAGAAGGAGCTAATCCCTTGATGAGAGGAGCTATCCCTTTGAAGGAGGGATTTATCCCCTTGAAGGAGGACCTAGTAACCTCCCTCCATTGCACTATAAATACAGGCATTGGGTTGGTTGCTGGGGAGGTTAGAAGCTGAACATTTTTGAGGATAAATGCTGGTGAAATCAAGACTTCCTAGTTGAGCTTAAGAGGAGAGATCAAATACCCTTTTGGCTTCATTGGGGAGTGAGTGAAACTTGTCAAAGTAGAGGAGATTTCTTGCTGGACCCTGGGAGGAGCTTCTACAACGTCAAGGAAAAGGTTGTAAAGTTCTTCTTCTTTTGAATTAATACTATCTCATGTTATTTGTTTCATGGACTCCTTGACTTTCATGTTAAATATGTTTTATGCAATTGGATTTTCAGGTGCTATTTAATTTGTTTGCCTGGTTTGTGTTTGCATATTCATGACAAAGGAGCTCATTTGGATCGAAGGAGCGACGGCATCCACAAGCTTGCGTTGGACCTAAGGTAGGCCCTAAAAACACATGCTTGCTTTTTTTTATCAAAGCATATTTAGAGAAAGATAGTGTCTGGTTGGTTTGCTTGTCATTAGGTCTTCTTTAGATTCTAGGAAGGTCTATCTTGTCCGCAAGATCGACTTATTCCATGTGACAATAGGTGTCGAATGGTTTTCGTTCAATGTGTGACTAATGTTCAGAAAGAGGGAGAATATTATGATGAAATATTTTCACTTGTATCTCCTTGTAAAACCATACATTCTATGGTTTCCCTTGTTGCAATTTAGGGATGGACTTTTCATCATATTGATGTAAAGAACACATTCCTTCATGGCATGTTATAAGAAGAGGTATATGTTGAACAACCACAAGGATTTGCAGTGGAAGGGTGAAGAATACATGTTTGTAGTTTGAAGAAGTAATTATACAATTGAAGCAAGCTCCCTGAGCTTGGTATGCACATATTGACAGTTACTTAGTGAAGTTTGGATTCACAAGAAGCAATGGTGATCCAAACCTCCACTTCAAGGTTCTCAATGGTATGCCATTAATTTTGGTTTTATATGTTGACAATCTATTTTTAATAGGTTGTGAGCCTTTGATGATTTAATGCAAGAAGAAGTTAGCCTCTCAGTTTGAGATGAAAGAACTTGGTCTCATGCACTACTCTTTGGGCCTTAAGGTATGGTGAAAGCATCGTGAGATCTTCCTTTCACATTGAAAATATGTTGTAAATTTGTTGGAAAGATTTGGAATGATTGAATTTAAATACATGGTTACACTGATGGAAATGAACTTAAATAGATTATGTGAAGATCCTAGAGGACCCAACTTAGAAAATCCATCTCAATATAGAAAAATGATTGCAGTTCTGATGTTCCTTATGAACACTCGTCTAGACATATGCTATGTAATAAACACATTGAGTTAATTCATGACCGTGCTCCACCACACACATTGGATAGCTTCCAAACACATATTGAGATATTTACATAGGTTGATCACACTTTGCTTGAGATGTTCTCTAGGAAATGTCCAACTCCATGCTTACATTGATACTGATTGGGTTGGAAATGGTATTGACAGGAAAAGCACATTTGGATGTTGTTTTAACCTTGGATCTGCCATGATATCCTAGATGAGAAGGAAACGAAAGTTTGTGGAATTGAGAAAAGTCTAAGAAAAATATATTTCCACTAGCATGCCTAGCTGTGAGGGAGTATGGTTAACAAAGTTGTTTGGAGATTTGTTTCAACAAGTCTTAGATACAACAATGATATATTGTGACAACAAGAGTGCGATCTATTTGGCATAAAATCATGTGTTTCATGAAAATTCCAAGAATATGAGATTCGATATCACTTCATTCGGGACATGGTGCAGATAGAAGCTTTCAAGCTCCAACATATATCAACAGATGATCAAATTTCAAATATTCTCACCAAGGGATTACCAAAGAGGAAGTTCTTGATTCTCAGATAAAAACTTGGACTGATGGATGTATCCCCTCTGGATAAGTAGCAGTGTTGATTGAGGACACTAAGCATACTCTTCCCACCCTGCTTGAGCTCCTAGGGTGAATAATTGAGATAGACATCTCCTGGAGTTGAGGGAACTCTAGACAATAGGGCACTACCCTATATGTTACCGAGGGTAGAATAATATTGATCCCCTCTCTTTATAGGGTCATATAATGCTACTCCCCTCTTGGTCTTTGTAGAGTATACCCTAGTTGGCATCATCCTCGCACGCAAGCCAGCTTGATGGGAATACTTCTCCTCGTTTTGGCCAACGGGTTGAGAGTGTACTTGGGGTGTATAACCTAATTCGATTACGATTTAGGTGTTCTACCACATAACTACTAAGGGTGATTTTTTTGAAGATCAGTAGGTGATAGGATTAGGTAGGAGATGTGCTCCCTTGTATGATATATATAATCCTATTTACCGATATGGGTGGAAGTTATTGCTCCCCAATTCTTCTTATTCTATATCTAAGAATGTTTCAGTAGTTATAGTTCAGAAGATCATTACAACAACTTAACAAGAGGATGTAAAAATCAACTCACATATATCAACAAGTGGAATTCCTCCTAGTTGAGAGGTAGTGTTAATTTTACAACTAGGTTCAAATTCCACATTCAAAAATTCAGTTGACTAAGATGTTGATTGCGCTAAATTCCTCTTTTCAATAGGACCAAAATGGACCTAAGTATTAGTCGATTTTGTTAAGCACAAGTTAAGATTTGAATTATTTTATGCATTCATTCATTATGGAATGGGTTGACCCTAACCACTTGGGAAACTGCTTGGGTCAACCTCAACCCCAAGTAAACCCTCAAGAAAGCCTATAAAATGAAGTGACCTCAAGTGCATTATAGATCACTTTATCAAGACATGTTTCTATTCCTCTATATTTTTTTGACTCACATAGGTCTTCAGTAGAAGTTCACACAAAGTCTGAAATTATAGTCAAAATGTTCACTCGGTCGCTGGCATAGAACATAAGTTCTTCATCCTCGATCACATGCCTAGAGTAGGTAAGAGAGTAACTCTGGCTCTCAGTCTCTCGAATTCAGTTCAGTGAGAGCGACTCTGGGTTCAGAGGCAAATTGGAAGGTTCTGGTGCCCATTCACTCACACAAGGTAGCCCTGATAGCGACCCTTTGATCTCGATCACTCGCACAACTTGGCAAGGGTACGAATTTGGGTTTGTGAGTCACTCACACAACTAGGCAAGGGAGAAAATTTTGGTCTTTGTAGTTCAGTGCTAGAGTTGCATGAATAAAGACCTCTTGGGAGCGACTTTGTATTGGTGTCCGAGTTTGAATACCTATTCAACTCTTTTCCACATTAATTTATCAATCGAGGTGCGCAATTTGTTTCAAGGAAAAGTTCAAAATATATGCAGGTAGCAATGCCACAATCAACCACTAATCTTAGACTTAGCAACATAGTTAACGAAAGAGTCACTGTGACAACAATTAAGAATGACTTGCAAAACTATAAAAAGCAATCACATCAATTAACTAAAATACTGTAATAATATTCAAACTAGCTCAACACATATTAAATAACAACACACGAAAATAACACAGCACCTGATCAGAAGAGTGGGCTCAACTCTCTGACCAGGGCTATGATGGATTCACAACTTATATAAAGAACAACAAAATAACTTGCATTCAATTAACTTAAATAGTCTTTTGTTACAATCTCAATCTCTTGCATGGCTAACACTGACTCACAACATTGAAACCCTTCTTATGAAATACACAGAGAAAATTGTTTGTCAAGATGGCAGCTAATGTTTTGCTATTACACAATTGTTACAACGACCAATTAGTTGTCGAGAGAAAGACAAAAATTTTTTGGAATAGGCCTCAAATCCATTATGTTGTTACAATGCTTACCATTATGATACTGGAAACTTGGAATTTTCTTCTTTTTTTTGCACCCGTAGCCTTTGACCACCAGATCCGCGGAAATGGTAAGATTAGTAACTTACATAGGCAAATTCTCCATAAATTTTACTTCATTAATTAAACATTTCGTGAAATAAATCAAAGAGGGTTTACCTTATGAATTTAGGGCGATTAGTGAATATAAATGATACAAAGGAGTGAGAGAGAGAGAGAGAGTAAAAATGGAGGGAAAAAGTATTCAAGTTTGGCACCCAACATTTCCCCCCAACTAGTCTTTTTGCATGTCCTCATGCACCTTGTCATCTCTTCAAATCTGGGTTGGACCGACTATGGTAAGCATGAAACTGAGCAAGGTCATATTCTTCACCCATCTCTGTCCATGGAGGCTTGTATCTTTCAGTCATAAGGACATCCTTCCACCAATCATTACTCACATTGTATGCTGGAGTGTAATGCTCTATTGACAACCAAATGACAGGAAACTAAAACCTCAGCCCCATCCACCAAACCCCATAGGTCCGAATGCATGCAACAAAATGTGGCACCCTTTCTAATGCTTGTGCAAAATTGGGTGCCCCAAAAGGTTCCTGATTTCTGAGAGTTGATGACGACATCCTCCATCTTCTTTGGAAACTATCAAGGGCTTCGTCCTGAAAAGTGACTATCTATCTGACAGAGAGGTCAGTACACCATCTCTATTTTGCCAGCATTCGTTCATTAGACCCCTCAATCTCTAGAAAGGTATAGTTCTTGTTATAAATAGTCATTGACTGGCCGTTCTCCCTCCTTATTTTCAGTGGCTTTGTATCTTGATTTTCCTCAAAAGTATCACAAGCCTTCCCCTATTTAACCTACTTAATGGTGTAGGCAGTAAAGGCTCTGCATTGCACATCTCCCACTAATGGAACCAGGTTGAATTTCTCATCATCCTTTAAGAAATAACCATGCATGTAGAGCTCACACATAAAATTCTAGTTCACAATATCATGGATTCTTATAATACACAAGAATTGTATTGGGTCCTTGATCCTGTGGCTGATCTATTTGTAGATGCTTTCCAGGAAGAGGAAATAGAACTTATCCTGAAGAAACAAAGCATAACTATGGGCAAGAAGCCAACAATCAATTACCTATTGTGCTAGTGTAAACATATGTTCTTTATTTGTCTTCAATACCTATATCTACCCTTCTAAATCCCTTGTCTTTTTCTATTGTTTCTCCTGCCTCTGTTCTTCTTTATCCAGCTAGTCTATATAGTCAGTGACAATCACAACAGCTTGTTCTTGAACCCTCAATGTCTCCTTCTTTTGTGTATTCATGACAGATTCCACCTCTAAATTTCAACCACTAAGAATAATTCTTGGGCCTCAAACAATTGTTCTATTTGATGAGTCTGTGTAGCAACAAAATTTGTGAGAACATCTTCAGCCTGTACAACTACCGAGGAGACCTCGACCTTGGGCCTTACAACCTTCCATTTATATTTCTTTACCTTCTTTTTCAACTAAGATACCTACTTTCTCAGCTTCCGAACCTCCATTTTTAACCGCAGGGTGTATCTAAACTGAAGTTGATACCTCTCCTTGATACGTGGTATTCTCCTCTCACACTCTTCCATGCTTTCCTTTTTAACAGTAAATTCATTTCCGAGCCTCGCAGCTGGTTCAGGATGTGGTGGTTTTCTTTAGAGGCATGAGCTATTTCCTTCATCAAGTCTTTCTTACTTGGTTTCCTATCCTCATGAGAAATTTCCTCCTCAACTTGTCTCAATTCAGGAATTTTTGTTACCTAGACAGTGCCTTCAGTGATCGCCCCTTACTCCAATCTTGCTATCAAAATTCCTTCCTCGACCTGTTCTTTAGGAGGCCCCTGCTGGGAATCCTCGAGTAATGATCCAACAATGGATGCGCCTTGCTTTAGACCGACGTACTTCAATATGGGAGAAACAACAATTTCCTCTGTGGAATATTGGGAGGAACGGACCTTCCTCGATCCTCTTGACACTCTGGCCTGAAATAGAGAGTGGGGAATATCCTCCACTTCGTCAATACTGGTCCCGCCTACTACTTCTAATTTTATTTCTTCTTCTCCTTCATCCCTCAAATGGGCTGATCTTTCTTCGCGTGGTGCCTCTTGTCTTGCGATCGACGATGGTTTGTGTTGAACAATGTCAACCTCAAGATCCACCTCTTCCACGTTTTACTGTGGTGACTCGGTTGGTTGTGGTTCTTGTGTAGCACCCACACTTATCTCAACATCCACGTTTATTAGGGCAAGTGGTGCTAGTCTTGATGTAATAGCATCACTTGCCAGCTCTTTGATCCGAACTTTCTCTCCTTGTGCTTCAATAATAAAAGTTGATTCCTGCAAAACAACATCAACTTCATCCATTACCTTCGTAGCCCCATTGATAGATTCCAAAGGTGAGGCTAGTTCTTGTGTGACAGCCTCGACGTTATCACCAATCATCTCCTTGACTTCCATTTCTGCAATAATAGGCTCCAGAGATGGGGCTGGTTCTTGTGTGATAGCCTCAATTGTGTCACCAACTGCTTCTCCCACTTCTACTTCCATGTGTATAATAACAGGTTCCATAGTTTCTTCTACTTCCATCTTTGTACTAAAGGGTTTGATAGCTTCTTCCACTTCCATCTCTGTATTAACCAGTTCCATAGTCGAGGATGGTTCTTGTGTCACAGCGTCGATTTTTTTACCAACCGCTTCTTCCACCTCCATTTCCATTTTTGCATTAACAGGTTCCACAGTAAAGGTTGGTTCTTCTGTAACAACCCCGATTTCATTACCAACCGATTCTTACTTTTCCATTTTCATTTCTTTTGGTTCATCTTATTATTTCTCCATTTCCTCGTGCTTCTCTCCTTCTTCTCCTGTTGTACCAATAGGGAATGTTGGTTCTTCCTTGGGCTTTTCTTCCTCTCCTGTTGTAGCAGTAGGAGATGTTGGTTCTTCCTCAAGCTCTTCTTCCTCTCCTGTTGTACCAGCAGGAGATGCTGGTTCTTCCTCGGGCTCTTCTTCCTCTCCTGTTGTACCAGCAGGAGATGCTGATTCTTGCCCCTCCAATTCCTTGAGCTCTTCCTCTCTAGCAGCTATAACAACTGCCACTTCCTCCTCCATCATCTCGAGGAATTGTGCCCAAGGTACTTGCAATTGGGTCACTGCATGCATGACCAGCAGTCGAACCAGTCCATGATTTGTGAGGACCGCCAGCACTTGGCGTGAGCGCCAAGTGGACTATGCCATAAGTTGAAGACTCTTCATCAAGAAGAAAGGCATGTTCAGAGAATGAACTTGTGCCTATGGAAATCGAAGGTGGGCTAGAATTTTGAAGTGGTATTTGAATAGGGTGGTAAACTACCCCTCGTAGGTTATATATTTCATAACAAAGCCTGCTACTTCACCCCATGGATGTGGCAAGGACTTTCGGTCATACCCCCTTCCCTTCAAAACAATGCTTTCTCCAGCCTACAAAAATAATTCCAGGAACTCGGGCAGTAGAGCCTTCCTTGAGAACCACTTCTGCCCCTACTGTGTTAACCCACTGACTTCTGCAATGGCCTCCTCTGTGACAGGGATTTCTAATCCTCTAACCCGTGAGCAATTCTCATCCAAATTCATTGTGAATTCCATCGTGATCCCCTCGTCGAACCCTTGTAGTCTATTGAAATAAACATCCCATCCTACCTCTACAAAGACCTGCCACACATCTACATTGTTGCAGACCAAGGCTGTATCCCCATCCTATTGAAACTGTAACAGCACTTTGGATGTAGCAGACCATTGGGAGGAGTGATAATGACCAACTTCTTGCAGTAACAGCAAAGTAAAAAAATGAATAAGGTGGAACGACGCTAAAAAGGTGGGTAATTTCTCGGGAAACAAAGAGAATCATGGTGGATGTGGTGAATGGTATGGTAATTACTATGTATTAAATGAAAAGGTACATATTTCAAATCCTGGCGCATACCAATGATTATGTAGAATAATGATGGAGATAATGGAGTGTACCATCACACAAGTTTTAATGATGGTAGCGGTTCAATCATTAGTGCAATTTTATTTACGTCATTGTTTAATTATGACGACACCCCTCCCAACTTATAAATGGCCGTCCATGACATGTCAATGTCTTGTCCTCGAAATATTTAATTAAATCCATAAAATTCAATGGAGATGTACCTAGTAACCTACCATATAGTTAGCAGGGTAACAACATCGATGGAGTAACAACATCAGTGGAGTAACAACATCGACGGAGTAACAACATCGGTGGACTCAGTAACAACATCAAAAAAATAATAGCAACTAGTAACAACACCCAAGGAGTAAAAACACCCAATACTTAGAAAATTTCTCAAGAAGATTAGTATTAGTGGAGTGACTATCCCAATTACTCAAGAAATTTTTCAGCTCCTCCATTATTGTGCCTTGATAGTAGCTCCTGCAAAAAGACAACAAGTGAGTAGTAATAAAATTTTATTTATATTTATATGTATGTATGTATATATATATATATATATATATATATATATATATATATATATATATATATATATATATATATATATATATATATATATATATATATATATATATATATATATATATATATATATATATATATATAGTTTAAGGGTGCAGAGGAGGTATCTTTTGCACCAACAACCTTCAATCTAGATTTTTCAGAGAGATGTTTGATGAAGGCTTCTCTAGAGGCTAGGTGATGGTAGAGTCTAATTCGATATCCATTTACAATGAAAGAAACATGGAAATCATCCATTGTAACCGATCTAACAATCCCATTATCAAATACCGAATCAATCTCGTATGGTCCCAGCCATCGCGAGCAAATCTTTCTTTTAAAATCCTTAAAGTGGGAATCATACAGTAATGCCTAATCCCCTCTGTGAAACACCTTACTTTTAATAAATTTATCGTTCCATTTTTCTCTCTATTGTTGTATGGTAGCAGTTCTCTAGAAAACCATTAAACGAATTTCATCCATCTCATTCAGTTGCTCCAGTCAGTGCTTCTGTGCTTCTCAAAGATCAAATCCAACTTATAGAGATGTTCCGAGCATACTGTTTTCAAATCTACCAGGAACAATGGGGAATTTCCGTAGACAAGTTCAAATGGTGAAAACCCTGTCGTGTTCTGCCATCTTGTTCTATATGCCCAAAGAGCTTCAAGATTTTTTTTCAGCCCAATCCTGGTGATGATTTTCCATGGTCTTGCTGACAATGTTTTCCAATAACTTGTTTGTGCTCTCCACTTGAGCATTTGCCTGTGGATGATATGGGGTTGTTATCCTATGTTTGATCCCATATTTTTCCATAAGCTTTGTTGTCATGTGTGATGTGAACTGTGCCCCTCCATCTAAAATTATCTCTCTCAGAGTACCATACGTGGCAAAGATTTCTTCAAATAGAAATTATGAGACAACTTGCTCTATTGCTTTTGCTATAGCCTTGGCTTCCACTGACTTTGTCACATAATCTGTGAAGACTAAAATGTGGAATTTCTGATGTGAAGGTGGGTTAAATGGACACACAAAATCAATGGCCCATCTTTCAAAAGGCTCAAGAACTACCTGCGACTGTAATGTCATTTTGTATGTGTGACCAAGTTGACGCATCTGTTGGCACCTATTGCGTCTTCGCACATAGTTCCATGCATCCCTGAAGATATGTGACCAATAATATTCCATATGTAACACCTTGTGGCCGGTTTGTTTGTCTGCAAAATTCCCCCCACAAAGGCCATCATGAGTAGCTCTCAAAACCTCATAGATGTCACTTCTTGCTACACAACGATGGATCTGCTGATCACCCTGTGTATAAAAGAGGTATCCTACTATCCATGAGTAACAAGCACTATGATGAATAATCCTTCATTGTTCCCTATATCACAAATGTTGAGGTAGGTTTCCAGTAGCCAAATAGTTAGCGATATCTGCATACCAAGGTGTATTAGTAGAAATTGCAAATAAAATTTCATCTGGAAAGCTATCTTCTACAGGTTGTCCTTCACTATCAGCATTTAATCTAGACAGAAAATCAACAACTACTTTATCCTTGCTAGGTTTATCTATAATGGTGATATCAAATTCTTGAAGTAATAACAAATACCTAGTTATACGCCCAAGAGTTACAGGTTTGTTGATCAAATACCTGATTGTTGCGTAGTAAGTGTGCACAAAAGTAGGATACCCAGTAATATATTGTCCAAATTTATTAACAACATAGGTAAAAACCACGAACTCTTTCTCTATTACTGTATAGTTTCACTGAGTAGACGTTAGATTCTTGCTAACGTAATAGACCTCATACGGTTTCTTCTCCTCTTGTTGTCCCAACATTACCCCCACAGCCATTTGAGAGGCATCTGCATGGATATGAAATGGAAGTTTCGACTTAAGACCACGTAATGTTGGAGCTTGGCAGATTCATTACTTAATATTTTGAAAGGCTACTTTACAATCATCTGTCCATAAAAATGATGCATCTTTATTTAACAACTGAAAAAGTGGAAATGCAATTTTAGAAAAATTTTCTATAAAACACATATAGTAGCCAGCACAACCAATAAAACTACGTACTTGAGTTGGTGTCTTAGGTACAGGTAAATGCATAATTACCTTTACCTTGGAAGGATCAACCTGTATCCCAGTAGCTAAAACTAAATGTCCCAGCACTACTCCCTCTTCTCTCATCATATGAAATTTTATTGTACTAAGAGAAACCTTCATTTGTTTACACATTTTAAGAACATTATCCAAGTTTGCCAATCCTTCTTTGAATGAACCCCCATATGGTGTGAAATCATCCATGTAAATTTCAAAACTCTCGTTGAGTAAATCATAAAAAATCCCGAATATTACCCTCTGAAAGGTGGCAAGTGCATTACAAAGAAAAAACAGAAAGTCTCGGTAAGCGAATGTCCCCCAAGGGCATGTAAAGGTAGTTTTATCATGATCCTTAGGAGCTATTTGGATTTGGTTATACCCGCTAAAGCCATCCAAGAAAGAGATGAACTTCTTTCTGGCCAAGGTATCAAGTACTTGGTCGATAAATGGCAGAGGAAAATGATATTTCAGGGTGGCTTTATTCAGCTCCCTATATTCTACACAAATCCACCATTTACCATTCTTTTTAGGAACAATGACCAATGGGTATATCGACTGGCTGTCCAAGATTGGGTAAATAAATCCTACATCCAATAACTTCTGAAGCTCCTCCTTGACAATGTTCTTCAAGGCAGGTTTCATCCTTCTTTGAGGTTGTCTTATAGGTCGAAAATCTTCTTTAATGTAGATATGATGAGTACACAAATCAAGAGGGATACCTTTCATATCAGTATAATCCTAGGGAAAAGATTCTTTCTGTTCTCGAAGGATCTTAAGGAGTTGTTCCGTCTTGGCTGGTGAAATATTTGGGTTGATGTTCAATGTGTTCCCTAGTTCAATCTCCACCAGTATGATGTCAGAAAGTGTTGTTACAAGTATGTCTTCACCTTCGGTTTCCGATCCGATAGTTTCCTGTATCTCACAGCTCATGACTGATTCCAAAAACTGTCGAGTTGGATCTGCAACAACATGAGGGCTGCTAATAAAAGTGTTGATAGTATCATCCTATGTCTCATTTTTAAAGCAGAGGGCTTGCCCCATAGTAAGCACTGGCTGAAGTTCCTGCTATTCAATTTCGATCCCATCCAAAGAAAAAGAGTTCTTCTATGAGCTAGGTTGTGCAGGGGGATAAAGAACAAGATTTCTTGTATTTATCCCATTAGAAATTATCATGTTTTCTGATCAACATCCAATATAGGAATGAGCAATTGCAAGCCACGACTGTCCTAAATTAAGGGGATGACCAACATATGGGGAATGTGTATGCAAGACTAGGATATCAATGGGGTAGCACCAAGAGTCCACTGAAATCGTTATGTCTTCCAATTTCCAATTGGTATGATTGTAGATATGTCAGCTAATTGTAAGATTGTAGGGGTTGGCTTGAGGTCATGCAATCCCAGTGTAAGCATGGTTTCGAAAGTGATTAAATTAATTGCATCTCCCCAATCTACCAGTACATTCGTAATATCTACACCATTAATCTGAACTGTTAGAATTGGTTTCCCAGTATCCGCATATTTTACAGGCATAGCCTTTCCCAGCATAATGTCTGATAATCTCCCCATAACATGAATTGTAAGAAAATCTTTTGTTTTCTTCGCTGGTCTGTTGGAACAAAATTCTTTGATATTTTTATTGTAAATAGGTACATCTTTCATAGCCTAAAGTGGGGGGATTTTGGAAAACAAATTTTGCAATTCTCCTAAAAGATCAAATTCTGGTTGAGGGACTGGTTTACTCAAGGCTAATCATTCTGGATAAGGAGGATTGGTTTGCCTAAGTAATAGTCAAATGAGAAGGAGAATGTTCCACATATGGTTGGGTTGTCTCATCCCTGACTACTTGAGACTCTGGATTCTCATCATCAAGATGTTCAACAATAACGGGCGATGTAGGAGCATTTACTACCCGACCAGATCATAGATTTATCTCATTAAACCCTGCAGTAGAAATGTTGTACGAAGGAAGGTTGAGGGTGTCTGCTTGCTGAGCACCCTTATTGTTTGGATTTGGGTTTGGCTGAATAGGAAGTTGAGGCCGAAGAGGAGGATTATTGGAGGGGACGTTAGAGGGCAGTTGTAACTGTTATTGCTGTGTAGGTTGAGGAAATTGAGCAGCAGGGGGAACATGACTACGCTAACTTTGAGACCATGAATAGCTTGAATTAGGTTGAGGACACCATGTTTTCCAAGGAGGGTATTGATAATACTGAGGTGAAAAAGGAACTAACTAAGGATTCATGTTATAATACTGAAAAGGATCCTAAGACATAGTTGGATTTAGGCTTGATGACCGTGGCTGCCATGGTTTCTTGGACCCCATAAAGCATAGTTGATCTAGTTCTTCATTTGTTCCCTGAAATATTACTTTTAGTGCTGGAAGTGATGGACATGCACCGGTGGAGTGGTTTTGCTCACATATAGCACATGTTTCTATAGTATCTAGTGGACACTCCTTTAGTGTGTGTTTCTTTCTACACCGTTGGTAGAAAATAGCCATCATTCTTTCCAACTCCATATGATTTTGATTTGTCTGTAATGTTTCCATCTAGGAGGATAATGTACTTAGGGTATCAGTTTTAAAATTATCCAGCAGTTTCCTATTTATTTTTTTTTATTCCCCCGCTTGATGCTTTGAAAGTTCAGATTCCATGCTTATTCATTACAGCTCCTCTTGAACACTAAATACAGAGTTCACAGATGGTGTCAAATTATTCCTTAGATATATCTCCTTTGACTACTATGTTTAATAGCTCCAAAGACTCTTCCCTCATGGCTCGGAGAAAAATATTTTTCAAAGTATCCTTATCTAGGTCACTATGGCCAGACCTCTGGAGAGTGTACTTGAAGCGCTCTACATAGTCCTCCATATTTTCATCCTCCTTCTAGATAAACTTGAAAATTTCTTCCTTAATGTCTGGGGATTTACAATAATCCTAATATTTCTACAGGAAGGTCTTCTTCATCTCATCCCAAGTAGAAATGGCTTTCCCTCCTAAACCCATGAACCATCGTAACACTGTCCCTTTTAATGTAGTAGGGAAAAATTTCAACTTTTGAGTATCATTAACACAGTCATAACATCTACAAATGATATCAAAATCGAACAATAGAGTGTCTGGATCCTCTGTGGAAAGCGCATGGAGGTTTGGCAGCGCGGTCATTGGTGCATCACCCATAATTTCCTTGGTTCATCACCCGTAATTTCCCCAATTAAGAAATAAATTGAAGATGTTGTGGGTGCCATAAATATCCTCCAATACTCGCTTGGAACTTAAACAAGAGCTTGTTGTGTAACAACTAGTGTTTGTGAATATTTGATAGCACTTCCCTGATCACGAGGTGTAGAGAATCCTCTCAAGCTTCCTTCTTCAATCCTTGAGTGGATTTCTTCTTCTGACCCTCTTCTGGCTAGCTCTTCCTTGTCTAATACCAGAGGAAGTGTCTCATATTTCTCTGATGCCCTATTTTCTATTTCTCCTACAGCTGTTGAAAGGGATACTTCCACCTCTAGAGGGTGTATAAGTTGTTCCATAGAATTTCCTTCGGATCTTGTGGGAACCCCCACCCTGGCAGCAACTCATGAAGAGGCTTCTGATGCAGCTTTTGTAATAACATTGTAGATATAGGTATTCCTCCCCAAATCCTTCCTTCCTTGCCTTTGGGGTCATCCTTTGCCCCTATTATTTGAAACCTTTTTCATACATTTATTAGAAAGAAAACATTAAAAAAAAATTCACAGCTCAAGGCGTGGAGTAGGGCGAGGAAACTCTTTTCCCTCCCGAGGATGAGAGGATGATTTAAAAACAATAAATCAACAGAAAAAAGCTAGAGTTGAGGAACTGCAACAGGGTGAGGAAACTCTTTCCCTCCCCAACACGAGAGAGTGGCCCCTATATAAAAATCAAAAAGAAAATGAAAGAAAACACAGAGAAAACAACTAAGGCTCAGGATTTGGAGCAAGGTAATAATTCCCTCCCCACAATGAGAGATTGGTTTCTAGAGAATCATCAAAATAGAAAATAAAACAAAACAAAACAAAACAAAACACTACTCTCAGGACTCAGAGAAGGGAAATAAAATCCCTCCCTAAGATGAGAGATTGATCCAAAGATTAGTGCAGATCATGTTCTTGAAACTTGTTAGTATCCCTGACAATGATCCCAAAATGTTGGTGTCCGAGTGTGAATACCTATTCAACTCTTTTCCACATTAATTTATCAATCCGCCTGAGTAATTTGTTCCAAGGAAATGTAAAAAATATATGTAGGTAGTAATGCCACAATCAACAACTAATCTTAGATTCAACAACATAGTTAACGAAAGAGTCGTTGTGACAAAAATTAAGAATGAATTGCAGAATTATAAAAATCATTCAGAGAAATTAACTAAAATATTGTAACAATAATCAAATTAGCTCAACGCATATGAAATAACAACACATGAAAATAACACAACACCATATCAGAAGACTGGGCCCAGCTCTCTGACCAGGGTGGCGATGGATTCACGACTTATAGAAAGGACAAAAAAATAACTTGCATTCAATCAACTTAAACAGAATTCTGTTACAATCTCAATCTCTTGCACGTCTAACCCCGACTCACAAAAATGAAACCCTTCTTATACAATACACATAGAAAATTGTTTCTCAACATGGCAGCTAATGTTCTATCACTATACAATTGTTGCATGGGAAATTAGCTGCTGAGATAAAGACAAGAAGTGTTTGGAATAGGCCTCGAATCCATTATGTTGTTACAACACTTGCCGATATGATACTAGAAACTTGGAATCTGCTTTTGTTTTTTGCACCCGTAACCTTTGACCACCAGATATGTGGAAATGGTAAGATTAGTAACTCGCATAGGCAAATTCTCCATAACTATTACTTCATTAATTAAACATTCCATGAAAGAAATCAAAGAGGGCTTACCCTATGAATTTAGGGTGATTAGTGAATATAAATGATACAAAGGAGTTAGAGAGAGAGTAAAAATGGAGGGAAAAAGTATGCAAGTTTGGCATCCAACACTTTGTAGTCACAATCGCTTGCATATTGTATTCATGAGAGCGACCCTGAATTTTTAGTTCCTTACAGACAGTGTTGATGAGGGCGACCTAGTTTAGATCTAGCGTTTTGACATCTTAGATTCAGTCAACTTCAGTGATCTGGGTTCTTCTATTGTTATAATAGATCTATAGATCTGTATATCTAATTTATTATTATCCGCTGCAAATCATATGTATTTTGCTCATTGTACTCACTGCTAAACTATTTTTGTGACGATCTACTAAAGAACAAAAATTGAAAGGGTGCCCCCTTGTGGGGTTTTTCCTTGGTCTTTGACCAATATGATGTCTCTTATGGTTGTATTATTGTTTTCTCTATCATTTCATATATTGTTATTTCTTTAGTTATGTTTATGATTGATTATACTGCTAATAATTGGATGCATTTTTAATGAAAATATAAATTGGGCTAAAGTAACTCATACAAAATTGAAAAATTGGAAAATTTAACAAAGAGCACATGGCACAATCACGAAGTCTAACGCCTTAATTTGATCACACTCATCCGGCTCGAAGAACTGCTCCCTATTAGTTCCTATTTATTGCACAAGGTAATTGTGATGGCTCGAAGCCTAACCCCCTCCACCCTTCAATGTGCACCCTTGCACCCTCCTTTGTTCTTTGAGTGCATAATCACACCATGAATCAATGAATGTTTTCTCTTTCATGGTTTCATTGTGCCCCTTGCACCCTCCTTGTTCCTCTTGAGCACATGAGAGAACTTGGAAGGCTTGAAGCATAACACCCTTATCCCTTCGGTGTGTTCCATTGCACCCTCCTTAGCTTCCTTGAGTGAATGAGCACAACTTCAACCAATGAATGATTCCACTTCACGCTTCATACCTGTTCCCTGTGCCCTTGAGCTCTCTCTCTCTCTCTCTCTCTCTCTCTCTCTCTCTCTCTCTCTCTCTCTCTCTCTCTCTCTCTCTATATATATATATATATATATATATAGATATATATATATATATATATATATATATATATATACTTTTTCAATGCATAAGTGCACCTTGAAGGCCTCCTGCGAGACATAACTAGTTTGACTATGCCATCCTAATGAAGCCTTGTCCTTTCAACCCTCTCAAAAGCCTATCATGAGTTGATAATTCCATGATCTAGATAATGGTAGAATAGATGTTTTTAAGACTACCTTTTCTTTTTCATGGATGATTTTCATTAGTAGGAGTACCTTCGTACCATGACAAGATAATTCTCAAATACTATACAAAGGAGGAAGCATAAAAAAAATATGCAGACAAGAAGAACAAAAGAGATCTAAGATGGAGAGATGAACCAGATCATGAGCAAAACATAAAGAAGACATTTCATGATAACTCGTAGGATTCCAATGTAGATCCAAGACCCTTTGTAGGGTGAAGATAAGAAACAAAGTGTATCCTTCATGAATATGAAGAATAAATCAAATCTATCATCAGTAATACAAGATGAAGCAGCAAGGAAGAAAACTTGTCATTGCTACCTCATCATGAAATGCATGACATCATTTTCAAGTTGTAACTTATACAAGTGTCATCATAGTGGTCAATGTATGTCCATGTTTCATGCCATAAAATCATGTGGAATTTAGTGGTGTATTCTGAAGAAAAGGAAAAAATGTAATGTGTCAAAGTCCAAGCGTCATATGTTGAACATGAAGTGTCACTTAGTCATAATTGAACAAAATGTCCTTAGGAGAAGTCCAAAATTCATTTAGAAGTTCAAGAGCTGCATAGAAGTCTAAAGGTTATAATTCAAGTCAAAGAGTCGTAAGGGTAACTCAAGAATCATCGCGATATGAAAGGTCACCCCCCTTGTTATAAAAGCAACCTCATAACTCAAGCAAAAGGCTTTTGGAGAGCTAGTCTTCAATTCTCTACATGGCATATGAGAGAAAGCTATTCTTTGGAGAAGGAAGAAGCGACTTAATGTTCCACTATTGCATCTAGTGCCTCACCATTGTAACTGTGTACTTTAATCTTTCACCTTATAATTGGATTCAATAGGAAAACACATTTTCATGCATGTATCACAAATGTTTTGGGACAATTCTTGGGATATTTACTGTATAGGTTGTGTTCATATGTACTAAAGAAATTGAGCTATTTTAGTGGATTTTGTACTTCTCATGTTGAATATGTGTTGTATTCACTTTAGATTCATTATGTGAACTTGTTGGGTCTCCAAAATATCATTCATTTAGCCATTTTTATGTAACTTTTCTTCAAAATTTTCCATATTCCGCAACTCCATAACCATGCACTAAGACCATCTTCATACTCAAATATTGGTTTAGGAATATAATTTTCCAATACATTTATTTTGGTATTTTTAGTGAATTTATTGTTAAATATTAGAAAAAGAACATCTATTCGCTTATATATAAAAGTTTGACGAGTTGTGTGACATGTGTAGGCATATCTGAAGAGTTCAACACAATCATATTTGGTCTCTAAGACTTAAATTCGAATTTCCTCTTCAAACTCTTGAATACTTGAGGAAGATTTGAGATCATTGGTCAAGCACATTTCATGGAGAAATATCATGGAAGTTTTCATAAGTGCCTCCTATCAAAGCTAGGAGAGATTTTTGAGAGGATATGAAGAGATGCTAATTTCTAGGTTTCAACACATGGTTGTAACCAAATGAGATATTTGTGGATCTACATTTATGAATTAGTTATCATATTTTTTGTATAAATAGGAGACCCTTCTCCTCTTAAAAGGTGTGGAATGTTTGTGAGCTGTGCTCATGCTTCCATGTAGAGTTTTGGATGTGAAGGATTGACAATATGTTTATGATTGATGTAATGAATACCATTCTAGTTCACCTTGATGTGGTTGTTCCTTGGTATTCGATTATGAGTTTTCTCAACTTTCCACTTCTCATGCACTTTGGGATGGCCACCTAATGAGTATGGGATGTATTCTAATGTTTTAATTTGTTTAGTTTCTTTATGTTAATTTTAAGTCTTTTGGTTAGCTGCATTGTTCACATTCTTTCATGCTCATTCCATTTATGTTATTTTCCAGGTTAGGCGTTATTTATTTCATTTCATAGATTCATTAATATTCAATTTGTTTTCTAGATAATCATGAATGATTCTAATTTGACAATGTACACTAGTAATTTCAAATGATCTCTCATTGCTTTCAGAATAGGCTGCCTTTAAATTTCATAGTTTAAGAATTCAATGCTTTCTTAGTATAGGATTTGATTCTTTCCAAATTAAGTTTACTTTCAAGTCATTAGAATAAATTTACTTTCTTGTTGATAACATAGATTTACTTTCATGTCACAATAATAGATTTATTTTCATGTCAATAGAGTAAGTTTACTTACATGTCAATTGTCCTTTCAATTTCATTGATTAAAATATTTCTTTCCAAGTTCTGAATTTGAGACTTTTGAGAAAGAAAGTGTGTGCAAACTCATCTTAGAAAATTTTCATAAATAGGTTTTCCATCATTTCAATAGGTTAATTTACTCTTAAATTGAAGTTGATTCCTACCACATATTGTGTAAGTATACTTCAAAAGTTCACAAACCCCAAGTTTAGCAATTTAATGACAAGTAATTTAATTAGCAATTAAATTACCCAAAGAACTATTATGATAATGAATCTTTTATGCCCTTGTGTGTCTCTCTTAGGTTAGTACTATTACTTCCTTCCATAGACTCACATTTTGTCTCCTTCTCGTGAAGGTATCCTTTTACACATTCCGATCAATGTTTCACAATGTCAACTTACTTGATTATTCAAGGTTTATGTATATAATATCTCATGGTATCTGTTCGAACTAAAATGAACCTTTTATGTGATGGTATCTAGAAAAATACTTTCGATGGGGCTCTTTCTCCAAATGGTGTGAGGTTTAATTATGACTTCACATCTATGAGACTCCTTATATGTTGGCAGTATCCAACACCATCAACACGTTGGTTTTCGTTAGGCTCTTCTCCTTACCTGAGGGCTTCTTGTAGCCTGATATCTTGGAAGGGATAGAAAACGTGACTAGAACCCTTGTGAAGGTTTAATAAATGAGCAAGAAATAAATGCAGGCCTCCTATGCTTGAATCTGCATCCATATGAACATATCTCAACCCCTCCTAGAATCCATTGTGTTAGAATACCAGATTTCCGTATGGGTTTATACGTTGGACTACGAGCATATACCAGTCAAGTGTTGTAGGTGCCATGAACATGGGAAACTCATGAAGGAATTCCCTTTGAATCAGGCAAAGGCTCAAGGAAATAAAGACAAATGACACCAAGAGGGTTTTTTCATATGGTGGGTCTGAGGAGAAAGAGGTATAATCGCAGTTAAGCGCCTCAACAAGTGAGGAGTGAAACCTAGAGCTATAAGTCAGTTGATGTAAGACGAATTTGATTCACTATCTTGGAGATGATGTAAACCTAAGGAGAGATAAAAATTAAAGAGGCTAGACATGCCATTTAACTTAGTTCACCAACAGATAAGACTCTCATGTAGATAGAGAAAGTGAATCTATAAAGAAAATTTCTACAAGACCGAAAGGAGGAGAGACAGATCAAAGGGCTCCTGAGGAGCACGACTAAAATTTTGGAAGTGGAAGATAAACAAAAAAAATTGGGGATATATGAAAGTATGATGATTGAATTCTTAGACAAATGGTTGACAGTGGAGATGGAGGAAAGCCCATTGAATCAACTCCAACACTTCCTTCACCTTTTTGAGTGATGGAGAAAGAGAAATATGAGCCCATAAGAGTAATGGAGACTAAATACATTAGAGAAGGTTGTCAGATCACAAATCTCTACTCAAAATTCACTTATGGTAAATGAGAAGGGAAAAAAGGGGCATAAGTCTTCCAAATAATTTCTTTGAGAAGTAGGTGAATATGAGTTGAAATCTTGCCAAATGAACAAGATCACGGAGTATTATCACCACTTCTCCTTCTTTTCTGAATGAAATTATTATTGTGGAATATGCATGGGTTGAATGGAAAGAGAAAACAAAGGTACGTGTGGACAAAGATTGAAAAAGAAAAGGTTGATATAATTGTGCTGGAGGAAACAAAGGTTGTAGGTATGAATTTAGAGGTTATTATTACAAAGTGTTGGTGTAGTAGTGAGGTAATGGTTTTAAATGAAAGAGGAGTGGCATGGAGGTTGGGAATTGAATGGGATCTTATAGTGGTCCAGTTTCAAGACTAGTTCGCATCCCATTTATCCTGCCGGGACACTTTTGTTGTGTAGGGTTTGGGGAATGTGTGGGATTATTAGTTTTTTATGGCCTAGTAGTGCCTAGCCAAAAGGAGAAATACCTCCAATATTTGAGAAATTTTAGATGATTCCTCGGAGATGAATGTTGGATTCTAGGGGGAGATTTTAAAATAATATAGTATTCGGAAGAAAATAGGGGAGGAATTCATATATTATATCTAGTGGAGTTGATATTTAAAGAAACAATAGAGGACCTTAAAATGGTAGAATTGGAAACCATGATTGGGGTTCATACATGGAAAAATCAACGGAGAGTTCGACATCAAGTGGAAAGTCACCTTAATAGATACCTCATCACAAAAGAAGCACTTCTTTGAGCTAATTTTATAGATTTCCATGCCTAGATTCGATGATTGATTGATCATACTCGAAACATACATGAAGATGGCTTCAGAAAACAAACCCTTCAGCTTTGCAATATTTTGGTTGCAAAATGATGCAAGAGCATGAGGCCTAAAGACAAAAGAATTCAAAGTTTATTCCAAAAATACAAAAAAAGTTTGCGAGAAAAGGAGTGGGATCCTTTAGCTGTCACTTTACAAATCTTTCTAGATAGGATTTGAGATAGAATCCAGGGATTTGAATTATCTTGTAATTAATTCAAGTAATTAAGATTAGTTGAGATTCTTGAGGAGAATAACATGCAGATTATATGTTATCTAGGATTAGGCAGATTTGATCCATTGATTTAGGATCTGATTTTGTATGAGCATGTATTTATGTAAGTTTTGAATTAGCAGAATGGGATTTTTGATAGATTTTGGCTGGATTTTGGCTGAGGAGGATTGGAATGTAAAATTTGGAATTTCTCTGTATCTCTGTAAAAATTGTGCATGAATGGTCAATTCCCGAAGGTTTTATTTCCTTCGAAACAAATCTGAGTTTTGTTGATTTTTGTATAATCTTGTGTTGTCGCATCTAAATCTTCACTCACTACGTATTTAAATAATTTAGAGACAGAAAGAAAACTTGGCAGAGGTGCTAAGTCCTTCGAGGAACCCTGATAAATTTGCAAGAAAACCAGGAAAAGATCTGAATCGTCCAATCGGACAGATCCAATAGATATAATGGTTATTGCATGCCAACAAGCACAAAATTTGATTAAAATAGTAGAGTGGTCTTCATAGGTGTAAGCACTATCTCGTGCGGTCAAAAGGTGGCAAGTGGTATTCTACAATTTCACGCAATTACCCTTACCGGGTGACACATAACATGAGAAAACTATTTTTTTCACACGCCCTCAACCTGATATCGGTCATGCAATAATCCATGCGAGATTACACGATAGCCATTGGATCAAGCGTGATTGATCGATGGTGGGGATCAGCCAAGCTAGTTGGTGAGCGGGTGATGTGATAACCATTGAATTAAGGAATGAGATCGACGACAAAGAATATTGCGCTAAAGGTTTTTGGAGTGGCGAACATGATAAGGTTATGAACTAGAGTTATTTGTTTTAATTCCTTTTGGTTCCATGGTAATTTTGAAGTTTTGCCATACCATCGGGTAAATTAAATAGTTATGCTATTTTTTAGCAGAGTAACTAAATTTCGAGGTTGATGAATAATACTCCAAATAAAGCCCAAGAAGAAGTTCTACTTGAACTTGAAGAAATCATTTCTAGTTTTGAACGATTATCCTTAACACCTACAACCAGCCCACCATTAGTGGTATTAGAGCAGCCTATTGACATTGAGTAGGATCTCAAAGATTAGAAAGAGAAATCCAACATGGATTTCAGAGTTGGAGGAAGATGTGGTGGTGGTCAAAGAAGAGGAAGAACAGTTGCAAATGCTAAAGTGTTGGAAGCTATGCAACAGATGAAAGCTAGATTAGAAGCAGTGGAGATGGGAAATCAAGGAGATGTAGGTGCTGGAGATGTCAGCGAGCCTGAAGTTGAAGCTACAGAATAAGAGGAACCTGCAAAAGTTACTCCTAAAATGAGATTCTTTAAATCAGTGTTCGGATCCACATCTAAACCCAGACTTGAGGGTTCAGTTTATACAGGAGGTTTAGACCCTGAGGAGTTGATAGACTAGATTAATGACATGGATAAATTCTTTGATTATGAAGAAATGGAAGAAGGAAAGAGAGCGAAACTTGTTGTCACAAAATTGAAAGGACATGCAACACTTTGGTGGGATGGAGTGCAGGCAGAAAGAAGGAGACTTAGTAAGTAGCAAATTAAAAAGTGGAATAGGATGGTGGCAAATTTGAGAGGTAATTTTTTTCCAGTCATTATATACAGTCATTATTTAGATAGATGCAGAATCTTAGAGATAGGTCTTTGACAGTGAAAGAATACACAAAGGAATTTTACAATGTGAGTATAAGAGCTAGACAAATTCAAGATATAGATGAGAAGGTTGAAAGACATATAAATGGTCTCAGAATGGAGATCCAAGATGAGATAAGTGTCTTGTCTCCTAAAATAGTAGAAGAGGCTTATTAGATGGTATTGAAGGCTAAAGAAAACTCATGAGGAAGAAATCTGCCAAAAGTAGAGGTAATTTCCAAAGAAGAGGAAGTCAAGGTGTTAGAGGAAGATCTACAACACCTAGAGATCGTGCTAGCAACAACTCAAATCAGCATACACCCACAGAAGGCGATGCAAGTGGCAGAAGGAGTTTCTTTAGAGGAAGAGGACGCAGAGACAGAGGAAGAGAAATCTGATGTTACAGATGCAACAAGCTGGGACATAGAGCCTATGAGTGCCCAGAAAACGCAAGAACAAATCAAATAAATGTAATTGTTGCTCAGGCTGAAGAGGAAGAAGCAAAGGTGCCAGAAGAAGAAATGTGCCAGAGAAAGGGGAGTCTCTGGTAGTTAACAAAGTTTTGTTAAAGCAAACAAAGGAAGTTGTTGAGCCAGCACAGAGAAAGAATTTGTTCAGTATTGTGTGCAAAGTTAAAGGAAAATGCTATCAAATGGTAATTGATAGTGGCAACACCAATAATTTGGTCTCTACAAAAGTAGTGGAAAAGTTGAAATTATAGACAAGGAAACATCCAACAGCTTACAAGGTGTCATGCCTTCAAAACGAACATCAGTTGTTAGTGAATGAACAATGTGAATTGGAGTTTCAATTAGGCAGATACAAAGACAAAATTCTGTGTGATGTGATTCCTATGGGTGTGTGTCACATATTGCTTGGAAGACCTTGGCAGTATGATAGAGGAGCTATGCATGATGGGAATAAGAACACATACAAATTTAGTAAAGATGGTATTAATCATAGGGTGCTGCCTATGGAAGAATAGGTTGCATCAAGGAAATCTGATCCAAAGACTCTATTGCTGAGTGGAAAAGAATACTTGCAGCAAATTGAAGAGAATGAGGTAAATTTTGCATTGATTTGCAAACCCAAGGTAATAATTACTTCCACTAAAATTTATGATTTGCCAATTGAAATTCAAGAGATGCCAAAATATTATGGTGATGTCATTCTATATGATTTTCCTAATGAGTTACCACACATTATAAAAATAAGCCATCATATAGATTTGATTCCATGGTAAAATATACCAAATAAAGTAGCTTACAGGATGACTCCCACATAAAATGAAAAAAGTTAGAAAATAGGTTCAGGAATTGTTAGATAAAGGACTGATTAGAGAGAGTTTGAGTCCTTGTGCAGTGACAACAGTGTTGAGTCTAAAGAAAGATGGAGGTTGTAGAATGTGCACTGATTCAAGAGAAATCAACAAAATAACAATCAGGTACAGATTTCCCTTACCTAGAATTGAATATTTGATGGATTGTTTAAGTGGAGCAAGATATTCTACAAAGATGGATTTAAAAAGTGGGTATCATCAAATAAGTATTAGAGAAGGAGATGAATGGAAAACTTCTTTTAAAATAAATGAAGGACTATATGAATGGATGGTAATTCCTTTTGGGTTACCAAAGTCTCCTAGTACATTTATGAGGCTTATGAATGAAGTGCCGAAATAATTTATTGGTCAATTTTCAATAGTATATCTGGATGATATATTAGTTTACAGAAGATCTAAAGAGGAACATATGAGACATTTGAATTAGATCTTACAGAAGCTGCAACAATAAAAGTTACTGCTAAATTTGAAGAAATGTCCATTCATGAAGGAAGAGTTGGTATATTTGGGCTTTGTTGTTTTTTGTTGATGGATTAAAGATGGATCTAGAGAAGGTAAATGAAATCATAGAGTGGCCTTCAATGAAAAGTGTTTTTGAGGTAAGAGGTTTCCATGGTCTTGCTAGTTTTTATAGAAAATTCATAAGGAATTTTAGTGAGATCAATGCTTCTCTTATTGACACTATAAAGAAGGATAAACAACCATTTAAATGGATTGTTGAAGCAGAAAAGAAGTTCCAGTTGTTGAAAAGAAAGATCACTGAAAAAATTATTTTAATTTTGCCTGATTTTAATAAACCTTTTAAATTGAAATGTGATGCTAGAGGAGAAGCTATTGGCGTTGTTTTAAGTTAGGAGGACAGACTTGTAGCTTATTTCAGTGAAAAACTGAATGAATGAAAGAAAAAATATTCTTCTTATGATAAGGAATTTTATGTAGTTTTACAACCATTGAAGAAGTGGAGACATTACTTTATGTCTAAGGAGTTTATACTTTATTCAGACAATGATGCATTGCAGTACATTATGAAACATCCAAATCTTTGTCAGAAACATAAAAAATGGGTAGAATATCTTCAAAGTTTTAATTTTGTATTAAAACACATAAATGTCCAATCAAACAAGGTAGCAGATGCCTTCAGTAGAAAAAGTATTCTGGTTCAGGAAAGTCAAATTCAAGTGTTGGGTTTTGATTTTCTTAAAGAAGTATATGAAAAAGATTTAGATTTTAAAGAGGAATTTGAAGCCTGTAAAAATCATGTCTTTTTAGACAGAAGTAAGTGGCTAGATTTTTTCTTGCAATAAGGATTGTTGCTTAAAAGAAATTAGATGTGCATACCAAATTGTTCTATGAGGGAAAATTTAATCAAGGAGAAACATAGTGGTGGAATTAGAGGACATTTTGATGAAGATAAGACTTATGAGCAATTGAATCAATTTTAGTTTTGGCCGAAGATGAGATCAGAAGTGGAGAAGTATGTAAAAAATTGTAAAGTCTATCAGTATGCAAAGGTGAGGAGCCAAAACACAGGTTTGTATGTTCCATTACCTATTCCAGGTAGACATTGGGATATGGTAAGTATGGATTTTGTTTTGGGTTTACCAAAAACTCAAACAGGAAATTATTCAATTTATGTTGTGGTTGACAGATTTTCTAAACTGGCACATTTTATTCCATGTTATAAAATCAGTGATGCTACTCACATTGCTAATCTATTTTTTAGGGAGATTGTAAGGTTGCATGGGTTACCTAAGAGCATTGTTTTAGACCGAGACACCAGATTTGTTCGTCATTTTTGGAAGACTTTGTGGAAAAAACTTGGTAGTAAACTGAGTTTTAGTTCAGCTTGTCATCCTCAGACTGATGGATAGACTGAAGTTGTAAATAGAAGCTTGGGTAATCTTTTGAGAGGTCTTTCAGGTGAACATCCAAAATAGTGGGATCAAATTTTGGCACAGGCTGAATATGCTTGTAATGATTATCCTAACAGGAGTACAAGGTAGAGTCAATTCCATATAGTTTATGGAATGCACCCAAGAGGAGTGTCTGAATTAAGAGACTTGGGAAAATCTGAAATGAGAAGTGCTAAAGGAGAATATTTGGCATCATAAATTCAAGCAATACATGAAGAGGTAAAACAACCATTACAAGATAGCAACATAATGTACAAGAGCAAAGTAGATTTGAAGAGGAGATAAGTTAATTTTTGGGTTGGAGATTTGGTTTTAGCACAGTGTTGATGCCTCTAAAATCGTTGCATCAACATCAGGGAAAACCACCCGGTCTGAACCTTAGTGCAGCTCCTTTTCCGTTTGGTGTGGTGGCTCTGACTAGATGTAATGGCACCAGTTTCCCAGTGATATATGAGTTTATGGGTGATTTGTTTGTAATTTATAATGAGAGTGATAAATGCTCTATTCTAAGTACAAAAAATATACAAAGATAACTAATCTATCCCAGGAATTATCCTAACAATACGATTCTTGATTGTTTCTATGAACAAATAAACATAAAAATGATTTATTCACAACATTTAAATATGAATTCATATGATGATTACTTTGTTTAATTAATTAAACAAAGTAATAATTAAAACATTATTGCATTGATCATAATATATCACTGACATATATAGTTAAAGGATGACAATTCTGAAACATTCAAAAGTGACAAGTTAAAGAATTGTTTTACAAACATATACATATCAATAATAACAAAGTTGATAAAAGATAATTCACATAGAGAAATAAAGTGAAAACATATATAATAGTACCGTATGCATTTGGATCTCCTCTAATGTAAATCACATTCAAATTCTACCTTCTAATTTGGGAATACTTTCACAGGATGCGAAAGTGAAAATCTCATAAAATCCTTCTTTGTCAAAATTCAGAATTCTGGTCCAGTCTTTTATAAAAAAATATATATCGGAAGTACAGTATTGCAACCTCCAATTTAAGCCTTAATACAAAATTGCAGACCTTGTCTAAAAACAGGAAAGGGTCTTTAAATATTAAAAATAACAACAAACTACCAAAGAAAGTTGCTATGCACTGGTACAACAAAAACACATAAATCTAGGATTTATCCTAAAAATAGCAGTGGTGCGGTGATCAAATGGATTCACTGAATCGGCTTATCTTCTTGTGATCGCAGTTGAAAAATGGCGAGCATTGGCTGGACCTCTGGTGGCTGAGTCATCCAGAACGTAACTAAGTTGTATATGTGGCTTTAGCAAGTTTGGGGATCATGCAATTGATCATATCCATGAGACAGTTCGTCACCATTTTCTAACTGTGTCGTTTAACAAGTAAAAACGAGAATGTTTCCCATGTTAGGCTTTGAATGCCTCCGATGAGTTTTTCTCTTTCCATCAGCTCTTGTTTCCAAAGTTGTTCCAGCAATTTTACATTTGGGAGTTTTCCTAGAGAGAAATCTATAATTAGATTAGATAAGTGCAAACTGTTGTTGATTAATTCAATCACATTATTAGTTGCTGCTTTGCATCTGGATGTAGCTATCTCATCTTTCATTAATTGAGAATCCCATTCGGAAAACAAGATTTCCTTATGTGACTCTTGTATCCTTGGCAGATTGGCAGCTTTTCCCTCTTTCGAATCTTGCCATGATAGAAAATTAGTTAATCTTTCATCTACCTTATGTAACTCAAGCCTTGCATCCACTGGTTTTTCAATCATAGATGCTGAGATATCACATAAAGGGATGGCCAATGATATATTATGAAATAGAATATCCAATTTCTGGGACAAAGCCTTGGTCATTTCCATGGCTTCAGCTCTGAATTCATTTATCTGAGGATATCCTTTGAATCACTCTATTTGATCTTTCATTTCCGTGATTTGTTCTTCTTTTGATTTCTTCTCCTTCTCGCTCAATAGTTGTAGTTTTCTCAATGCTTGAGACAACTCTTGTTGTTTATGGATGGCCTGTTCATCAATCCTCTGCTTTTCATGTTTTAACTGCTCATTTATTTTTTCATTAAGCTGCCTCTGTTCCTTCAACTGCTATTTAAGTTTCTCTATTTTTTGTTTTCATTCCACCGACTATGCTTCTAGCTAAATGATTGCCTGGTCTTTTTCCTTCAATAAATGACTAACCTTTGAAGCCTTATCTATTGTCGCTGTTGTATATGCTTCAGCATACTAAGATAGTTTTGTTAAATCTTTGGAGGGATTTACCTCTTCTCTCCATACCACGTTCATCATTTCAATCTGAGGAGTCAAAAGAGGACTGTGATCAATTTTCCTCTTCTTCCTCTGTCTTTTGACTACAACCCTATGCTTAGGACTATAGAAGACATCTAGTGGTGGTATTTCTTCAATTTGAAGTACAATCTCCTCAGTGAGATTTTCAAGGATAATCTCTATGTCTTTCTGGAACTTGGGTGGTCCACTTGTTCCAACAATCAAAACTGTGTTGACTGCTGATTTATGTGTTGTAGATACTTCTGGTGTAGTGAAACCTTGGAATTTCTCGGGATTACTGATGATTGAATCAAAATGTTCCCTTTCCTTATTTAACTTGGGATCAATATTAATATTTGTATCAAGGGGTTCACTAGTTGTTACCTGCTTCTGCTCCCTTTCTGGTGTCTTCTCCTTCTCAACGATCTTTTCAATTTTGGGAGTCTTCTCAGTAATTTTCTCCTCACTATGGGCTTGAGGTTGTTCCATAGAGGTTGTACGCAATAAGTCTAGAGGAAGTTTTTCCAATCTCTGTGCCTTGAGCCTATAGAGTTCCTCTAGTCCTTTTTCTCCTAATTTGATGTTTCCCATATGTTTGACCCGAGAAAATCCTTTTGAAGAAACAAACAATTCATCGAAGTTGTCCTCCTCATGATCAAATTTGGCAATTTTAGCCTAAGAGGTAACATTGTAGGCAACCTTTCTATGAATGTACTGCCTTTTTGGGATAGTTGCAAGTTTTAACAAATTTATTTTCTCGGCCTCCTTCTCTGCATGTTTGAAATCATGCAAAGTAAAAGCACCGCATCGAAGAGGAAATGTCTGCCACATGTTATTTTTAGAATCCCTAAGGGTCTTTGGCATCCCTGCAACTGTTATTTGATGTGCTATTTCCATGGCTAGTAGTTTATTAGGGATGTATAGAGGAAGAACATGAGGGTTGGCAAGGTTGCCGAAAAGTTTTATATAGATGAATCTTTCTTCTCCAAACCAATTGCCAATTGCGTTTAGGTCAACTGATGCTTCCTCGGATAACCTAGAGGTAGGCTTATTGAATATGGCATAATACACGGGAAGAATAAAACCATTACAAATTCTATACAGATGGTTCTTATAATGGGCTTTCCATAGCTCCTTATGATAGATTTGAATGGGATTGGGATGTCGTGGAGTCCATTTCCATCCAAGAATGGGGTATTCGGAATTAAAACAGATAGTGTCCATGATATAGGCACTCATGTAAAAGGGAAGTATCACCCGAGTAGATACAAACCTATTTTTTCTATATTCAAGTATCTTAGTGACCATTTGATCAGACAGAATATTTTCCCACTCCATGATATAGCCATGAATTGCAACCTCCATTAATAAGACCATATCTATAGAGAATTTAGCAGAATCATGGACTTCAAAGAGTCTGCACATCATTACACCAACATAACAATAGGGAGAATCCAATGAATCTACAGAGTACATACCCGATGTCTCATGTTTGTGCTTAGTCTTAAAATGCGTCCATTGCCTAATAGGGTCAAATTCAATGTTGTTCTCAGCAAAAGCCTCCAAAAATGCTTTGTTATACCACTTATCTGGCTGAGGTAAATGTTACATTTGTCTAAGATCCTCTGCTCTAAACGACCCAAACACTTTTCCATCAGCTGTAGAGAATGTCCTATCTGTGGTCACAATGCATTCAACAATCCACCTGACCACATCATTATATGGCAAAACCTTGGCACATGCTACTATTCTATGTAGATATGAGCAAACCAATTCCTTCAGAGTATTCTCTGATTTGCTTGTGAAATCTGTTGTAGCTTCTTCTTCGAGTTCTCTAGGCTCTTCCACTTCCATAAAATTGTAGATACTCTCCCAGGATGCTTTTCCTAAGCCGAGGCAGGTAGTATCTGATATCAACCCTTTCTTATTTGGTTCTGGTCCTTTGACTACGACAGGGGCCTTAGTTTTCTTCACCTTCTTTCCTATTTTCTCTGGATTCATCAGCTCAGAGTAGCTTTGCACAGAGAATGGAAAACGTAATAGAGAAATATATCGGCTCAGAGCTAATATGAAATGAAAATAGTTAAGGTAATTCACGCATGATAAACCAAATGTAATTAAGTGTTACCACGGGTGAAATCCTCGAAAGATTCACCCTTAACTACAAAATTAAAGACCATCATAACCGCCAATCGTAGTTAATAAATGTAATAATTACACGTCGCATTGCAAGTATGCTTAAAGGTCCTTCTAAAAAGCAACTTTTGATCCTCCTGATCAACGATTAGCGATAAATCGCAAATCGCGATCAGGAGGTTCATCGGTCAGGCTTAACATTTTGCGCTGATAACCCCTAATGTGATAAAGGTAAGGAATATAATAAGGTGGAGGAATAATTGGCGGATTGTTTGACTTATTGCTTTTAGGATTTACACCCGCTAATAATACCTTTTGATGGTCTTTTCTTATAAATGTGTGTCTTACTTTATGATATCGCAATCGGGGAATGCAGAAGGGCTTTCGCTATGTGTCATGTGGTATGTGCGATTTCGGATTGCGATTATGTTATCAGATCGGAGGTTTAGTATAGACCTTTTGGGATGCATCCATGTTTATCTTTGTGATATTCCATCTTCGATCGCATTATCGCATCAGAGATATGCTTATGATGGCTTTTCAAAGAAGGATATATCATATTATATCACATTTTAACAAAAGGTTTGAGATATTAGTTCTATCGGGTCAAACCTTTCAAAAAGGATTTCCATTTGTTTATATAATTAAATTGAGGCATGCAATTATTATTGAATCATTGAATTCAGCTAAGTCTTAAAAAGGGACGCATTTCTATTTAAAGTTTCTATAAAAATTTTAGAAATGGGGGGGTTGTTGTACAACACAACACACACCGAACGAAGGAAAGATTTCCAAAAGGGGAGTATAACAAGTTAAAATTTAAGAAAATTGGACCATGCAAAGTCTTGAGGAAATTTTCTACAAATGCATATGAAATTGAATTACCCCATGACATTGGAATATCTCTAATTTTAAATGTTTCTGATTTGTACAACTATGAAAATAGAAATGCAGATGAGAAAACAAAAGATAAAGAAGAACAAGAGGTTGATTGGGTAAAATAATTACCTACAACAAAGTCATTGTAGCCAGAAATTTTTTTAGACAAGAGATTGTTTAAAAAGACAAGAGGACGAGAGTATTTTCAATATTTAATCAAGTGGAAGGATCAACCAATTGCTGATGCTACCTGGATGATAGATGCCATGCTATAGAAGTTGGGAACTTCTATAGAAGAACTCATGGATAGGAGCCCATGAAGAATTTTGTCTTCAGGAGTCTGATGCAGGAGCATGAGGCTTGATGACAAAAGACATACAATTTTATTCCAAAAATAAAAAAAGTGTTTACAAGAAAAGGAGTGGGATCCTTTAGCTATCACTTTACAAAGCTTTCTAGATAGGACTTGATCTAGAACTCAAGGATTTGAAATATCTTGTAATTAACTCAAGTAATTAAGCTTAGTTGAGATTCTTGAGGAGAATATCTTGTAGATTAGATGTTATCTAGGATTAGGCAATTTTGATCCATTGGTTTAGGATCTAATTTTTGTATGAGCAGGTATTTATGTAAGTTTTGAATTAGTAGAATGGGATTTTTGACAAATTTTGGCTGGATTTTGGCCGAGGAGGATTGCAATGTAAAATTTTGAATTTCTTTCTATCTCTATCAATACTGTGCATGAATGGTCAAATCCCAGAGGTTTTATTTCCCTTAAAATATATCTGAGTTTTGTATAATATTGTGTTATCACATCTAAATCTTCACTCATTGTGTATTTAAATAATTTAGAGACAGAATAAACTTGGCGGAGGTGCTAAGTCTGGCTAGGAACCCTGATAAATTTGCGAGAAACCTAGGAAATGATCTAAATCGTCTGATTAGATAGATCCAATAGATCTAATGGTTATCGTGTGCCAACAAGCACAGACGTTAATCAGAATAGTACAATGGTCTTCATAGGTGTAACTAGTATCTCGTGCTATCAAAAGGTGGTAAGTGGTATTCTACAATTTCACACGATTAGCCTTAGTGGATGACATGTAACATGAGAAACTACTTTTCTCACATGCCCTAGATCTGATATCGGTCATGGAAGAATCCACGGGAGATTACGCAATAGCCATTGGATCAAGCGAGATTGATCAACGGTGGGGATCGGACAAGCTAGTTGGTGAGCAGGTGACATGATAACTGTCGAACTGAGGAATGAGATTGAAAATAGATATTATTGTGCTAAAGGTTTGTGGAGTGGCGGACGCGATAAGGTTATGAACCGGAGTTTTTTGTTTGAATTCCTTTTGGTTCCGTGGTAATTTTTAAGTTCTTCCATACCATCGGGTAAATTAAATAGTTCTACTATTTTTTAGCAGAATAACTAAATTTGGAGGTTGATGACTGATACTCCAAAGAAAACCCGAGAAGAAGTTCCACCCAAACTTGAAGAAATCGTTTCTAGTTTTGAACGATTATCCTTAACACCTGCAACCAACCCACCACAAAATCAAGAGCTTGTGGAGAGAATAGAACAGTGGTGGGAAGAAATTGAGATGTAGGGTAGAATTTAGATGCAGATCGTTCAAAGAAAATAGAAGGAGTTAAATATTAGGGTTATGACCTACAACAAATATTTTTTTTCACATATCATGATCAACAAGAGGAAGATGGAAGCTAGTATTGAAAATATTCAATGGAAGATCATTGTCATAGTTAGAATTGAACACCTCACTGAGGATGAAGAGAAGCTCCTTCATGACCTTCAGTGAAGGCACAAGCAGGGATAAATTCTTTGGAAGAAAAATTCTCAGATCTAGTGGCTGACAAAAGGGGAGAGAAATAGAAATTTCTTCCACCGCTTAATGATGTAACACTAACATAATAGAATATTTCCTCTAACCTCTAGTGAAGGGAATCACTTGGTCAAACATCACCACATCGATGTAGACTAGTATCTTTTTAACACAAATTATTCACTAAATGGGATCATGATAGATCTAAAGGAATCAAAATAGTAACCAACATGATTCCCCATTTAATCACTCTAAAGTAGAATGAATCCCTAATGCATGAGAATTAATTTGAGGAGGTGGAAGAATTAGTGAAGGATGTGCCATGTAACAAAGAAAAAAGTCCAGGTGGTTTCACAACAAATTTATACAAGGCTTGTTGGAATTTCATGGGTTAGGACATTCATGTCCTTCTGGAAGAATCCCATTATCTTTGGTAGATATGGTCTACATTGAATGTAAATTTTGTTATGCTAATTGATTCCTCTTTTCCTCAACCTGTAAAGCTTATATTAATACTAGTGGATCTTCTTTGGACCTGCAGATTTGCTCCACCTCTGTGTTGTTGGCAAACTTCCTCTTGCCTTTGTCAAGTGCAAGTTTGTTGCCCTCTTATACTGCTGATGTTGTTGCTCTCGAAGATGATGCTACCTTCTCTGCTTCTAATCACTCTACAAACATTCTGACCAATTCATTGAGCCTTTATAAGTAATAGGAATATCTACATGGGTCTTCCTCAAGCCAATGACATGCCCCGTGGATCCAAGGATGATACACTCTCATAGAGTGGTCTTCAACTAAGTGATTGCAGGTCATATGGATTGAAACTTTTGGTGCCAATGGTGAACCTCTTGAATTCCTCTTTCTCAACCTCAACATGCTTGAGATTATGTATCTCATACAACCAGATCCACAAAGGTAGAGCGGGACAAGGTGCCATCTTCTTCTTATGCAGTCTCACTGACAACCCTGCCCATATGTGGTATGCAACCTCTTGAATGATCAACTTGTCCACGAAAAACTTTAGTAACACATGCGGAGCCTTCTCCATGTTGTATATCCAAATTAAGGTGCCAAGGGGTGAGGCATACCAATCTACCATGTTAGCTAATGCCTCCATTGTTTCCCGTGACATGCAAGGCAGATCCTGCTCAAATATCATCTTGTACACCAAGGTGAGGAAGTGGTCTCGTAGTTGTATTATAAATCCATGGAAGCTACACTCAAAGAAAAACCAACAATAGGTGTGCACAAAGGTTTCTGGAGGTGTCCATGCCCAACTATTTTGGGAAGTTTTAGTGTCTACGAATAAATGCTTAAACCCCTAGACTAGTAGCTAAGTCTAGAACAATAGTGCAAAGCATTCTCTACCTTTTCTATAACCAATAGATTAAATAAGAGAGTAAAGAAGCCTACTTGTAGCTTTTGCTTACTCCTTATCTCCCTTGACAATTCTGTCACTCCTTTCCATACTTAATCCGCTTGAAAAATACTTGCACACAGACAAAAGACAAAAACTGATCAAAGCATATGATAATGATCTATTGATTAAACATAGAATGGAATCAAGTTTATAATACACATATGGAAGCATCAATGAACAATACAAACATATGGAAAATGCTTTGAACACTTAATTAGTAAAAGGAAGAGTTACAACCCAAATTGCTTGATTTAGTATCACTCCTCTAGTTCAATCCCATCCTATCCTCATAACAAGCAAGACATTTTGACATAATTACAATACTTGAAACCAACTCAAGTCTCATAATAACAACATCTCCCTATAATTCAATGATTTCCAACCCCCGATCACCTAGATGAGTGGTATTTTTATAGGTGAATGAAGGAATTTATACCATAAATGGTGATAATGAATGCCCTCCCAAACTTAGGATTTAGTTCCATGGAGGAAGGGATCAACGGATAGATGTTCCTTAAGTCCCTCCCTCATCCAATTTCGAGAAAAAAGGAGTGGATAGCCTTAGGAAACTTCTAGAAGCATCCTATGGAAAAGAATATTCCAAACCCCAATGCAGATTTTGCTTAAATTTGCACAACGCACCTTGGTAGTGTACCGAGCTGCACTGCAGCGCACCCTCGTAGTGTACCGGGCTGCACTGCAGTGCACCCTGGTAGTGTATTGGGCTGCACTACATCACACTCTGGTAGTGTATCTACATGCGCTAATCCTCTTAGAGATAATTTTTGGATGATTCCAGTCATAAAACTTCTTGGGAAGCTAGGCGTTCTGATGGCTGACTTCTTTAGGGCATGTAATAACTGAATTATGGTTTGATGGGCCCTAAAGCACTGATCTATAAGATGGGAGTGATGTGCCCAAATGGATCTGTAACACCAAACCAAGTGAGGGAACTACTAACGGGCATAAATTGCATAAAATATGTAAGAGGACATGAAAAGCCTTTCTTGTCGACCCTTGAGTGGATGTCAGGTATCTATTACTTGTTCCTTCAGTTGAGGAGCCAACATGTCAGACCAATTGAAATGTCTTCATTCATTTGCCAGTTGATCCAACACAATCACCCAAATCTACAAGAAGGTCTTTGTACTCTCTTGGTAGTATAAGTGGCATGCGAATATGACCAAGATCTGATAAGCATTCCACAGAGTCCATGTCTTGTATACTTGGTTTGATGTTATCCTAAACTTAGATGGCTCTTTCACCCAAGTCTTCCAGATGTCTCTTGAGTTTGCACTTTTGTTAGGCCTCGTGAAGGGTGCATCCATTATGATCACTGATTGTGGCAAGTGATGCATCACAGGAAAGTCCCCTTCCCTGAAGGTAGCAAGCTTCGTTTCACCGACACTGGTCAACACCATTATCTCTGGATCAATATTCGAGACAATCTTATGGATCATGTCTGCGCATGTAAACATGGGATACCTACATGAAGTCTGGTACATGTAGGACTTGTGTATGTTGACATAGACTCTGGGGTCCTCTAGATTCTCCTCAAACGTGTCTGAAAGGATGCCATTGATGTCCTACCATTTTATATTGATATCTATGTCTATGAACAACTTAGTGTCTTCGTAAATGGGCAAGATCGTAGAAACTTTCTCGACAATAGCTCTAGTTGCGCTGTCAATGGTGTCCATTGACCCCACTCTCTTGGAAGGAATTGTACCTATACTATTGAGAGACTGATGAACACCTAGGGTACCTAGAGATAGAGAAACATTCATGGAAAGAAAATTTTCAGTTTAAAACCAAAAGAAAATTGAGCACCGACATGCAACACACCTGGGTGACTGACTGGAAGATTTTCACAATTTTCACTTGGAGGTCAGGAGACTGACTGCCAAAACTATGTAGAACATAGTATGGAGTGTTAGTGAGTTGAATTAATGCTGAAGCTATGTAGAGAATTTTCTAGCTTGGCCCACTAAGTACTGGAACTGTGCAATGTGTAGTTTCAGTGAGCATGCCTGCAACAGGGGAAATCTGCATTGTGCAATTTCGGGGGCCACCTGAGGCATTTCCTCTCAGAATTGTACAGAGAAAACTCTAGAAGGCCAGTGTAAGGTAAGCTCTATGCAATTTTTGGGAGCAAGGAAATGCTTTCCATCCCATAAATTTGTATTGCATGCCGAGCATGGCAAGGTCCAGGCCAAGGCAGCTCAGACCTGCCAATGGGTGACTGAACACAGCAATGAACGAATACATATGAAAAACTCGGTACACACATGAGTAAATGAACATGCATGCAATCAATGATTGTAGGATTCAGTAAAATGAGAAAACAATGAGGTGTGTGAAGCAAGTTTCCGCAACGGCCACCGTAACTGCAGAAACAATGTCATGAATGCGACAACAAGGAGATGCAATGTAAAACTTGAAAGAATGCTTCTATAAGCTAACATGCATTTAAACGATAGAAAGAATTCAATGAAATCAAGCAAACAATAATGACACAATCAAAAATACAAAAAGCAACTGAAAAGAAGCAAAAGACATGAAAAGAAAACTTACCCAAAAAACGTTGAGCTGAGTGTGCCAAAGGTTCCTAGATGTGATGGGGAATGTTATAACTTGAAGGTTGAAGTGAATAGCGAGCTTTGAAGCATTGAATAAATAGTTTTGACAAGATCGAGGCTTATGACTTGCATGCCACAAATATAGGAAAAAGTGACACTTGGCGAGAGGTTCCTAAAACAGATTTTGCATGTAACCCTGAGCTGCTAAAATTAGATCCGTAAAATCTACGGATGCTTTTTTATTTTTTATTTTTTATTTTTCAAGAAAAATCTTCCCATGCATGCAAGGCAAGATTTCTTAGTCCTGGAGGGAACCAGTCAACTTAGGATCACATGTAAGAGACTACAAGTCTTGGCGTGAATTATGCATAGTTTCTGGGTTGAGTGGCTCTTCTTGCCCCTCAAGATCTACACAATTTCTTGACTGAAGCCAAGGCTACCAGCCAGAACTGCACAAATTATGAGATAAATCCTGATGATGGGCTGCTCTGTGCAATTTTCAAAGGGAAGGTCGTATGCTTTATCTATGAATTTCTGGGGAGTAGAAGGCTACCTTGATACTCTACGCTATTCTGGAGAGTAAGGTTGGTTGCCCTCTAGTTTTTCTTAATTCTCCAAGTGAATACCAGAACCAATTGATAACCAAGTCACGATATGTCATCTTGTGAAAGAAAGGAAAGCAAGCTAGCGAACACAAGCTGATAAGCCAAAGAAAATCAACTGAAAGGATATGTACTTGGGCAGTGCAAGACATGTTACTAAGGATGGTTGGTAGGGAGGCTCCAAATCAAAGCTAAGGAAAATTTTGGGAGAATGGTTGTAGCAGCTATAACATTGGTGACACACTAGTGGAGCCCCAGCTCTTTGAATGGACCTTGTTTCGTGAAAAGAAAGTCTAACTCCTCCAGATGTATTGTTCGATTCTTAGATCATAGTGGTTTCCACACTAGCTTGAGTGAAAGATGTAGCACCTGCCATGCTCTTGATCGGTCAACACACATTCCAAGCCAATTCAGCTTAGTTGTTTTGATTGGGGATGAGGGTTATATTGGTGCACAGGAAATATGACTGTCAGAGTTTACGAGTCCTAGATAGTACCCCAACGGAGTCACAAAGGAGCACAAGCATCGCTCTACTGCCAGCGAGACTGGTCAGTACCCCGATAGAGCTACTTGCATCACCTCTTTGTGCAGGAAATCTTTCTCCTCTTTTGCCTTATTTCATTTGTTTCCAAACTTCCATATTTTCATATTTTCATTCTTTCATAGAACTTTGCATAGGCACTTATTTATTTCAGAGGCCGAAGAAGGATCCTGACATGTTAAGGGAAGAAGAGGTTGTTACTTTAGAGAATTATGTTATATATACCTCTGCCATACTTGTTAATGTTTCCCCCTCACCTTACTCTACATGACTGAGATGGCAAGGGTTAACCTAAAAACAATTTACTAGAGTAGGTGGTACTAGTTAGAGCACAAGTGTTGTGTTTTTACCAAGATTCACTTTGAATATAATGTATTTCCCATTTGTGTATCAACGAATGAATGGAAAAAGTTCTTCATAAATAGAGAGGACGATAGATAACCAAGTGTTGAAAGATGTACAGGTCCTCTTGTACTTTACCCTGCTTGTCTTAAGAATTGTACACAGTTTCATGAGAAACTAAATTACGGGTGTGCACAGGTAAACAAAATAGCAAAGAAAAGAGTAGAATCAAATGAGAAAGGAAAGAGAATAAGGAAATTATGAAAGAAAACAAAAAAAACAAACAAACAACAAAGCAAGCATGCATGCAAGCGAGCTAAACAAAAGAAAACACTACTCCTACTTCTAAGCTAGCAGTGCACAAGTCTACTGACGCGAAGTGATATTTGCAATGTAGCCACCGGTGCATTGGTTGACCCATGTTGGTGAAGGAATGTGTTGCGAAAATCATAGTCAATAAAACCAACACACATGAAAGATATAACAATGAAGACCAAAACACTATGAGTTTAAATCCGTCCACGGAAAGAAAATAGTGAAAGCACAAGACAAGCACTTTGTGGACTTACCATGGTGTTGTGACAAACTACGTGGAGATGATAAGCATGTGCACTCTCTTGACTGTGATAGACAAGAAAACATGAGAAGGAGAGACAATTTATGCCTGGAAAGTGTGATTTCCATGTATGATTGCTCCAATGCATGACCAATAGGATCATGTGATTCGGGTGGAGGAAGCACATTTTTTGTGTTGGATTGATGTTCAATGCATACAAATGAGTGATGAGGAGACTTTGGTAGTTCAAAAATATCCTGATCAGAAGTGAAAGTATCCTTAGAATAGTGAGGGCTTGACATAACCATTAGCTCAAGCTAAACTACCTTGATAACCTGCAGGGTTTCAACTTCATCGACGGATAAATCATCTTAAACATGTGGCTTTGAAATATCAACATCAATTGAATCAACATCACAATCGAATATAGGAGTAAAGAGATCATGACAACTACGATCAGAAAAATCAATGAGTTCATCGACATCATCATGATCTGAAAAATCATACAGAGGGGTAGATGAGAGGCAAGAATGTTCATCCTCTATGATTCTAGAAAAAAAAAATGAAAAATTGAGTGGATTTTCAATGAAGAATTTATCATCTCTGTAGTCAAATGATGGGATAATATCGGGTATGTTCTGCGAATGATCAAAAGTAGATGCATCTGTGGATGAATTTACACAAGGAAAATCAGAGATAACAAAATCAACAAAGATGTTAGGAAAAAATATAGGCGAGGTGGAGAAAAGGAAGTCATCCTTCACTGCTATTTTATGCTCATATTGCCATTCATACTCATCATAAATAATAGTGCAGGTTAGTTGTGCAAAACCAACTCCATCGATGCCTTTATCCTCATTTACAACAGGCATAGATTCTGGAACAGAAGAGCACAAGACAGAGCAATCCGCATGATCAATAAAACACAGAGATGGAGGTTGAGGTAACAAGTTCATATGACAACCCATGGGCTTCCCAACCAAATCTGTGCAGAAATTAAGAGTAGTGAGGGTGAGATAATGTACCAGTTGAATAGTATTATTTCCACACTCTCCCACACCATTTGCGGGGTTGGAGCTGTTTGATGAGAGGAAGCAGGATAGTCACTTGTGACAACAACTGTATTGGCTTGTGATTGCGGAACACCATCACCGATGTATGTTGAGTGAGGTTTGATATTTTTCTTCACTATGAGATGGAGCAATTTTTGATAGACATACTTATATCTGTCCATAAGATATTGGAGTTTCATCTAACTTTTTAGAGCTTCAAAAGAGATTAGACGATCTGCCTAAATTCCCTTAGTGATTCATGCGTGGCCTTCCATTGTTTTAACATTTTCTTATCAAGTGCTTCAAGATCAAAATGGTGAAAAAGATTCGATTTGATCACTAAAATACTTGAATGAGTGCACACAATTAGGAGGCAGTTCACGACACCATAACAATAGGCATTCGTGAAGTTTGTGTGCAAGAAACTTACTTGCCTCTACTTCATCAAAACATTCCACATTCTCCATGAATGCATGGAATTCATCTAAGTGCTTAGGCCAGGAAACTTTTCCTTCACTTTCATACACGAGTTCAGATAAGTGATCATATAACTCCCTCTCGACTTCAAAGGGATGTCCACTGGACAAACATTGTGGAGGGTTAACTAAAACAATAGTCATGATATGTCCACTAGACAAACATTGTGGAGGGTTAACTAAAACAATAGTCATGATATATGTGTGGAGATTCAAAATAGGATGTGAGGACTCAGCTTGTCATCTGGCCCTTCTTTTAGTGCTAGAAATGTTGACACTACTGGACATGCCAACAGGTCAGGGAATCTCCCTGGTAAGAAGTCCCAACTATACCTCATACCATTTGGAGTAGGAGTCCTAGTAGTGGTGAGTAAAATATCACCTTGAATGCAGTTGTACGCAGAGGTAAGTGAGATTTCCTTGCTAGAAGCAAGGGTGTGACCTTGTAGCAAGTCAAGAAAGTTGTATGAAAGGCTCTAACACACGGAAGGGGGGAATAATGTCCCCCGTAGATGCCTATGATAGCATGCATCTTGAAAGGGAACACATGAGATTGAAAGCAGGATAACCAACAGTCCAAAGTGATTATTTATACCAACAACACACTTCGATAAGCTTCATACAAACACATAGGGAATAGTCCATACAAACATGCATAAATTATAGATACATACATCATTAGAGTAACTAGGATAGTCAACCTGCAATAACAATATATTCATGAAGCGTGTTGGCTCTGTTATATTAAAAGAGTGAAATATCCAATCATACATACAACCATGCCATACACTAGCCCTGATAGTGGACCATTATAGTCACTGCCACCTGCTCCTCCAATGAGATGTACTAGCTCCGCATTGTGAAGAAACCAAGGCTCATTACAATACACTCCAATATTTCTTTAAGTTATACCTATGAGAAGCTTGTCTCCCAAAATCCCATACAATGAGTTATGAGGTTCTATATATAGAAAAGGATGGGGTGACCATTGGCATTCCCATTTGTGACTCTTCAACTACCCTCATGACTCTTCAACTCACACATGATTGTTTAAATTCTACTACTGACACTTGGCCTTTCACATTAGAAAATGTTTATAATACAATCTCTTCGACATCCTCTTAGTGATCGATGGTAGCGAAATGATGCCAAGCTTGGTAGTCTGTTATGGTGTCTGTGTACTCTGTGGTGACATCCTTCTGAAAGTGAAATCTTGCCTCCATTTCATTAGGGTACATTAATTTGGAACCTCTTTCCAACTCATCAGATAGCATGTGCATGATGTTCTTGAGAGTAGACATACCAACGACATACTGATGCATAGTGTCTGTGCTCATTTTCAATTCTGCACTAGTGGCTATGCACATCAACTGATCGAAGTGCATGTCCAGCTCCATTCAGACTTGGTTCTTTTCTTTCACCTCAGTGAGTGTGCCAATCGATGGGATCACATGTGCGAATATAATGACATAGATTCTCCTGAAAAATCATGCATGTGAAGCCTGTAAGATGGTGATAAGTTATGGGAGTTCCTCATAGTTCCAGATCTAACTCCGATTGTTTTCCTTCAACTCCACTACTTCTGGCTGCATCATATTTGGCATGTACAATAGGGCAATCTTGTACCTCATTGTCCATATCTGCATGTGATCGACAATATTGTGTGCCTCACAAGATGCGTGCTCTCCTAGCACAGCACTGCTGCCGACTATTAAGATGGAAACTTGACTTATGCACAATGATGAACATGAAGTACAAGTGCTGCATGACATTCTTGAGAGACAATACTTCATCAAGTATGACTTTCTTCAACTTTTCTCTGGTTCATATTGTAGCTTGATCATCTCCCTCCTTGACCACTTATAGCTCCTTATCCACACACTTATTCTTAGATATCAAGAATCTAATGCTTGAGTTGGTGGATTTGGCATATGACTTTGTAGCATCAACCAATGCAGCTGGATGTCTACGTAAATTGGACATTATCACTCATTCTTCAAATTGTGAAGGAGATACATGGACATCCAGAGTGTGCACTCTGCAAATCTTCGTGTTGTGACTCGTTGAAAGATATGTTATGCAGATCCTCTTCCAGATTTTCCTCAAGGATTTATGTGTCTCCTTGATTGCTTGGGACTTGCTTTGCTCCTGGACCTAGTATATCTAGTGGACTGACCTCTTGGCCCTTAGGCTTGAGGTCTATATCCTAATCTATCTTTGTCTAAACCACATCGTGTCCATATTTCCTAACATTTGTTCGATCTCCTGAGAAAATTCATGCTCCTACGATTTCTTACCCTATTTTCTATCTTCTAGCTATTTGGATGAATCAATAACCTATATGGGTGGAGTTTCATCAATGTGTGCATGTTACGCCTCTTGTTTTTCATGTTCCTACTACGCTTCTGTCACCCTTCAGTGCACCCCTTTTTCCCCCCTTAGTTGTTGTTTTAACTCCTACAAATCCTTTTCTACCTTCTCCAACTTTTGCTTCTCCCTCCGTCTTTGTGAACTACTTCTATCACGCTGTCAAATCTTTTCCTTAGTCTCCAAATCTACTCTTAATACTATAGGATCTAATTTAAACTTGCAAATTTTCTCCACCTCTACGCTGTCTGCAAACTCCCTCTTGCCTTTGTGAATCGTAGGTCTGTTTTCCTTTGTTGTTGCTTATATTGTTGCTCTATGAGATGCTGTTGCCTTCTGTACTGTTAACCACTCTATAGCCATTATCAATGGTTCATTGAGCCTTGAGAAGTTATAGAAATATCTCCATTGGTATTCCTCAAGCCGACGACACACGCTGTGGATCCAAGGATGATACACTCCCGTACAGTGGTCTTCCACTGAGCAATGTGGGTCATATGGATTGAAAATTCTGGTGGCATAGGTGAATATCGTGAATTCCTCCACCTCAACCTCAAAATTCTTTATATTCTAGACCTTATACAACCCGATCTACAAAGGAAGAGTGGGCCAAGGTGCCTTCTTCTTCCTGTGTAGTCTCACTGAAAACCCTGTTGAGATGTGGTATGCAACCTCTTGTATGACCAACTTGTCAATGGAAAACCTCGGTAACACATAAAAATCCTTCCTCGCATTGTATATTCGAATGAAGGTGCCAAGGCGTGAGGCATACAAATTTGTTGTGTTAACCAATGCCTCCATGTGACATGCAAGGTAGATCCTGGTCAAAGATCATCATGTACAGAGGGTGACGAAGTGTTCTGATAGTTGTATTATAACTCCATGGAAGCTGCACTCAAAGAAAAACTTGCAATAGGTGTACACAGAGGTTTCTGAAGGTTTTCATGCCAAACCCAAGCTATGAAACTTCTGACAGGCACAAATTACATCAAGTATGTAAGAGGACATGAAAAGCTTTCCTTGCTAACCTTTGGGCAGACTCGGGGCATTTGTTACTTGTCCCTCCAGCTGAAGAGCCAACATGTCAGACCAATTAAAAGGTCTTCCTTCAATTTTCAACTGATCCAACACAATCACCCACCTTTGTGGGAAGGTGTTTATAGTCTCTTGGTGGTATAAGTGGCATGCGAAGATGACCAAGAGTTGATAAGCCTTCAACAATATCTATGCCTTGTATAGTTGGTTGGTTGTTGTCCTCAAATTAGATGGCTATTTCACCCAACTCTTCAAGATGTCTCTTAAGTTTTCACTGCTACTGGGCATGGTGAAGGGTCCATCCATTATGATCACTAGCTGCGGCAAGTGATACATCACCTAAAAGTCCTCTCCCTTGAAGGTAGAAAGTTATGTTCCACTGGAACTGCTCAACACCTTTGTCTTTGGATTTGTATGCGAGACAATCTAGTGGATCATGTCTACGCATGGAAACGCGGGATACCTTCATGCATTTTGGTTCAACTCAAACTTTTGTATGTTGACATAGACTCTGTGGTCCACCAAACTCTCCTCAAAGGTGCCTAGAAATGTGTCAATGATTTCCTACGATTTCATCTTTACGTCCTTGTCTATGAACATCTTATTCTCTTCATAAAAGGGTAGGATCATAGAGACTTGCTCGACCATATCTCTAGTTGCACTCAAAATGGTGTCCTTTGACCTCACGCTCTTGGAAGCCATTGTACCTGTACCGCTGAGAGACTGATGGACACCTTTGTACCTGGAGATAGAGTAACACTCATGGTAAGAAAACTGTCAATTGAAAACCAAAAGCAACTTGAGGCTTGGCATGAAACACACCTGGGTGACTGATTGAAAGATTTGTGCAATTCTCACTGGTAGGCTGGGAGACTGTCTACCAAAACTTCATAGAAAACAACCCAGATTGTCAGTGAGATGACTCACTACTGAATTTGTGCATAGCATAGTCTATCTTGCCCTTTTGAGTACTAGAACTGTGCAATGTGTAGTTTTAGTCAGCGTGACTGCAACTCAAGAAAATTGCCTTCCGCAATTCTAGGGGCCAACTGAGGCACTACCTCTCAGAATTGTGTAGAGCACACTCTGGGAGGCCAGTGTAAGGAAAGCTCTACATAATTTCACATAGAAAGGAAATGCCTTCCATCCCAGAAATGCGCAGTGCAAGCTGGGCAAGTAAAGGTTCGGTTCAAGGTAGCTCAGACCCACTGACGGGCGACTAAACAAAGCAAGGACTGAATGCATGTGAAAAACTAGATGCAGACATGAGTGACTGAACATGCATGCAATCAGTGAGTGAAAGATTCAATGAAACAAGAAAATAATGAAGTGTGTGAAGCGTGTCGCCTCAACAACGACCGTAAGTGCCAAAAAATTGTCATGCATGCGATAACAATGACATGCAATGGAAAACTTGAAACAATTCTTCTGCAAGATAACATGCATTAAAATGACAAAAGACATTCAATGAAACAAAGAAAACAACAATCACACAAGTCAAAATACAAAAAGCGATAGAGTTGTGCTGAAGGTTCCTAGATACGATGGGGAATTCCAGAGCTCGAAAATCAAAGTGAAGAATGAGCTCTGAAGCATCGAATAAATAGTTTTGACAAGATCGAGGATTATGACTTTTATGCAACAAATATAGGAGAAAGCAACTCTTGGTGGCAGGTTTCTAAAAGTTCTTTTGCATGTAACTCCCAATTGCTAAAAATAGATACCTAAAATCTAGGGATGCCTTTTTCTTTTTGAATTTTTTTTTTCGGGAAAAAAATTGCCCATGCATGCAAAGCGAGATTGCTTAGTCCTAGAGGGAACTGGTCAACTTGGGAGCACATACAACGGATTGCAAGCCTCAAAGTGATTTCTGCATAGTTTCTAGGTGGAGTGGCTCTCGATGCCCCTCAAGATCTATGCAATTTCTGGACTAAAACCAATATTGTCATCTAGAAATGTGCGAATTCTGGGAGCAACCCTGGTGATGGGCTGCTCTACAAAATTTTCAAGGGGAATGCAGTCTACTTGCTCCACACATTTCTAGAGAGCAGCAGGCTACCTTGATACTTTGCACAATTCTAGAGGGAAAGGTTGCTTTCCCTCTAGTTCTACTCAATTTTCTGAGTGAACACTAGAACTATTTGAGAACCAAGTCACAGGATGTTAGCTTGCGGTGAAAGGGAAACAAGCTAGAGAAGACAAGATGATAAGCCAAAAAAACTCAAGAGAAAGCATATTTACATGGGAAGTGTAAGACATGCTGCTAAGGATGATTGGTAGGGAAATTCTAAAATGAAGCTCAGGAAAAAAATTGTAGGATGGTTGTAGCCGCTACAAAACCTAGCTTCAATCACATTCTTCAAATCATCCATCCAATTTTTCTTACTAGGTGTTTCTATTTTCTTGATTCGAGTCATTCGTTCTCTGTCTTTTAGGCACTCAATATTGAAACAATTGTAATTCTATAATTTTGGATCTCCAAGTTCTAGAATTTTGTCACGTGGTAGCACTCTGAGTCCTCTTTCCAACCCCACAAGTCTTATCGAGATTGGATTCTCCAAGTGTTCATTAAGTTCTGCGATGTTGGAGTAGTCAGAGGATTGCACTCAGCCATGCCAACCTTGTTCAATAGATCTCCAATTGTTATCGGGAAATCTAGTGTCCACTCGGAGCTGCTATTCCCACTAAGATTGGTAGCTATCTTAGAAACAAACAAACTAAAACTACTTCCGCCTTCCTTTATGAGAAGTAGATAAGATGGGAAGAAAGGACACCATCCTCAGTCTTGCGCTTGGTTCCTCTCCCTTCTGACAGATCCTTGCCGTTTTTCCTTCGTCTAGCCAGCTTCAAAGAGCACCTGCAAAATTAAAGCAGCATAATACTATCGAAGAACAGAGATCTACAATCATAAACAATATAGGACCAGATATATATCGACCACACAAATGCATATACTATTGGACATACAAGAATATGGAGGAAAACTCGAATAGCTTTATTGATATAAATATTAGAAGAGAGGATTACAGCCCATTGATCTGACCTAGCGTCATCCTCCCAGCATGAAAGCCCTTCTTCACCTCATGAAAAGCTTAGATCACCCAACACTATGATATTCCACCAAGAAACCAACAACACTTCCTTACAAGCTACAGAATTCCAGCCCCTGGATCTTTGGGATGAGGGATCCATATATAGATGATTGCAGAGGAGTGAGTCAGCTTCTTAGATTTTGATTAGTGTCCTCTCTCTGATAATTTTTTATTCCACTTGGAGATTGATGATCTCTTACTCATCCCTGGGCAAATTCAGAGAGGCAAGTGTCACAGGAGAAGTTTCTAGAAGATTCCATGACGATCCACCTTGTAAACTATCTCTGCCATTTGTCTACTCTCGCCCATCTCACTCTACAGAAGGGATTTCTAGTATGCATCACACCCTTTACACTGAGCAGGTGATATGCATTGCACCCTTTGCACTGGACAGTCTGTATAGTCTAGCTTTGCCCATTTCTGAGCAGTTTTCTGTGGAGAACTTTTGGGAGATGATGTAATCAGCTGACCTTGTTTCTTTAGGGTGTGAAGCAACACTTTTAGGGACGTATGAGCCCTTGGTTTATGGACATGTATTATTGGGGTTACAGTGCCCAAAAATGTCTATAACAGTTGCCCCCTAAAGCGTGAGGTCGTTAATATTTTGATGTTGGCTGAAATTCTTTATCATGAGGATCCGAAGTTTTTTCGAGCTGGAAGGTGACCTGTAATAAGATACAATACAATACATTGTCTTCATAATATTTTTCATGATCTACCTGAGGTGGGCATTCCCATTCTCAGCTTTATAAATTCATTTTCATGTACATAAGACAAACAATCGTTTGTGTGGCAGACTGATGATTATGATAAAGCCATCATCCTTTGATTCAGATGATCATCTGTGTAGCAATGATGTACATTTGATGTCTTTATTTCCCTGAATATATCACAGCCCAGATGGATGAAACTAGATCCGGGGTCTTCAAACTCGTCCAATCTTCACTTGGAGTACAAGTCGATCCATGTGAAAGATATTCTGGAGTCGAACATGGAAAGACATTGCCTGATTACAAGCCAATGATGTAAGCTGTTAACATGCACGAGAGGAATCACCGATAATGATTATGACCCTCAAGGTACTACAATACAATTTATGTGGTGTGAAAAAGGGACTTCGCATCGAACACCACGCAAAATCTTTTGGTCGAAGGCCATTGATGTAAACCTGTCGCCAGAAGTGAAAAACTTGCCATTGAGGCATGCAAGCTTCAATGTACTGAAAAGGTTGTTCCTAAGTCGAATTCTTGGATAATGAGCTGATGTCGATAAGAAGCGACCAATCGTAGGAGGGTCTTAATGAATCCCACATCTACGACATAGAACGGAGTAAATGATTTTGGAGGTGAAAATGACCTGATGATACAGGGTTCAGGGTGGCGGTCATGAAAGAATGGAGCGTGAATGTATTGTAGCAGATGAGACATGGGTGAATTCTTTGAGCGGCTTCTCTTGAACATACCAGCGACACTGACATGGATTGGTAGCGATAACCCCAAATACGGATGGTGTGGTGAACCAATGGTGATATGACCAGTAAATGGAATAACCCAACCTGACTCAGACTTGTATTGAAAGTGTCATGTTCAAGAGCAACTTGCTACCAATGAAGTCTCTTCAAGTTTTCATCCCAATTTTTCCCCAGTCATTGCTAACCAGTACCTCTTTATTTTTATCAAGCTTGAGGAGGATAACATATGCTTGTTCTATAATTTTCCCTTCGGGCAAACCCATCGTTATGTTTTAATGAGCCTAGCGACAGTGAAACTCATTCTTGTTTGTATGGACAAGTTTGTCACTATTGGTTTTAATGAGTTTAACAACAAAGATAACTCAGTCCTTTTCAATTTTAGAGAGTCTAAGAGGGATGTAAAGGAAACTCCAATAATCCTTTTTCATCATATACTCCCTCAATATGAAAAAGTATAAAATAATATGAAAGGGATGAATTTTCTCTGAAGCATCGAATAAATGGTTTTGACAAGATCGAGGATTATGACTTTTACGCGACAAATATAGGAAAAAGCAACTCTTGGTGGCAGGTTTCTAAAAGTGCTTTTGCATGTAACTCCCAACTACTAAAAATAGCTACCTAAAATCTAGGGATGCCTTTACTTTTTTATTTTTTTCTTTTTCCGGAAAAAAAATTCCCATGCATGCAAAGAAAGATTGCTTAGTCCTAGAGGGAATTGGTCAACTTGGGAGCACATCCAACGGATTGCAAGCCTCAGAGTGACTTCTGCATAGTTTCTAGGTGGAGACTGACTGCCAAAACTATGTAGAACATAGTATGGAGTGTCAGTGAGTTGAATTAATTCTGAAACTATGCAGAGATTTTTCCAGATTGGCCCACTGAGTACTGGAACTCTGCAATGTGTTGTTTCAGTCAACATGACTGCAACTGGGGAAATCTGCATTGCGCAATTTTAGGGGCCACCTAAGGCATTGCCTCTCCGAATTGCATAGAGAAAACTCTAGCAGGCCAGTGTAAGGTAAGCTCTCTGCAATTTTTGGGAGCAAGGAAATGCCTTCCATCCCATAAATTTGTATTGCAAGCCGCGCATGGCAAGGTCCAAGCCAAGGCAGCTCAGACCTTCCAATAGGTGATTGAACACAGCAAGGAATGAATGCATATGCAAAACTCGGTACACACATAAGTAAATGAACATGCATGCAATCAGTGGTTGCAGGATTTAGTAAAATGAGAAAACAATGAAGTGTGTGAAGTAAGTTTCCGCAACGGCCACCGTAACTGCAAAAACAATGCCATGCATGCTACAACAAGGAGATGCAATGTAAAACTTGAAAAAATGCTTCTATAAGCTAACATGCATTTAAACGATAGAAAGCATTCAATGAAATCAAGCAAAAAATAATGACACAATCAAAAATACAAAAAGTAATAGAAAAGATGTTGGGTCCTTATAATACTAGTGGTTACCCCATTACTATTGTAGTTATACCCCTTATTTATCTTGTTGTGCCCCTATTCCCCCCATGTTGTTATTTCTGTGCCCCATGGAATCCCTCTATTGTTATTTTTGTGGCTGTACATTATTATTGTTAGGTCGGCTGGATTATATTGTGACTCCTTAGACTCCTATATATAGAAAGGAGGTTTTGTCATTTGAATCATCCAAGAATTGTACATTTATGTAATGTAAAGGAGGTTTCCCCCTCGAAGAGGCTGAATTATAAGGCGTTGATCTATCTTTTCTATCTTTTCTTGAGTTGGTTTCATAACATTTGGTATCAGAGCTTTGGATTCTAGGGTTTCGCTACTCCAAACAGGTCATCGTGCAATTTTCGCTATAACTTTTTTCTGTGATATTTCAGAAGTCGCAAAAAAAGCCCATTTGAGAAGAAATCGTGTTGAACCTTGGGTGCAAATTTTAGAGCTTTTCACGCGATATTTGCGGAGATATGATCTAAGGAATTTGGTCTTTTTGCAGACTCCTGAATTACATTCAAAACAGGTGACCTGGGTAGAACCGTCATAACTTTCTCTCTGAGGATCGGATTGAAATTTCATAAGAAGGTACAGAAAGAGGACAGATTGTAGTTTCTTGTATGCATGTTTTACATCCAAAGGTCGAAACAGTGACTCGTGGCACGTCGTACAATTTTGCTCTACTGAACTAGTCTATAAGCAAGTCACTGTGGGAGATTTCACATAACTCTTCCTTGGAGAATCCAATTTGGGTAAGACTTGTGGCATTGGAAAGAGGACACAAAGGGCTACTACAACTTAAAAATTCAGAAGTAGATGATTGGAAAGTACAGAGATACATCAGAGGCAATATCGAGCTCCTACAAAGTGAAAAAAGGTGTGTAGATTTTCTTAAATTTTTGCTTAAGCTTGGTTTGAAAAATTATTTTGAAGGAATTCAAAGGGCATAGTAGAGCATTATTATCGGTAAATGATGCCCCAAGGAAAGAAAATGCAAATACCTAGTAAGGAACCTGAAAGCTCTAGCATGAGTCATGAAGAAGAGGAAGAAATGCAACATGATATATCAAAATTACAAGACCAAGTGCAACAACTGTCCCTTGCACAAAAAGGAACAGAATATAAGATGGGTGGTTTAAAGAAAGATGTAGAAGCTAAGATGGATGGTTTAAAGAAAGGTGTAGAAGCTAATATGGATTGTTTAAAGAAAGGCGTAGAAGCTAAGATGATTGACGTGGAAGCTAAGATGGATGATTTGAAGATAGATTTGAAGAGACACATGGACGAATTGAAGATAAATATAAATAAGTTGCTACAAGAAATGGTCCCTAAGGCTGAAAGGGTACTAAAGGAAACTCATGATGAGAACAAAAGAAATGTTAATCATGATTCCATAGACGCTAATGTTGGATTGAAGACTCACCATATTCCAAAAATCGATATGAGGAAGTTTGATGGAAAGGATCCCGCCACATGGATATTATAGATGGAGCGGTTCTTTGATCTCAAAAATGTGCAAAACACACAAAAGGTACGTATGGCAACTGTATATTTGGAACCAAATCAGTTTGTATGGTATCAATGGCTTTGCTCTCGTAAACAATTTATCACTTGGGAAATTTTTACGAAAGAATTGATAGCACATTATGAAGATACAAAAAGCAACACTTTTTTTACCCAATTGATAAGTCTCAAACAAAAGGGTTCAATAATGGAGCACATTGAGGAGTTCCAAAAATTGAACATAAGGGTAAAAGATATTCCAGAGGAGCATAGGATTGATGTGTTCATAGGGTCTTTAAAGGATAATATCCAACATGATTTTCGCCTTTGGGAACCTGATTCATTAGAGAAGGCATTTAGGTTAGCAAGAAAAATGGAAAGCAAAATTATGGCAACCAAGAAGCATACCACTCACAACTATAAAGACGGAAGTGTTGCTGCCCCTAGTCTTCCACAACCTATAAGGTTGACACCACAACAATTGGAAGAAAAAAGAGCAAAAGGGCTTTGTTACAGTTGTGATAGCAAATACACTAAAGGTCATAAGTGTGTTGAGAAGAAATTATTCTACATAGATTGTGAAGAGGAAGAAGAAAAGGAGCAAGAAAGGTCAAAAGAAGAAGATATACTCCAGGAACAAAGCCTAGATGAACAACAAATAAATCCAACCATATCTTGTAATGCATTGGCGGGAATTACCACTCCTCAAACCATCAAGATAGAAGGACAAATCAAGAAGAAAAAGGTAATAGTGTTGATTGATTCAGGAAGCACCCACAATTTTATTCATTGTAGGGTAGCAAAAGAATTGAATTGCTTCCTATATCCAGCACCAGAGTGTCAAGTGATGATTGCAAATGGAGGAACAATAAATTGCTCTGGAAAGTGCCATAATATAAGGCTATCCATGGGAGAATATGTATTGACTAGCCCAATGCTTGCCATTCCAATGGGAGGTGTTGATGTTGTACTAGGAGTCCAATGGCTACAATCCTTGGGTACAATAGCTTTTAATTTTCAAGAACTTTTCATCAAATTTTCTATCGAAGGAAAGGAAGTTGAATTAAGGGGTATTGCAGGGAAACCAGGAAAGATAATCAGCTCTAATGGTATGACAAAGCTTCTAAAAAAGGAGCAAAGAGGTGTAATTGCACAATTATGTTCGCTAGATGTTTCCACATCAGAATCATCTATTTCTCCAGATCTCCAAAAAGTCCTGGACAATCATTCCAAGGTATTTGAGACTCCCAAAGGTCTCCCACCTATGCGTGATCATGATCATGCTATTCATCTGATTCCAGGAAGTGTTCCTCCAAACATCAGGCCGTACAGATATCCCTATGTCCAAAAAAGTGAAATTGAACGTATGGTTGCAGAAATGCTAGAGGCTGGTATAATTCAACCAAGTCAAAGTTCTTTCTCTGCTCCAGTAGTATTGGTGCACAAGAAGGATGGATCATGGCGCATGTGTCTGGATTATAGGGAGCTCAACAAGCTCACTATTAAAGATAAGTTCCCCATTCCTGTCATTGATGAATTACTGGATGAATTGCATGGATCAATTTACTTCACCAAGTTGGATCTTCGTTCGGGATATCATCAAATCAGAATGAAGATTGAAGACATTCCGAAAACGACATTTAGAACTCATGAGGGTCATTATGAATTTTTGGTCATGCCTTTTGGCCTTACCAATGCACCTTCAACATTTCAAGGTTTGATGAATTCAATTTTCAAACCATTCCTTAGAAAATTTGTGTTAGTATTTTTTGATGATATACTAATCTACAACAAGTCTTGGAAGGATCATGTTGAACATGTTGACAAGGTGCTACAACTATTGGAGGAGAAACAATTATATGCAAAAAGATCCAAATGTTTCTTTGGAGTCCAGGAGGTGGAATATTTGGGTCATATTGTATCTCATGAAGGAGTTAAGGTAGACCCTAGCAAAATTAAAGCCATTAAGGAATGGAAAATCCCCACATCCATAAAGCATCTGCGAGGATTTCTTGGGTTGACAGGGTATTATCGCAAATTTGTTAAGAATTATGGGAGAATAGCAGCACCTCTAACAACATTATTGAAGAAATATGCATTTTCATGGACTCCGGAAGCAACAAAGGCCTTTGAACATCTTAAAGAGGCAATGTGCCAAGCACCGGTCTTAGCTACACTGGACTTCACAAAAACCTTTATTGTGGAATGTGATGCTTCAGAAAATGGAATTGGTGCTGTTCTAATGCAAGATGAAAGACCCATTGCTTTTGAAAGTCGTCCAATCAAGGGAAAGTTTTTAAGCAAAGCTATTTATGAGAAGGAAATGTTGGCAATACTCCATGCACTTAAGAAATGGCGACCCTACCTAATGGGAAGACACTTCAAGGTAAAAACAGATCATGATAGCCTTAAATACTTTTTAGAAAAAAGATTATCCTCTGAAGAGCAACAAAAGTGGGTCACAAAGATGTTGGGTTATGACTTTGAAATCATCTACAAAAAAGGGAAGCAAAATGTGGTGGCAGATGCACTCTCAAGAAAGGATGAGGATGTGGAAGCATTGTTGTGCGCCATTTCTATTATCCAACCAGATTGGATAAACGAAGCAAGGGAGGAATGGAAGAATGATGAAGAAGTGTGGGCACTTATTCGAAAGCTACAACAAGTTCCAGTACGTCTGATACATTTAGCTGGAAAAATGATTCGTTATGGTACAAAGATCGCTTATACCTCTGTAAGAATTCCCAGCTAAAACAAAAGATTCTTATGGAATTGCACACTTCTCCCTTAGGAGGGCACTCAGGATTTTTAAAAACTTACCACAGGGTTAAGAAGGAATTTTTTTGGGATGGCCTTAAATCAGATATTCAAAAGTTTGTGGCGGAATGTTTGGTTTTCCAACAAAATAAAGTTGAAACAATTAAGACATCGGGTCTATTACAACCTTTATCCATTCCAAGCCAACGTTGGGAGGAGGTTTCAATGGATTTTATCACATGTTTACCCAAGTCTGAGGGAAAGAGTGTCATCATGGTGGTAGTTGACAGACTTACCAAGTATGCACACTTTTGTGCATTATCACATCCATTTAAAGCCAGTACAGTTTCTACTGCATTTATGGAAACAATTCAAAAGCTACATGGAAACCCAAAGATTATTGTAAGTGACAGAGATCCCATTTTCACTGGAAATTTTTGGACAGAATTATTTTCTTGTCTTGGTACTCAGTTAGCTCATAGCTCATCTTATCATCCTCAATCTGATGGGCAAACTGAGATAGTAAACAAATGTTTGGAAGGATATCTTTGTTGCTTTGTATCTAATAAACAAACACAATGGGTCAAATGGTTGCCTCTAGCTGAATGGTGGTATAACACTTCCTTCCATACAGCAACAAAAATGACCCCATTTATGGCACTTTATGGGTATCAACCACCATCCATCACATCATATTTAAGAGAAAATTCTAAGCTTCAGGCAGTGGAACATCACATCAAACAACAACAACAAGTCCTCCAACTCTTAAAGGATAACCTCATGTTGGCACAAAATAGAATGAAACAACAGGCAAATCAACATCGTAGTGAAAGAAGTTTTGATGTAGGTGATTGGGTATCCCTACGGCTACAACCATACAAGCAAATGTCCCTAAAGCAAGCTAAGAAGGATAATAATTTATCACCAAAGTATTATGGTCCATACAAGGTGTGGAAAAGATTGGTACTATGGCATACAAATTGGAGCTTCCTGCAGCTTCTCGATTGCACCCAGTTTTCCATGTTTCATGTTTAAAGAAGGTTATAGGCGACAAGCTCCCAGTTCAAACAATATTGCCAGAACTTGACAAGGAAGGAAAAATTATATTGGAACCAGAAGCAGTCACAGAAACAAGAACTCGACAGCTACGAAATCGATCAATTTCAGAGTATCTTATCAAGTGGAAGAACTTATCCGCTGAAGATTCCACATGGGAGGATGAGAATTTTATGCAGAAGTATCCAGAACTACTCAAGCGTTGAGGACAACACTTTTTTGAAGGAGAGGGGCATGTTGGGTCCCTATAATACTAGTGATTACCCCATTACTATTGTAGTTATACCCCTCATTTATATTGTTGTGCCCCTATTACCCCCATGTTGTTATTTCTGTGCCCCATGGAATCCCTCTATTGTTATTTTTGTGGCTTTATATTATTATTGTTAGGTCGTCTGGATTATATTGTGACTCCTTAGACTCCTATATATAGAAAGGAGGTTTTGTCATTTGAATCATCCAAGAATTGTTCATTTATGTAATGTAAAGCAGGTTTCCCCCTCGAAGAGGCTGAATTATAAGGCGTTGATCTATCTTTTCTATCTTTTCTTGAGCTAGTTTCACAACAAAATAAGCAAAAGACATGAAAATCCAGAGCTCGAAAATCAAAGTGAAGAATCAGCTCTAAAGCATCGAATAAATAGTTTTGACAAGATCGAGGATTATGACTTTTATGCGACAAATATAGGAAAAAGAAACTCTTCGTGGCAGGTTTCTAAAAGTGCTTTTGCATGTAACTCCCAACTGCTAAAAATAGATACCTAAAATCTAGGGATGCCTTTTTCTTTTTGATTTTTTCTTTTTCAGGAAAAAAATTACCCATGCATGCAAAGAAAGATTGCTTAGTCCTAGAGGGAACTGGTTAACTTGGGAGCACATCCAATGGATTGCAAGCCTTAGAGTGACTTCTGCATAGTTTCTAGGTGGAGTGGCTCTCGATGCCCCTCAAGATCTATGCAATTTCTGGACTAAAGCCAAGGTTTTCATCTAGGAATGTGCAAATTCTAGGAGCAAACCTGGTGATGGGCTTCTCTACACAATTTTCAAGGGGAAGGCAGTCTACTTGCTGTGCAAATTTCTAGAGAGCAGTAGGCTACCTTGATACTTTGCACAATTCTAGAGGGAAAGGTTTCTTTCCCTCTAGTTCTACTCAATTTTCCAAGCGAACACTAAGACTAGTTGAGAACCAAGTCACAGGATGTCAGCTTGCAGTGAAAGGGAAACAAGCTAGCGAACACAAGATGATAAGCCAAAAAAACTCAAATTAAAGCATATTTACATGGGAAGTGTAAGACATGTTGTTAAGGATGATTGGTAGGGAAGCTCCAAAATGAAGCTAAGGAAAAAATTTGGAGGATGGTTGTAGCCACTACAAAACCTAGCTTCAATTACATTCTTCAAATCATCCATCCAATTTTGCTTACTAGGTGTTTCTATTTTCTTGATTCGAGTCATTCATTCTCTGTGTTTTAGGCACTCAACTTTGAAATGATTGTAATTCTATAATTTTGGATCTCCAAGTTCTGGAATTTTGTCATGTGGTAGCACTTCGAGTCCTCTTTCCAACCCCACAAGTCTTATCGAGATTGGATTCTCCAAGAAAGTGTTATGACTAAGCTCCCATAATGACCTGATTATAGACATGTTTAGTAGAGCGAACTTGTTCGAAGTTCCATGTCACTATTTCCACATTTGGCCTTGTAATTGATACCCAAGAAACCACAGTTTGTCCTTTTTCTATCACTTTTTATGAATTTTTAATCTGATACTCAGAGAGAGTGTTCTGACAATTTTCCCAAGGTCATCTGTTTGAGATGGAATTGAGGAGCCTGCGAAAACCCTAACTTCCTTGGATCCTATCTTTGAAAATATAGTGAACCAAGATTTGAAATTTGCTCACAAGGTTTAGTATGATTATGTCTCAAATGGGTTTTAATTATCATTTCTTAAGTTTCGTATAAACAAATTTATCACGAAAATGCCACGATGGCCTGTTTGTGATGGAATTCTAAAGCCTGCAAAAATTCTAGCTTCCTCAACTCATATATCCAGAAATATAGTAAGACAGATCTGAAATTCAGACACGAGGCTTAACAAGATTTCAACTCAAATGGGTTTTAATTTCAGTTTCTGAAACTTCGTATAAAATTATAGCAAAAATTCCACAATGACCTGTTTGAAGCAGTGAAACCCTAGAATCCAAAGCTCTGATGCCAAATGTTATGAAACCAGCTCAAAAAATAGAAGAAGTGATAGATCAACGACTTCAAAATAAGCCTCTTTGAGGGGGAAACCCCCTTTACATTACAGAAATGAACAATTTTGGGATGATACAAACAATAAGACCTCCTTTCTATATATAGAAGTCTTAGGGGTCACAATATAATCATATCTGACATAACAATAATAATTTAAGGGCACAACAATAACAATAATGGGCTTCTATGGGGCACAATAATAACAATATGGGGACTACATGGGCAAACAATACAATAAGGGGATAGAACTAATAACAATAAGGGGCTACACTAGTAGTATACGAACCTAACAAATTACAAAATCCCACTATTGGAAACTCGGAATACTGGTAACATTAGTCTCAAAAGATCTCCAATACCATTGAAACTTTAATTTTGTCACCAATTATTTTATTTTATTTTTTCTAGTGCGAACTATCTAAGACTATAATCTCACGTTTCTTAAAGTATAACTTTTTTTCCAATAAATTTAGTGTTTGTAAAAATAAATTAATAGATGTATGTGCCCTATGACAATGGACTGAACGTAAAAGGTACGAAAAAATTTCATACATGAGTCTCCTAAAACACAAACATGCATCAACTTATGACATCATAATGTGTTGTGCCTGACTCAGGTCAGAGTTATCTTCTTCTCGAGCTAGATCTTTATGTGGAAAGAACTCTGAACCCTCGACTACCTAAAACAAGACGATATGCAATCTAAGCCTACACCTTTCTCATGATCCTTTTAAAAATGCAAAGATCCATATACTCCCTTCACGTACTTTAGAACACTTTTTGTAGTAGACCAATGTCCCTCATAGGGCTTTTGCATAAACCTGGAGAGGATGCTAACAAAAAATAAAATGTTTTTTTTGGTAGTAGTCAGGTAGTTGAGACTTCCTACAAGTTGTCTCTACATTGTTGCATCCTCAAGTTATTTTCCTTCAATGGATGTGAGCATTAAGTTATGCGATGTTGGAGTAGTCAGAGGATTGCACTCAGCCATGCCAAACCTGTTCAACAGATCTCCAATTGTTATCGGGAAATCTAGTGTCCACTCGGAGCTGCTAGTCCCACTAAGACTGGTAGCTATCTTAGAAACAAACAAACTAAAACTACTTTTGCCTTCCTTTATGAGAAGTAGATAACAGGGGAACAAAGGACACCATCCTCAGTCTTGCACTTGGTTCCTCTCCCTTCTCACAGATCCTTGCCACTTTTCCTTCATCTAGCCAGCTTCAAAGAGCACCTGTGGAAAAGCAGCATAATACTATCAAAGAACAGAGATCTACAATCATAAACAATATAGGACGAGATGTATTTTGACCACACAAATGCATATACTATCAGAAATACAAGAATATGGAGGAAAACTCGAATAGCTTTATTGATATAAAGATTAGAAGAGAGGATTACAACCCATTGATCTGACCCAACATCATCCTTCCAGCATGAAAGCCCTTCTTCACCTCATGAAAAGCTTAGATCACCCAACACTATGATATTCCACCAAGGAACCAACAACACTTCCTTACAAGATACAAAATTCCATCCCCTGTATCTTTGGGATGAGGGATCCATATATAGATGATTGCAAGGGAGTGAGTCAGCTTCTCGGATTTTGATTAGTGTCTTCTCTCTGCTAGTTCTTGATTCCACTTGGATATTGATGATCTCTTACTCATCCCTAGGCAAATTCAGAGAGGCAAGTGTCACAGGAGAAGTTTCTGGAAGATTCCATGACGATCCACCTTGTAAACTGTCTCTGCCATTTGTATACTCTTGCCCATCGCACGCTACAGAAGGGCTTTCCAATATGCATCGCACCCTTTACACTGAGTAGGTGAGATGCATTGCACCCTTTGCACTGGACAGTCTGTATGGTCTAGCTTTGACAAGTTCTGAGCAGTTTTCTGTGGAGAACTTTTGGGAGATGATGTAATCAGATGACATTGTTCCTTTAGGGTGTGAAGCAACACTTTTAGGGACGTATGAGCCCTTGGTTTATGTACATGTATGATTCGGGTTACAGTGCCCAAAAATGTCTATAACAATTTCACCCTAAAGGATGAGGTCGTTAATATTTTGATGTCGGGTGAAATGCTTTACCATGAGGATCCGAAGTTTTTTCGAGCTTGAAGGTGACCTGTAATAAGATACAATACAATACATTGTATTCATAATATTTTTCATGATCTACCTGAGGTGGGCATTCCCATGCTCAGCTTTATAAATTCATTTTCATTTACATAAGACAGACAACTGTCTGTGTGGCAGACTGATGATTCTGATAGAGCCATCATCCTTTGATTCAGATGATCATCTATGTAGCAATGATGTACATTTGATGTCTTTATTTCCCTAAATATATCATAGCCTGGATGGATGAAACTAGATCTGGGGTCTTCAAACTCATCCAATATTCACTTGGAGTACAAGTCGATCCATGTGAAAGATGTTCTGGAGTCGAACATGGAAAGACATCGCCTGATTACTAGCCAATGATGTAAGTTGTTAACATGCGTGAGAGGAATCACCGATAATGATGATGACCCTCAAGGTACTACAATACAATTCACGTGGTGTGAAAAAGGGACTTGGCATCGAACACCACGCAAAATCTTTCGGTCGAAGGCCATTGATGTAAACCTGTCGCCGGAAGTGAAAAACTTGCCATTGAGGCATGCAAGCTTCAATGTACTGAAAGGGTTGTTCCTAAGTCAGATTCTCAGATAATGAGTTGATGTCGACAAGAAGCGACCAATCGTAGGAGGGCCTTAATGAATCCCACATCTACGACACAGAACGGAGTAAATGATTTTGGAGGTGAAAACGATCTGATGATATAGGGTTCAGGGTGGCGGTCATGAAAGAATGGAGCGTGAATGTATTGTAGTAGATGAGACATGGGTGAATTCTCTGAGCGACTTCTCTTGAACATACCAGTGACATTGACATGGATTGGTAGCATTAACCCCAAATATGGATGGTGCGATGGACCAATGGTAATATGACCAGTGAACTGAATAACCCAACCTAACTCATACTTGTAGTGAAAGCGTCATGTTCAAGAGCAACTTGCTACCAATAAAGTTTCTTCAAGTTTTCTTCCCAATTTTTCCCCAGTCATTGCTGACCAGTACCTCTTTATTTTTATCAAGCTTGAGGAGGATAACATATGCTTGTTCTATAATTTTCCCTTCGGGCAAACCCATCCCTATGTTTTAATGAGCCTAGCGACAGTGAAACTCGTTCTTGTCTCTATGGACAAGTTTGTCACTATTGGTTTTAATGAGTTTAGCGACAAATATAACTCAGTCCTTTTCAATTTTAGAGAGTCTGAAAGGGACGTAAAGGAAACTCCAATAATACTTTGTCGTCATATACTCCCTCAAGTCTGAAAAAGTATCAAATAATACGAAAGGGATGAATTTTTGATAGTTTTAACGAGCCAAACAAAACAAGGGCTCGACCTTTTTGTGTAATAATCCCTCAGGTCCAAAAAGATTAAAATCTAGAGGAGGGATAGCACCCCCAGTAGCTTTAACGAGCTGGAGAGGCCAACTGCTCGGCAATCTTTTCATATTTTACGAGTTAGATGAAAAGAGCTTAAAGGAGACTCGTTTCTTGAGGAACGAGTGATAATTTCAGATAGCAACTGATTCCAGGTAAGGTTTGGAATTTTCCAATCACGGGAGTGTCACAAGGATGGCTAACAGGATCACTCTTTGTCGTTGTTCCTCAAAAGGGGTAAACAATCAAATGGAGGTGAATGATCGGCTAAAATAGAGTGGAGGTGATGATGAGAACACGACCAAGGCTCAAAAGCTGATGATAATGCATTCACAATGGTTATTTACCAGAAATTGGTTCATTTTTTAATGAGCTTAAACTCTGGGGGAAACATTTGCTTATTGCTTAGGTTTAATTTTTAACGAGCTTGAACTTCACATAAAAATTGTTCGTGATAATGGTCATTGATTATTTGATTTCACTCCTAACCACTTTGTTCCTTCCGATGGTTGTACTGCCTGTTCAATTGCTTCATGAAACCGAATAGAAATGAACAATACATGCTTGAAAAATTAGTTGAAACACTAATACTTTACTCGAATTACGTGAAAAGTAATTTAAAAGTGGTTTTTACCCCTCATTTTACCATTTCATTTGAACTTTGGTTTGTTGGAGCTCTGGAGGTGCCTTTCCCCCTTGATTTTCACCAGCTGATTCCAGGATATTCTATGGATGATTCTTGGTGTCGTCTCGACCAGGTAGGAGCTAAACCTGAGCTCTTCAGTTGCACTCCTTCCTTTTTGAATTCTGAGCATGTTTCCCTATTTTTCTGAGCCCCAGGGGTTTGAAAAATTCTCCCTGGCTCCATCGCACCCTTCCTATATCAAAAGGTGCGATGCATACTGGCCTGGCCATTGGCCACTCAGTATGCATGTCACCCAGTACACTGCTGGGGTGCGATGGGCGTGACAAGGGAAACCTTTGAACTGTTTTCTCATGGAATTTTTCCCTGTTTTTTGCCAAATCAAGACCCTGACTCCTCTCTTGCTTGTTTTGCAGAGATTCATCGGAGAAAAATGGTTTTTACATGGCAAGAATGCGAGCATGAAGAATAGGACATGGTTTCTTTACATGATCTGGGTATGATAACTACACTGCAGAACTATGGCCTGCTCAGGTTTTTCCGCATCTCTAGCATGAGGCAACAAATCAACTTGTTGCAATATTTTCTCAATGCATGGGATCCTACCAAGTAGGTGTTTCATATCAGAGGCAAATCCATCCCCTTGACTATCGTGGACATCTATTTTTTGACCGGTTTATCAAGGCGTGGTGCCCCTATCTAATTATCAAGTTCCGCCTATGGGGACGAATCTGTGAGAGATTATATTCGCCGGTATTGAAGAGAGGGATCTCAGCCGAGTAGGGGTGGCGAGATCAACATTCAAGATGTCATTGACCAGTCCTTAAGGACCATTCTATTCACTTTTGCTAGATTGGCTGGTAGTGCGACTCTTCATGTGGCTAACAGGTCCTATATGCAGTATGCCTTGGAATGCCTTGAACCAAAGGTGTTCAATTTGTGTGGTGCTCATGCAGATATTGGACCAGTTCGGCCAACAGCACGTCTGAGAGCACCAGCTCCCATTCCAACAGGAGAGGCTATGGGGAGGGCTATCCTTTGTGACCTTGATGTGGCCGAGACACTTTCAGCATTGCAGGATCAAGTCGAGGGTCTCACTTTTGGTTTGCCGGATGTGATGACTGACGAGCTGCCTTTGAGGTTGCAACGACATACTACTTGCGTGCCAAGTCAATGGACTAGGCTTTTACGCATGATTGCACAGGCGATGACCTATTATCACCAGCATCATTAGACTAGGGTGCCCCCTAACATTTTGAGTTTTGGGTCATTTGACCAATTTTGTCTTGGTTACTAAAAATTATGTATAAACCATAAACAATTATATATATATCTTCAATTTTCAGAGATTTATTTTGGTTAAGTTACGTGATCTTGATGCAAATATTGATGAAATTCTTCTTTTATAAACGTTGCAAATGTCTATCTAACACATAATTTGCCAATGAGTCTGTTAAGGGATTTATGTTTCTAGAAATATGTTGATATTGAATAGAATCAAACCGCCTTTCCAAAATCTTACCCTTAGGAACATGCGATAGATAGCTCGATTCCGTACGAAGTAGATACCGGTGAGCTATAGGATGACGAGTTGTGTGTCTAGCCTGATGAAGAGTCGGCATATGCCACATGTGATGGCATCAGAGAGGAGCTCTATCAACGCACTGTAATCAACAATATTGTTCATTGACCGACCAATACATACCCCTCTAAAACTCACTAACTCGCTGCTTGGATCGAAGATGGCCCAGGCCGCAGAAGATAGGTTCTGCGAACTACGACTCGCTCCATCGGCATATCCAACAAATGATTCCAATAGGTTCAACATCTGCAGCAAATGCAAAAGTGGATCACTTAACCAAAATAATTACCCTTAGCGAAAATAAAAATGTAACAAAAGCATGGGGGTTACTATCTTGAGTCAAGCATAGTAACGCTTAAGGTACAACCCGTTGCGGGGTTGTTCCAGTGGAATCCCATCATAATCCACTAACTCGTAGGATCCTTCTGCTAATACATGCTTAACAATATAGGGACCCATGCATAAAGACTTGAATTTGCCTGCTCCCAATTTATCAGACTCCTCGTCGTAAAGTAAGTCCAGGTCACATTCTGACAAGACACAGGGTTTGACCTTCTTGTCGAACTGCGCCTTGAATTATTTCTTATGGGCTTCATTAGCCAAAGTGCCATCACAATGGGTTTCATCCAATTGGACTAGTTCCAAGAAACAAGCCTCTTCTTCTGAAGTTCCGGGGAGAAGGTCGACCGCGAGTTTGAGGGACGAGATTTCATAAGGAACTGGTAAGATTGCTTCCAAGCCATACACCAGTTTAATGGGTGTGAACCCGGTTGCATTCCTCACGATGTCTGGTATGCCCACAAGGCTGAGTACAGGATCAGGTTCCAAGTCCTTTTATGGACTCCAATCACCCTTCGCAGCATCCGCTTCAGGACCTTGTTGATTGCCTCAACTTGTCCGTTAGCTTGTGGATAATATGGAGTAGAGCTGTCGTGGGACAGCCCTAATTTGGTAGCCAACTCAACCATCATGTGATTGCCAAAATTTGATCAATGATTTGTGACTATGGCTTTTGGAATGCCGAATCTGGAGACTACATGATTGAAAAATAAGAGGGCAGCCATTTCATCGCTGTTGTTTAATGTAGGCATCACCTCGACCCATTTGGTAAAACTGTCTACTGCGACTATGATATACCCATGCCCCCCGGCCAAGGTGGGGTTACATGTCATGAAATCTATGCCCCATTTGGTGAATGTCCCAACAACAACTACTGGTTGCAGAGGTGCGGTTGGTATTCTGGTTTTGCGATCGAAGATTTGAAGGCATGGCAACTTCTGATTATGGTTATGCAATATTTGAACATTGTTGGCCAGAAGTATCTCGCTCGTAAAATTTTCTGCATCGTGGCGTAACTAGATTGAGGCCCCCCACACGTGATTGAATGGCAATCATTCAGGACTTTTTCCGCCTCCTCGTGGGTGAGGCACCTCCGAAAAACTGTATCGACACCACGACGGTAAAGCGTGTCACCAACGATCATGTAGTCTTTTGCTTGGTATCAAATTCGTCTTTGTTCTATACGCAAGGTATTAGACCTATATGTTTGGGTTTGGAGATAGATTATTATGTCTCCATACCATGGATTCCTTGAAGATATCAGAAACAAAGATTCCTCCACGATCGCTTCTTCTGAGGTTGCATCGTTGAACGACGATGGGAGATCGCATAGTAACTCTGCGAAAACCAGGGATTTCTTCGCTTTGGATTTTATAAATTCCAAATCAAACTCTTGTAGAATTGCTATCCATTTTGAATATTTCCCCCCCAGAAATTATTGCGACAATTTATAAGTGATGGGGTTGCAATCTGACAAAATCGTAGTTTTTTGAAAGAGGACGTAGTGTCGAAATCTTTGTATCGCTTAAACAGACGCGAGAGCTAGCTTTTCAATGTAGGAGTACTTGCTTTCCGTATCATTTAAGTTTCTACTCAAATAATATATAGGATGTTCAATTCCATTGTCTTCTTGAACTAAAACCATTGCGATGGTCCTATCTGCTGCAACCAGATATAGGTTAAAGTCATTTTGATAATCAGGAGCATACATTAATGATGCTTTTATTAGGGATTCCTTTAAAGCATCAAAGGAAGCTCAAATGAAGGGTACTTCTTTTTTCAATAGATGAGTATAACCTTTAGCAAGTTCGGCATAATTTGGAATGAACCTCCTCAGAAAGTTTGCTTTCCCTTGGAGTTTCTGAATCTGAAGCAAATTTGAAGGTGGAGGCAAATTAATGATTGCCTGAACCTTACATGAGTCGAGACGAATCCCTTCCTTTGAGACCACAAAGCGAAGTAAACGACCAGAACTAACACAGAACACACATTTGTGTGGATTGAGTCGTATCTTGTAGTGTCGGCAATGTAGAAATATCACTCTCAAATGCTGCGGATGATCGGTCCACTTTTGTGAATGAGCTAGAAGATCTTCGAGATATGGTTGAATGATGTTTTTGATGTCATGGAAGGCATAATTCATTTCCCTATAAAATGTTGACCCTGCGTTCTTTAAACCAAAGGGTAGCTTGCGATATGAAAATGTGCCCCACGGACAAATAAATGTAGTCTTCGACTAGTCCTGTGGGTGGATATTTATTTGATTATACCTAGAAAATCCATCCATAAATGAAAATATTTCACATCTGGCGCATTCATCAATTATCTGGTCAATGAAGGGTGTAGGGTAGTTGTCTTTTGGACAAGCTTGATTTACATCCCTATAATCGACGCACACTCTAATCGTTCCTTGTTTCTTCATTACAGGAACAATATTCGATACCTAATCAGTTAGTGGAACCGGGTAAATAAAACCAGTATGGGGAATTTTTTCAACTTCTGCCTTGATGGCAGTGGATTTCTTGGGGTGCACCTACCGTAGCATTTGTCATACCGGTTTGACATCTGGATACATCTTAATTTCATGTTCAACTATGCTCGAGTCAATGCCTGGCATTTCATCATATGACCAAGCAAAGACATCTCTGAATTCACAAAAAAGAGCGTGATATATTTCTAGTTCTAAAGGAGAACAAGATTTGCCAACATGAATATTCTCTACAACATCTGTTTTGGTCGAGATATTTATGGTGATAGTCTCTTCAATATTGGACAAGTTTCACTCAGAATCGAATTTGTTTACAGTATTTGATAGAAAATCAAAAACTGAGGGATGATGAAGGTCACTAGGAGTATCTTCTTTGTAATCTGAAAGATGGGAATGATGGTGGTGATCTTCCCATGGTGCCCCGTCAATCATCATTGTCTAAACAATTCCTTCGTTTGTAGAATGTACTTGCGACCAAGGATCTGAAGGGGTGCCATATTCCTTAGACTTATCTATCCAAATGCTTGATGAGCGTTGATTTGGGTTTGCCTCCCATGCCAGAAACATTGATTGCTACAATATTTCTATTGGTCTTGGAGGCAATACTTGCAAATGATCCATGTTAATATTGTTTTCATAGATCCTTTGACTAAAAGATATCATATTGCAAGTTCCCACCGTTGCCACTTCCACTGTATTTATTGGAGGTGGTAGGGCGAAAGTCCCCATTAATATAAGGTCTTTTAGTAGACCTACTCTGATATTTTGAAGCGAATGAGGGCTTCCATGGATCATCAAAATGCTTCCCGTAACTTGTGAACTATTGGGGAGAAATGTTTGTTGGTTGATGATTGTAATATCTCCTTGGAAGGGAAATACAATCTTCCTGAAGTAGGTTGACACAACAGCAGCCATATCATATATCCAGGGCCTTCCCAGTAGGATGTTGTAATTGAGGTTTCCATCGATCACTTCAACATCAATTTCTACTATTTTCCCCCCTAGTTCGACTTGCAACTTACTTAAAATCCCATATGGGTTCTATTTTCATCTATCAAATGCTTTTAATGTCATCGAAGATCGCGACAAGGGTGGAGATCCTAAAGTTTTCTATCAACTCATCGACATAATACATGTAGATGCCCCCTCATCAATAATTGTTTGATGAACAGTTTTGTTGAGGGCTTTCACTTGAATAAGGAAAGCTAGTTGAGCTGGTAACTGAGGGTCATATACTTTGTGATTAAAGGACACAAGATTGGAATCTGTTGGGTTAATCCCACCTATCGCCGATAATAAAGCCTGCTTTTGGGAGGGGAAATTTTGTAGTACCTCAAGTGTCGACATAGCGGATGGCGATTGGGCCAGATCGTCCACTATATTATAATGGTGTGCTGCTCTGGCATGAGGATTAAATGTCGATTTGTGTATTACTCCCTTTGGCAGCTTTATCGTTAGTTCAAGAATGATGGGTGGCACAACTTCGGTCGAAGTTCTTGTCGAACTACTAGGTTGGTCATTAGCCTTGTTGTCCAAGAGCTGTGGATTCCCGTAATCTTTATTCCTTGTTGATATCAAAGCATCATTTTGCTACTTTGAAACTAACAACATTAGCACTTGGGACGGGGAAGCATTGTCACTAGCAACTAGATTTGTGCCTGGATTTGGAAACGGATCAGTCAATACCGCCGAGGTTTTTGAATTCTTGAAGAATTTTCTAAGCTCAGCTTTATATGGAAACTCTCTTGTCCAATGATCCTCATCACATATAAGGCATGGACGATTTGGTTTCATATCTCCAAAAGGGTTTACAAAATATTTCTCAGGGGACGACTCCTCCTATTTCTTCTTCTTCCCTTTCTTTTTCTTCTTGCCTCCTGATTGCTTTGTTTCTTTGCCTTTGTCGGTCGATACAACATTTAATTCTGAGGTGAGAATTTCTTCATTTGCATTTTGACCTAAAACCGTATGGGCCTTCTTCGACTTAGCCTTTACGATTTTCGTGCTAGTTGTTCATATCACGCCGTCCCCGGCATGAGAGTATTTGTTTGATTTAGGAAAGGGAGGAACGAAAAATTCCGGTCTAGGAGAATCAAGGCTTTTATCATAGAGCGTGACAGACTGAGTATAGATCAAATCTAAATATTGCGCACGAGAAATGACTTTCTCTTCAGTGACGACTCCTCCCTTTGCCACATCTTCTGTAATAGAAGGTAACAATGATTTAATAAACCATTTATCTAATAGCTAATCAGGAACATATGTTTTTACCATTCTACGATGACGTCGCCACTCATGAATATGATCGGATATGTGAGTGACCATCGTTTGCTTGAAATTGGTAAGAATCTCTATTCCCGTTTCGTACCTTATGGGTAACTGAAAATTTGTTAAAAAGTTTGTGGCTAGGGTACTAAAATTATCAAATGAAGCTCTACGAAATTCGATATACCATTTTGCTGCCAGACCCGTTAACGTTCTCTAAAAGAGGTGAAGCCTAATCGAATCATCATTTAGAGTGTTAGATGAACACCACAGATGAAAGGTCATCACATATTTCGACGGGTCTTCACCCAGATTTCCATTAAATTTAGGAATATCTAACGAAAGTTTATGAGGAATTGCTGGCCACCATGGGGCGTAAGCGATTTGATCGTTTGTCAGCCGATTTAGATCTGGTAACCCTAAAGTTGCCATGAAGGGAAACTGTTGATTCAGGTTCAGCAAAGCATACCCACGATAAGATGGGATTGCCTGAGCAGTGGGTCTTTGCATACCAGCATAGTGTATTTGATGCTGATAACTTTGGTAAGGTTGATGGGCATAACCATTATGAAATGGTTGATGTTGACCCTTTTGAATATACGGTTCCCTATTACTTACAAATATTTGGTGCTTAAACCCTTGGTAAACTTGTTGGAATTGCGGTTGTTGATATTGCAGCAGCCATGGTTGTGAGACCATTTGCTGTTGTCCAATACTGGCTGTTTGACCAAGATGAGGGGTAATGGTACACGTTTGAGCTTGGGTCACTCCAATTAAGGAGCCACTAATCGATGATTGTGGTGGCGTCGTAGAGACAAGAGGTTGTTGACTTGCGACCTGAGAGACTTGAGGTTGGCATACAACATGCAACGCTTGTACTTGCGACACCGTCACAATAGCCAGTGTAGTGGGGATATTTGACATAGGCAGATTTTGTTGCATTGAGTATACAACTCTTGGTTGTTGATGGAGTATTGGTATCCAACCACTGGATGTAATTCCAGCATAATCTGAATTATGTTGCGAACTCTTGTATGTTTTTTCTCCTGAAGGAGACAATGAAAGGGCATATTTCCCCCATACGACAGTAATCAGGTGCTTAAGAGAATGCTTTTCCTTTGAGGACCAGACTGCCCAAATTGACATTGTGAAGGATCAATTTTCTGAGACTCAACATAATAGATTCCAGATATTATTCCGGACGAACAAACGGGAACAGACCATACTGTCGAAACAGCCCCTGGATGGACTCCATCCAACAATTGTGAGCTAGTTGTGATAGACGGTACGCCGACGAACATTGTTGGAGTAACAACAGGAAGTTATGATGCTGTTGTGTCAGATGACACAGTCCTAGATGTTGACAGTTGTTCAGACATATCTAGTCTATCCAAAAGATTTCCTAGCAATTCTACAGGAACTTATGATACCGGTAGACTAATTTCTAATGAAGAAGGATATAGGGTGATCCCAACTTCAAAATGCGATGGAGTACTAGATGGGGGATCCTCCACAATCTCTTCCATAGAAATCAATCCAGGTGGAAGAGGTAGACTGTCAGGTCCGTAAAATATTTCTAGTGCCGAAGAAGGTATATATTCTGTCGCGATAGATGTTTGGGAATAACACCTTCCGAATCAGCTGTAGATGGAGCCGGTTCAGGAATAGAATTGTTTACCTTGACACTAGGATCAATTCTACTGTCCTCTAGTGGCTGCGGAACTTCTTCTGTAGAGGTAGGGATACCAAAAATGTTTGGAGTAACTGGAGTCTCCGAGGGCGTTGGAACACTTGTTCCAACCAGACTAGGGGACTTTGAACTGGTTAAATAAGTTTTCTTTGTCCGGAATAGTTTTGTTTCTGGAGACAAAGACGGTTGACTCGTAAGTCTCCGCGAACGATAGGGTTTTGGTAGACTTGCTTCCACGATTGTGGATTACTCGATCAACTAAAAATAGAGGGGGAAATGATTCCGAATTAAATGAATTTTATACGCTTTGACACAACTTATTTTTTCAATTTTTAAGAGTTTAGAAAAAACAAAAAATGACTCTAGTCACCTTTGATTTTTAATGAGCCTGAAGTGACAAGTGCTCAGATGGACCTTTTCCTTTAAGGAGTCTGAAAAGGAATGAAAGAGACTACTCTGGAAATCTAGACAGAGGGATTACCAAAACATTCACAAAACTGCAGAATACTTTTTACGGTACGGTAGTCAATCTTGCCGAATGTTGTGTTCACTGCATTGCCATCGGTAGGGTGGCAGACACGGCTTCCTATGGATAAAGGATATAGCCTATTGTGGTCTCCCAATATATACTCAACGGTACATGGGAGCACAAGTCCGTACTGGCACTTGTCGTTTCAAAGAGGAGGAATCACCCAACCAACAATGAAAGCGACAGTTACCAGGCTTTATGATGCCGGAATACGTCTCTAGCCTAGACTTCTAGATGTTGTGCGTTAGGTTCCAAAGCATTTTTATGTTCATTAAATTTATTTTACATTTGATCTTTCTTAAGAAATTTTCCTCTCAGGTTCACCGCGTGATGTAGATATACAATTCCTAAAATGAAATCTAAGATGATAAACAATTTTTTAATCTTCCTTTTGCAATGAAAATACTAGCTACTAAAGAAAGAGAGATGATATTCTTTCAACATAGAGCAGAGAGAGCACACTAGATGCACAGTCCTAAATCAAACCAACAAGCAGTCTAAATGCAAATGCACATGCATGTATTTGTTTTTAGCTTTCTTAATGTGTGAATGACGAGAAGAATTCTAAGTACAAATCTGAATTATCTTTTCAAAGCGACAGTACTAACAAATTTCTCTTCAAAAATGAAAGGAAGATAATGACGACACCTTGCTATTTTGAATTGAAAACTGCTTTCAACAATTGAAAAACTACTAATTCAAATCAAATACAAGAGCAACTGTATAATCAACCATCTAGAACAATATAATTCTTTTCTTTGACTAAAAACGACACTTGCGACACTTCCAAATCAAAAGACGATAGTTTGATTACGTTACTTTTTGTAAAAGAGAACTGTAAATGGTTCACAATACATAAAAACATTCACAACTCTTTGTACTATGGATGTGGAATTATGCAAAGGAAGGGAGTTTCCACAGTGGTATACTAATCATAGACAACAAAACTCCTGAATAAAGCTGAAGAGAGTGAACACAGAAACCAAAATCTGAGAGAAGAAGAGGTCTTATCTAATCAGCACACCTACAACATAGCGAAAGTGCAATGCAGCACACCTACTGCACACGGGAGGTGTGAGGCATCCAGATTCCCAAGAGGAGAAAGTGTGATGATCCAGGGACAAGACTTCAACTTGGTTCTTGGTCACAGTTTGCAGCTTATTTCAGGGATTTAGGCCAAGCTAATGATAGTCAGTAAATAGAAATCATAGGGGCTGATCTAATGAGGTTACTAGAGCCACCAATAGGGAAATTAGGATGTTTGCAAATTGATTGTTCAGTTTATAAACAAAAACTGAAGATAGACTGAATCAACATTGATCTACTTATCAGGAAATCTAGTGTCAACTCGAAGCTGCTAGTCCCACTAAGACTGGTAGCTATCTTAGAAACAAACAAACTAAAACTACTTTCGCTTTCCTTTATGAGAAGTATATAAGAGGGTAACAAAGGACACCAACCTACGTCATGTGCTTGGTTCCTTGCTTGGTTCCTCTCCCTTCTCACAGATCCTTGCCTCTTTTCCTTCATATACCTAGCTTCAAAGAGCACCTGTGGAATCAAAGCAGCATAATACTATCAAAGAACAAAGATCTACAATCATAAACAATATAGGACCAGATATATATTGACCACACAAATGCATATACTATCAGACATACAAGAATATGGAGGAAAACTCAAATAGCTTTATTGATATAAAGATTAGAAGAGAGGATTACAACCCATTGATCTAACCCATCGTCATCCTCCCAGCATGAAAACCCTTCTTCACCTCATGAAAAGCTTAGATCACCCAACACTATGATATTCCAACACGAAACCTACAACACTTCCTTACAAGATACAAAATTCCAACCCCTGGATCTCTGGGATGAGGGCTCCATATATAGATGATTGCAGGGGGGTGAGTGAGCTTCTGGGATTTTGATTAGTGTCCTCTCTCTGATAGTTCTTTATTCCACTTGGAGATTGATGATCTCTTACTCATCCCTGGGCGAATTCAGAGAGGCAAGTGTCATAGGAGAAGTTTCTGGAAGATTTCATGACGATCCACCTTGCAAACTGTCTCTGTCATTTGTCTACTCTCGCCCATCGCACCCTACATAAGGGCTTTCCAATATGCATTGCACCCTTTACACTGAGCAGGTGAGATGCATCACACCCTCTACATTGGGCAGTCTGTATGGTCCAGCTTTGATCAATTCTGAGCAATTTTCTGTGGAAAACTTCTGGGAGATGATGTAATCAGCTGACCTTGTTCCTTTAGGGTGTGAAGCAACACTTTTAGGGACTTAGGAGCCGTTGATTTATGGACATGTATGATTGGGGTTGCAGTGCCCAAAAATGTCTATAACACCAATGTACTTCTTTTGAGAGAGGAATATAGACTTCAGATGTTGAGCTACTTCAATACCAAGATAGTCGTGAACATAGTGCAAGTCATTCATTTCAATACCTTTCCTCAATTCCTTCTTTATGGATGAAATGTAGCTCTCATTGTTTCATGTCATCAAAATATCCTCTACATATACCATAAGACATACAACTATTTTTCCAACATTCTTGACAAACAAAGTTGCATGATCAAGATCATAATGTTTGAAGTGGATTTTTAGAAGATGCTCAGTTAACTTTTCATACCAAGATCACGGTACTTGCTTGAGGCCATACAATGATTTCGCAAGTTTTCATAATTTATGTTCATGTCCTTTTATAGAAAATCCTTCAGGCTCAGACACAAAATTTTTTTCTTTCATATATCCATTCAAGAAAAAGGTTTTTACACCCATTTGATGGACTTCCCAACAGTTTTGTGCTTTTAGGGAAAATAATGTTCAGATGGTAGTGCATTTTGCTATGGGGTGAAAGTATCCTCATAATCAACCCCTTCCTACTGTGAAAAACCTATTGCCACAAGCCTGGCTTTGTTCTTGTCAAGTGAGCCACCAGCTTTATATTTGGTCTTGTACACCTACTTGCAGCCAATTGGTTTGGTTCCCAATGGATGATCAGCTAGCTTCCAACTGTCATTATTTATCAAGGCATCATACTCCTTTTACATTGCTTCTTTCCATTCATCATGAGAATCAGATTCTTCGAAGGAAGTTGGTTCAAAATATGTAGACAAATTCAGTTCACAATCATAAGAAACATCCATATCAACAGGTGAATCAGAATCATTTATATCACCTCCATTTTTCTTTGTCGAACTTCATGTTCCTGTCTTTCCAACTTCATCAGGATGAACACTTTCAAGTGTCTTTGTTAGCCACTTTGGTGGACCTTTATTAGATGGTCCAGGATGCTGTGTTGATTGAGTTGGGGCTGAATCAAGATTGAGTATCCCAATTCTTTTTTGGATTGCAAGTTTCTGTGGAGTGGTTTTTGAGAGATTGAGTTCGGATAATCCACAGTGTTCATCTTTTTTTTTTTTTTGTCGACGTTTCGAGTCTAGAGCAAGACTCATCATCAGGACTTGATATGCTGAGAAGAGAAAGGAAAGGGGTTTTGAGATAAATACGGTGAATGATGCTGGTTTGGGATGCTGAGCCGACTGCTTGATTGATATTTGCCTAACTGATATTTTATTATTTAATTATTTTGTTTTTATTTAATAATGTGAATGCTTTAACCTAGATTAATGCTGCACCAATGTTATTGTTCTTACTGCGCTCAGATATTACGCATGGCTTTAATTAACAAATTTTATTGATGATTTGATTATAGTTTTATATTGAATCTTTATTTTAGTTATATGATTGATAATTTGCTTTAGTTATAATTTTCTTAAATAATTTAGTTTTATATTGTTTATTATCTTAGTTAACTAAGTTATTTAACAAGATTTTAAGTTGTTTTATAAACTAAGTTCCTATTGTATAGTTCTCTTAGCTTTGGTTTTAACTAGGTTTTGAATTGAATAAAGTTTCAAGGAATGTATTATTAATATGTTATGAATAGTTTTAATTAACTAATTTTTATTATTGATTGAACTTGGTTTTTTTATTGTATAAGGTTTCAAGGAATGTAATGTTAAGATATTACGAATGGCTATTTAATTAACAAATTTTATTGTTGATTTGAATTTAGTTTTATATTGAATCATTATTCTAGTTATATGATTGATGATTTGCTTTAGTTATAATATTCTTAAATAATTTAGTTTTATCTTGTTTATTATCTTGGTAACATATTTCTCTTAATTAACTAAGTTATTTAACATGATTTTAAGTTGTTTTATAAACTAAGTTACCTATTGTATAGTTCTCTTAGCTTTGGTTTTAACTAGGTTTTATATTGTATAAAGTTTTAAGGAATGTGATATTAAGATGTTATGAATAGCTTTAATTAACTAATTTTTATTATTGATTGAACTTGGTTTTATATTGCAAGTTTCTGTGGAGTGGTTTTTGAGAGATTGAGTTCGGATAATCCACAGTGTTCATCTTTTTTGTCGACGTTTCGAGTCTAGAGCAAGACTCATCATCAGGACTTGATATGCTGAGAAGAGAAAGGAAAGGGGTTTTGAGATAAATACGGTGAATGATGCTGGTTTGGGATGCTGAGCCGACTGCTTGATTGATATTTGCCTAACTGATATTTTATTATTTAATTATTTTGTTTTTATTTAATAATGTGAATGCTTTAACCTAGATTAATGCTGCACCAATGTTATTATTCTTACTGCGCTCAGATATTACGCATGGCTTTAATTAACAAATTTTATTGATGATTTGATTATAGTTTTATATTGAATCTTTATTTTAGTTATATGATTGATAATTTGCTTTAGTTATAATTTTCTTAAATAATTTAGTTTTATATTAAATATGGTATGTTCAATATAAAACTAAATTCAAATCAACAATAAAATTTGTTAATTAAATAGCCATTCGTAATATCTTAACATTACATTCCTTGAAACCTTATACAATAAAAAAACCAAGTTCAATCAATAATAAAAATTAGTTAATTAAAACTATTCATAACATATTAATAATACATTCCTTGAAACTTTATTCAATTCAAAACCTAGTTAAAACCAAAGCTAAGAGAACTATACAATAGGAACTTAGTTTATAAAACAACTTAAAATCTTGTTAAATAACTTAGTTAACTAAGATAATAAACAATATAAAACTAAATTATTTAAGAAAATTATAACTAAAGCAAATTATCAATCATATAACTAAAATAAAGATTCAATATAAAACTATAATCAAATCATCAATAAAATTTGTTAATTAAAGCCATGCGTAATATCTGAGCGCAGTAAGAATAATAACATTGGTGCAGCATTAATCTAGGTTAAAGCATTCACATTATTAAATAAAAACAAAATAATTAAATAATAAAATATCAGTTAGGCAAATATCAATCAAGCAGTCGGCTCAGCATCCCAAACCAGCATCATTCACCGTATTTATCTCAAAACCCCTTTCCTTTCTCTTCTCAGCATATCAAGTCCTGATGATGAGTCTTGCTCTAGACTCGAAACGTCGACAAAAAAGATGAACACTGTGGATTATCCGAACTCAATCTCTCAAAAACCACTCCACAGAAACTTGCAATATAAAACCAAGTTCAATCAATAATAAAAATTAGTTAATTAAAGCTATTCATAACATCTTAATATCACATTCCTTAAAACTTTATACAATATAAAACCTAGTTAAAACCAAAGCTAAGAGAACTATACAATAGGTAACTTAGTTTATAAAACAACTTAAAATCATGTTAAATAACTTAGTTAATTAAGAGAAATATGTTACCAAGATAATAAACAAGATAAAACTAAATTATTTAAGAATATTATAACTAAAGCAAATCATCAATCATATAACTAGAATAATGATTCAATATAAAACTAAATTCAAATCAACAATAAAATTTGTTAATTAAATAGCCATTCGTAATATCTTAACATTACATTCCTTGAAACCTTATACAATAAAAAAAACCAAGTTCAATCAATAATAAAAATTAGTTAATTAAAACTATTCATAACATATTAATAATACATTCCTTGAAACTTTATTCAATTCAAAACCTAGTTAAAACCAAAGCTAAGAGAACTATACAATAGGAACTTAGTTTATAAAACAACTTAAAATCTTGTTAAATAACTTAGTTAACTAAGATAATAAACAATATAAAACTAAATTATTTAAGAAAATTATAACTAAAGCAAATTATCAATCATATAACTAAAATAAAGATTCAATATAAAACTATAATCAAATCATCAATAAAATTTGTTAATTAAAGCCATGCGTAATATCTGAGCGCAGTAAGAATAATAACATTGGTGCAGCATTAATCTAGGTTAAAGCATTCACATTATTAAATAAAAACAAAATAATTAAATAATAAAATATCAGTTAGGCAAATATCAATCAAGCAGTCGGCTCAGCATCCCAAACCAGCATCATTCACCGTATTTATCTCAAAACCCCTTTCCTTTCTCTTCTCAGCATATCAAGTCCTGATGATGAGTCTTGCTCTAGACTCGAAACGTCGACAAAAAAGATGAACACTGTGGATTATCCGAACTCAATCTCTCAAATATCCCAATTCTATCAACCCCATCACACAAAGTATCATCAGTGGTTGGAGTTTCATGCGGGGGAGGGAGTGCTTCAGAAGAAGATTCCACCGATTGATCTAGTATATGAGTCCCCCCTTCAAGATGTGGAATCTGATTATCAGATTCTTTAAATAGTTTTGCATTTCCCAATCTATCCAACTGATTAAGTTCCCGCTCAACGACATTGTCAGCTTTGGAAGATTCAAGAAAGATTACATCTCTAGATACAACAAACTTTTTATTAACTTCATCATAGAAATGGTATCCTTTGGAGTTATTTGAATACCCCAACAAGATATACTTACGACTCCTTGCACCAAGTTTGCTTCTATGTACTTTTGGTATCAAGGCATAACAGTTGCAACCAAAGACCCTGCGATGATTTACCGAAGGAATGTAGTCGTACAAATTTTCATAAGGAGTCTTGTTTCTAATTGCATTAGATGGAAATCTATTCTTTAGATATACATCACATAGAACTTCATCAACCCAAAACATCAATTTTATATTCTTGAAAAACATCGTGGAACATACCATATTTAATATTGTCCTATTCATTCTTTCAGCTACTCCATTTTTTTGTGGATTATAAGGCATAGTTGCTTGATGTTTGATCCCATTTTGGCAAAGATAAATTTCAAATTCATTTGACATGTATTCTTTTCCATTATTAGTAAAAATAGAGTTAATATGAGATTGTGCATAATTTTCAATCCATGTATGAAAGTTCTTGAATGTTTGAAAAACATCATATTTGTTCTTCAATAAATAAACCCAACACATTCTAGTGTAGTCATCAATAAATGTCATCATATACTTATTTCCATTTGTAAAAGGAATAGGCATTGGACTGCATAAATTTGAATGAATGAGTTAAAGTTTTACATGTCCTCTAGAATGTGAATCATGAAAAAAATGTTTGCTGCACTTTCCTAGATTGCAAGCATCACATTGATGAAGTTTCCTAGAAATTGTAGTAAAACTAGTAACACCATTTTTCTTCAACAAGTGAGGGTTGTCATAGTTCAAGTGTCCAAATATAGCATCACATAATAGATTTGATGGAAATTTACCTTCATCATAATGAGAATTGTATGAGAAATTTTTTGCAGGAACAAAGGTACCTTGCAACTTGAGAAGCCTTTCTTCTTCCATCCCCGTCATGAAAAGTGAGTGACCTCATGATTTTTTGAGCTCAAAATTTCCATCAATCATATCAATGTAGTGTCCTTACTGGCGGATGTACACCAAGGACAAAAAATTTCTCCTCGGTTGTGGGAGATATAAAACATCATGCAGAAGAAAGTTTGGAAGACCAGGATATTTGATGTTGATTGTGCCAAGCCCCGATGGCTTGAATTTTGATTTGTCTGCAAAGCATACTGCTCCATCAACATTGTCAGCAAAATCTTCAAAAAAAATTCTAAAATTCATGTGGCAAGTTGCTCCTGAATCAAGCAACCAATCAATTTTCCAAGAAGCAAGTCAACCGTTAAACAAGTCTTCATTTACTCCAATATTACAATGTGCCACAACATAGTGAGTGGATTCAGGTGCTTTACCTTTGTCTTTGTCAATGGTTTTACCTTTGGGTTCATTTGTTTCCTGCTCAATTTTGTCCCAAGGAAACTTGCATGTGGATGCATCATGTGATCCATCTCTATTGCAACGTATGCAATGCAAATCAGAATTTTCTCCTTGAGAGTGTTTGCCCCCCTGCCTTTGAAATTTCTTCTTCCTCTTCCTCTTTGACCACCTACTTCTGGAAGAATCTTGACCATGATTCTTCTCTCTATGTTCAATACATACAACTTCTTGAGAAGATTGAGGAGCTCTCTTTTCCCAAAATACATCTCTCTCTTAGAAAATTTATTCACAAGGGAGTCAAAGGTAATTTCTTTGAGGTTTCCATTTTCTTGCAATGACTCAAGATAATTTGAATAAGTGGGATAAAGTTCCTTCAAAAAATCTATTAGAGGAATGTCTAGTTCAACACTAGTCACTCTGATATCATGCATAATAGATCTTACTTCTGATGAAAGAGAAAGAGGTTCATTATTTTGTAATTCAAGGCTGAACAATTTAATTAGTAGTTGAACAACTTAAAGCACAGAGTGTGAATCATAGAGTTCCTTTAATTTTCGTAAGGATTCAAAATCATTTGATAATAGTGAAAGATGGGGACTCACATCTACATTTATAGATGATGCAATCAAGGCATATTCCTTGTTGTTCTTGTTTTCCCAAATGGTGAATTCCTTGTCTAAGGTAGGCTTTGCTGGTTCATTATCTCCTTCTCCAACACAAACTCCTTTCCACAACTCATTAAAAATGAGAGTATGCTTGATCTTCCATGACCACTTGGGAAATTTCTCCTTCCCGTTGAGAACAACTCCCATAATAGATATTAATGAATTCATTTTAAAATATGTATACTATAAAAAAAAATACTTCTATTGCCAATAGAATATAAGAAATTTCACCTATTCTCGTAATATGTGTAAAAAATGCACTATGATATATGAAATAGAGGTATTATTTGGGGGAGTTGGTTTATGGGTAAGGGAGTATGTGGGGGAGGGAGTATATGGGAGGGTGTATATGTAGGAGGACAACATGGAGGTGGGAATGTTTCGGTGTAGTGGCTTTGGGACATGAGGAAAATGTATTATTTTGGAACAATGCAACAATAATGTTTAATATTGTATGGAGAGGGCCGACTGTATGGAGTGAGCAATAGTGGGTTCAAGCCCCGGTGGTTCTGTGAGAAGAATGGTGCAAAGGTAGAGGTGTGTAGAGAGATGGAGGTTTTGGGATATGTTGAGGTATTAGCAGTGATCAGAGAGCCGACTGTGTAGGAGGGAGAATCGAATGCAATACGCCTTATTCCTTGAGGAGTAGGTGGACGATACAGATAATTAATCCTCTCGTTTTCTGTGCAAACGATCATACAATGGTTCTTCATGGTGACAGAAACGGTGATACGTGATGCGTAAAATCGATCTTCAAAGGAGCTAAGTGTAGTATAATACACCATAATACACCATTTTATATACCATGTCATTTACGAACAACCGCAAATAACACTATACAACACACACCAAAACAAAGAATGCGCCATAACAAAAAATGCCCTTCATGGAATATATCGTCATTACCAATATTAAACACATCATTCACAATTTTCACAAATTGTTCAAGTCACCAAATTCATACCAGTTCAACGAAGTTCAATGCATAGATTTCATATTAGTCTTCAAAATATGAATCATCCCCAACGTGAAAGAAGGGATTGGTGCATTAACATGAAGCTATCACAAGTTTCAGCGCTAAATGCCAACGCATAGAAGATTATTGTTTCAAGGTTCCAATTTCATAACCAGTGAAAACATAGGCAACAATCAAAATTCAATGCATAGTGAATTAACGCGGAGAAAAATCATTGATGTAAAAGGGACAGCAGCCAGGACAGAGGATAACGACAAAAAATTAGGAGTTACAAGATAGAGGGAAACTAAAAATGAGTGCTATCTCTGGTACCATGTCAGGCCAGGAGGTAACTCATAAAATCCACTATGTTTATTCATTAGGATTCCTCATTGTTATATACACAAGGGAGTGACTCTTGGCTTTCACCTCCCGATGACTCTTGATTTTCTATTATTTACTATTTACATTATTTACAAGCATTTTCCTAATCCCCATGATTAGATGTGAATAGTCCCAACATCACAAGTTTTAGAGTAAATTATGGGAAATCTTCGCCATAAACGCTACAAAAAATCATGGAATCGAGGCTGGAAGACAATTTAAAACCAGAACATATGGAATCAGGGTTGGCATCTTTCCCATAGGACTTTTGCAAATGTAAAGATGGGTCGACTTCTGACCTATATTTGATTAGTCAATACTGGTTTATTTCTACAACATTGCATCCAAACCAGCGAAACTTGAGTTGACAGTGTATTTAACACTTCCTACCCATTAAACCAGAGTTTGCGGACAGAGAGAACTCAAAAATTCACCGGGTTTATTTTGCTAGAATTCAGCAATCTGCTTACCCGAGAAACTGTTATGCTCTAAGTTCTAAAGTATCACCTACAATTTTTTCCAAACAGTGAATTATTAGAACGCCAAATTATGCACGATGACCATTAAACCAGAAAATAATGTTCTTACATTTACTTGTCGAATCGTCATCTAGGAGGATGGAAAAACTACATCCTGCCACATAACCAAACATATTTAGCATTCTCCACAAAAGGTTTACTACTCGCATCTACCGAAGTAAAAAAAAAAACTCACTTGGTAACAAGGAAAACCTGACAACGAGAAGTAATGTTGCATAGAAAACAGTGGCACAAAAATAGGAAATCCAATCTCAATGACTGCCACAAAACCAAGAATTAAATAAAACAACCACTTTGAACACTGAAAATAGCTAAATCCGCTTCTCTATAATCCATCAACCATACTAATAAATTCTCCACCAACACTCTTAAACAAAATTAACACCACTAGAGTACAAAGCAGCAAAAATTAACTCCTTCCCTATACCTACACTTTATAATCTAATCTACCATGCATGGCAGGATGACGTCGATCATTGACATCCACAGTCATGGATGCAATGACGTGGTGACGTCACACAAAAATTTCAACCAAAATTGTAATGTAAACTATACAAATTTCAAAAGTTGCACAATTATGGGAAAACTAATAGCTTGGAATCGATCATAGATGTCACTGCATAAGCAGTGAGATAAAAATGAGATATGTGTATAAAAAAGAGATTTTAAAAAGGAAGAATAATGTGCTAAATTTCTTATGAAAGAGTAAAAGGAAAGGAGGAGGCAGTCGTGACTTAAGGTAAGGGCAGAAAAAAGAGAGGGTGTGTTTCTGGGTTGGAGGCGAAGAGAAAGAGATCTTGAATAAATTTATTTAAAAGGAATGAGAAGGTTGGAGTTAAAATTCCAGGGAGGGGGAAATAGGAAGGGAAGAAAAAAAGGTAGTTCGATGGTTAAGGTGATCAATAACAAGTTTACAAGAATGGCTATGTATGTAACTAGATTTTCAATTAAAATCATAACAATTTTTTTTTAATTCTAAATTTATATGAGAAAACCAAAATTAATATTTTTGTTGATCAAAACATATAAATATTTAAAATTAAATAAAAAAATACTAATATGTAATTCCACTTATACTAATAAGTAATTAGGTATGTATATTTTGGAATAGGGCTTCCAAAATATTAATTAAATTATAATAATTATTTGTTGGATGGTAGGTATTTAAGTTCACTGGAATATTATAGAATATTCTTAATAGTATATGAACAACCATAATATGAACTGACTAATGGTTTTTTGGGCATGAATTATGGATAAGGCGTGGTATTGTGACAAATAATGTTCACAAATTAAGAATAACCATGATAAAGTGGGACTCAATCTCCATGGTTAACGATGTTCTTACATACTTCTTTTAAATGTGCATGTGTTTAACTTTTATATTAATTCTATTTATCACTAATCATTATTATTATTTGACTCTTCACACAAATACCATGCATCCACCCATGCCAACATGACTTTTTGCATTAATGGAAGGGATGAGGGGGTGATCAAACTTAGGTTCCCGTTTTGAGAACATTCTATGCATAGGAAAATGTGGCAACTCGATGACGCCTCCACACTCGAACCATTCTCAAGACGTGACCTATATTTTCAATGCATCACAAGTTGTATATCTTTTTCATGTCCTCTCGTCTCCACCGCAGAGCTCCATCACCCTTACTAGCCTCAAAAATTGTGATTTGGCATGCACGTTATCCTCTTCCACTAGATTTGGTCTCCTCACTCTATTGCTTAGGAAGTGTCAGTGTTTATCTTTGTTACCTTTGCTGTTGAATTGGATTTTCTAGTTTCTCTTTTAAGGTCCTCGTTATAGGTTTTAACCCTCTATGGAAATTACCACGAAACAAATTCTTAAAAATTAAAATTTAACAATGGAAATAAAATAAAACATAAAACAAATATACACAAAGATTTTCCCCTGGATCCCAAAATCAGGACTACCACATTGATTTTTTATTATATTCCTTTCAATCTTACAATACATATATATACATGTCCAAGCATCCATAAACCCCAATCCATTAACACTGGATTGGATCATAGATGTAGTTCCCTTGATCGGATCTACAAAATACCATGGGTAGAAAACCACCATGCGCAAAACCATAGGTAGGTCCACCCACGTAACATAGGGTCCAATAAAAAATCTTGGGCACTGCCCGACACCACGTGCGAGGGGCCTATTGCCTGCATGGAAACCCCATGATAACCAAACCTGGCACAAAGAAGGGGAGGTTGGCCTCACCCCCTCTAATCCCCTAGGCTTCACACCTAGGGATAGTCGTGGAAAGAATATAACACCAACCCAACACTTTTCAATATTATAGTTCTCTATTATCTTACTCTACTACATTCACTCGAAAGTAGAGGCTAAGGAATTTATAATGATGTCAAGTAATCCTTTTTCTAGTGCATACATAGTTCATGAAATAGGGTGTGCTCAGCAAGGTGAATGTGGATATGTGTGTGGTCTTCATACCCCACTTGTGGTTATCTAGATTGCTACCATGGAAGCCTAGGAATTGAGAAATACAAATAATGGACAATGATCTGTAAGGAATCTACTAGGTTTCCATCTGAGGGACTAGGAAGTGGTAATATGGCTTGATGAAGGAATAATAGGAGATATGGACTCCCATTTTATTCAAGCTTGTCTAGATTTGAGATTCCTAGATGGGGACATGAGAATTAAATCCCAACCTCCTCCTTCTTCTCTATCCTCAACTAATGTGCAAGTGAAGTTAGATAGTTAAAAATCTCATGTTTAGGGCTCCAAACCACCCAACCGTGAGATTCCTAGACCTGAGGAACTAAAGGAGAAAGAAGTAGGAATTCAATGGGAGCAAGCTCAAACTTTGGTTTAGGTTGAGGATGTCCAAGTTGATCCCAACAAAACCACTACCACAACCAACTAGAAAGAAGAGACATTCCAATAGAAGACCTCCACCGGCATGTATGGTGTGTTCATTGAGTGCGAAGTACCTTCTTGGCTTTACGAAGGCCACGATGACCATGCTCACCAGCAAATCCTAAGCAAGTCTTTCCAATTTTATTCTCTATCATTATTTTTCATATGCTCTTTTTATATTTATGTTATGCTTACCACTATATTATGGACTCAAAAATTATCTTGAAACCTATTAGGAGGACCATCTAGTTTCCTTCTCAAGGGCATATGGTCTCTCCTTAGTTTTCATCTAGCTAGTATCATTTTGGAACCTATAAGGTACTCTCCTGAGATGCAATCTGCACATATAACTATGTGAAAATCTAATAAAAAATTATTTTACTTAGAAAAGAATTTATTATTGTTTTAAATAAAGTTATAATGTAGTTAATTATTACCTTTTTTAATTTTTTGATGCCATTTAATTTATATAGCTACATGTTGATGATGTTTGACCCGCCAACATGTTTAGGGGATCTCCTCTGTAAGAAGTCCCAACTAGACCTCAGACTGTTTCAACTAGGAGTCCCAACAATGGGTACTATAGTTATGCCTTGACATGTTCAGCTTATTCCTGAGCAAGGTCAGACCGATGATATACAACTACATGTTATCTAAGCTAACTTGCAAATTTGTGTTGGTAGTCATGAGCATCAACTTATCAAAGTATGCGTTGAGCTCCAGTCTAATGTGGTTCTGCTCTTTAGCCTCGGTGTGCATATCAATCGATGGGGTTCTATACTTTCTCGCCACGACATCTAAACTCATGTACAACTGTGCACACAAAACCTCAACACTAGTAATGAGTGGCTAAAGTTCCTCATAGTTTTGGATCAGAATTCAGATGTGTGCTTTATCCAACTCTACCTGTGACCTCATCATCTTGTGCAAGTGAAGTGGGGGTCCCTTGCACCTCATTGTCCATATCTATACATGATCAACTGTGACATTTATATCTGTGAGTGTTCGTGTTATCTTGGTGCAGTGTTGTTGGTGACCATGTAGATGGAAAACTACCTTGTGCATGGTGACGAACCTACCATATAGTCTTCGTGTGACTGTCTCAAGAGCTGATACTTCAACATGTATGGATTTCTTCATATCTGGTCTAGCGGATCCTCTTGATTTTTCCTCTCTCTACGTAGCTTCTTGTAATTCCTTATCTATGTGATCATGGTTTCGGCAGAATCCTTTGTAGCAATAGCCAAGGTGGCTACATGTCTTTGTACAACTAACACAATCACCTATTCTTCAAATTTCGTAGCTGATGCATGCTCATCTGGGGTGTGCGCTCTAACTTCTTGTACAACTCTGTGTTGTGACTCATCAAAGGCTATACTGTACACCTCTATTCTTGGATGGTCCTCAAGGAGAATGCTATCCCCTTTTCACTCGATACTTTCTCTGCAGTTAGAGCTAGTGAAGCATGTGGAGTGACCTTGGGTTCTTTTAGCATGAGGTAGGTGTCCTAATCCTGTTCTGGATGCTCTATCTCCATGTCCATCTGTTCTACTATCGGTTGATCTGGCAGAACAAGTTCCTATTCTTGGGGCTACTCAACGTGTTCCTCATCTACTGTTGGTTTAGAGTCTTCAACCTGTATTAGCATAGTTTTCATTCTCTGTGCACCTTCCACTTACTCCTATTCATGTTCCTATTATTGTTCATATTCATGCTCATATTCTGCTTCTTTCTCACTTCTGCATAACTATGGTTCTTCTTTGAGATTTTGCTAGACTTCCTGCAACTTCCCCTCTACATCCTCTAGTCTTGGCTTCTTTGCCTTTCTTTATGCTATCCTCCTATTGCATTATCACCTCTTTGCATATATCTCCAAAGATACTTTCTCCATAAGTGGGTCTTCCTTAAATGTGTAGCTTTGCTCCGTGTCTGTGTTTTCAACAATATTCCTCTTGCCTTTCTCTTGCATAGGTTTGTTGCTATTTTTTCTGTTGTTGCTGCTCCTTGTGGTGTTGTTGCCTTGAGTGTTGCTAGCCACTCCACTGCCATGATGACCGGTTCATTGATCCTAGAGGATTTATAACAATATCTGCATGGGTATTCCTCTGGCCAATGATATAAGCCGTGGATCCTAGAATAGTAAAGTCTCGCACAATGGTCCCTGCATAAACCATGTGGGTCGTATGGATTGAAACTCTTGGTTTCAAAATTAACTTCTTGAAGTATTCGAGCTCAAAATCTAGTTCTTTCAAGCTCATGATTGCGTACAACCCAATTCACACAAGAAATGTAGGCCATTGTGCTTCTTATTCCTGTGCAATCCAGCTGATAACCCTTTTGAGACATGGCATGAAACCTCTTGCATGACTATCTTGTCTATGGAAAACCTTGGGAACACATGTGGACCTTTCTCCACGTTGTACATCCTTATGAAGGTGCCCTCGGGTGAGGCGTACCAATCTGCAATGTTTGAATACGCCTCCATTTCCACTTGGGATATGCAAGGTAGACCTTGTTCAAAACCATCATGTACCAAGGAGTGATGAAATGGTCAGAGATTATAGCCATTACTCCATGGTAGTTGGAGGCTGAGAGAAACTTGCAATATAAGTTCACAACAGTCTTTGAAGGTGTGCATGCCTAACCCATGCTAGGAAACTATTGATGGGCACACATTGCTTCGAGTACGTAGGTAGACATGAAGAATATTGCTTGTTGATCCTTGGGAGGACTCTGGGCATTGGATACATGCACTTTCAGTTGGAGAGCCAACATGTCGGACGAGTTGAAATGTTTTCCTTCACTTTCCAACTAATCCAACATAGCAACCCAACTGTGAAGGAATGTGTATCTACTCCCTTAGCCATGCAAGTGGCATGCAGAGATGACCAAGAACTAGTATGCCTTACTGAGTGTCTTTTTCCTATATATTTGGTTGGCTTCCATCCTCAACTTTGTTTGCTCCCTTACCCAATGCTTCAAGATGTCTCTTGTGTTCGTCTTGCTGTTGGAAGTGTAGGACGGTGCATCCATCCTACTCACAAGCAGTGGAAAATGATACATCTGTTGATAATGTTATGCCCTGAAGGAAGTAAGATTTTCTCCACTATCACTGTTCAGTATCATTGTCTCAGGATCAGTGTGTGAGACAATCTAGTGGATCACATCTGTGCATGGGAACACGAGAAACCTGTATGCAACCTTGTACGATCCCGTCTTATGGATGTTCACATAGACCTGTCATTCCTATAGATTCTTCTTAAAGTTACCTGAGAAAATAGTATTGATGTCTTGCCATGTGATCTTGATGTCCTTCTCAATGATCAGTTCTGTGTTTATGTACACAGGCAAGCTCATAGACCCCCATTCAACCATGTCCCCAATACTTATTTCAATTATGTATTTTGATCAAGCTCTCTTGGAGGCCATGATACCTATACTGATAAGAAGCTGCTCAAAAACCTATGGTAACTAGATATAGAGAAGATACACTTGGCGAGAAGATGTTAGCTAAAAACATTGAAAAACTTGAAACACATTCGTTCAACAAATTGGTGACTGTTGGGAAAGATTGTGTCTCTTTGACTTCAGGAAGATTAGAGACTGTTGTTTCAAACTATGCATTACATAGTCCCAACTGTCAGTGAGGCTCATTGTTGTCAGGATCTATGCAATGAGCAGTCCAGTAAGGTTCACTGCCAACCAAAACTATGCAATGCTCAGAACAGTTAGGTTGGGTTGTTGGCTAGAGTTATGCATTGCACAGGTCCAATGGGCAAGACTGGGCATTGCCTCGCAGGATTGTGGAGAAAATAGCTAGAAGCTAGAGTGGGTAGCCTCTGTGTAATCCCTGGAGGCAAGGGAGAGCCTTGATTGCCAAGAATGCATAGAGCATGCTGGGAGACAGAAGATCGAGGTGGAGATAGCCCAGGTTTGCCTAATGGAAACCTAAAAACATGAAGGACTGAGTGTGTGTAAGAAGCTGGATTAGATCTGAGTGAATTAGAAATGCATGCAATTGAAGCAAGTGAATATATCAGTTAAATGGCCAAACCAAGAAGCTTATGAAGCAAGTCGTTGCAATGGGAATTGTGAGTGCACAAACAATGCTATGCATCTGATGCTAAGGAAAGGTAATGAAAAACTTGAAACAACACTTTTACAAGCTAAAACACATTGAAATTCCAGCAGTCGTTCAATAAAACCAAGGAAATGACACTCGTACATGCTAAAAACTAAAAAGCAACAAAAAAAATGACAACAAGCATGAAAAGAAAAAATTACACGGAAAAGTTGGGCTAACTATGCTGAAGGTTCCTAGATGCATCGGGAATGCCACAACTCAAAGACTAAATGTGGAGAATGAGATCTGAGGAATCATTTAAATAGATACAGTGAAATTATGGTTTATGACGCACATGCCACAAATCTAGGAAGAAGCAACACTTGGTGAGAGTTTCTAAAAATGACTTTGCATGTCACTTCTGCTGCTAAATATAGATCCCTAAAATCTAGGGATTCTTTTTCATTTTTTCTTTTTTCTTTTTCAGGAAGAATTTTCTGGCATGCAAAGAAGGATTACGCAATCTTGGAGGGAATTGGGAAACCTGCTAGCACATGCGATAGACAACCACTAAGGGAAAACTTCCATGTTGTTTCTAGGCTGAGTGGCCCTAGCTGGCTAGCCAACTCTCCACAAACTTCCAGAGCAGTGATGCTGGGCTGCTCTCTACATTTCCAGAGAGTAATGCAACTGGCCATTTCTATGCAATTGTAGAGAACAATGTAGTTGGCCTGGGCTGCTCTACGCATTTCTGTAGAGTTGTGTAGCTGGGCAAGTTTTGTACATTTCTGGAGGGGATTGCAATTGGCCTGACCTGCTCTACGCAATTCTAGGTAGAAATGCTAGCTGTTTAAAACTACACATTTCTGGAGAGGAGTGTCGGTTGGCTTGCTCTACACAATTTCTAGAGCAAGGATGGATGGCCTGCTTTACACAATTTATGAGTGCACTGTAGCTGCTAGGTGGTTGAGGGGAAAGTACCCCTAGGGTCCTTTGGGTTAAGACTCTACCAGACTGAAAATTGCTTATTCAAAGAAACACACACACAGCCATTATCTTTACTGTAAGCAAATTCTAATGTTTAGGGTACGTACCTAAGGTCCTACATTCGAGAAGGCCTTTAGGGTCCAAACCCTTCTTGGAGTTCCCTTCTTCTCCTTTGACCTGTAAAACAAACCAATCAAAGAACACAACAGTACATGGACAAATACTTATACATAAACCATCTTCATGCTATAAAGTTAGTTATAAAAATCTTTAAGTAACTACTTGCATAAGAATTCAAAATATGAACCTCATAAGCACAAAGAAAGATTGTTTCGGGAACCAAGACGTGTTTCTTTATATAAAGGAAAGTAAAGTACATATAATGGAAAGATTTCACCTGAAACACCTTCAGCAGGCTCCAAGCAAAGCTTCCTCCCGGATTCGTTCCAGACTCAAGCCTCCAACAAGAGCTCCTTCCAAGTCTTACTCAATGGTGATATAAAGAATGAATGATCACCAATACACATGGAAACAAGGGTTTCCTATGCAAAATGGGGAAGTGCAGAAGGCACCAAGGACTTCAGACCTGGTCTAAGGGGAAAATCTCAGCATAATAGTCTTGCTCTCTTTTCTCTCTCTCATTAGGCCTTCCCTTTGATGTCTTTTTATACCATCTCCAAAGTAGTTTTTTAGTTAGGAGTTGGTTGGGAATAGTTGGGCCACGGGCACTAACAGGTGATCACCAGGTAAAACCCGCGATCTCTGCCCGAAAATAAGGAATTATTTATTTTTTTTTAAGTGTTTTAATACATACACGCGGGTTGGGTATACACAGACCCGCGTGTACACGCATTTAACTCAAGGCAATGTCGCGTATAGGGGATAAACACTTTTTTTTTAATTTTAGGACCAGGTCTAGAAGGAGTGGTTTCCCTAGGCCATGAGTGAAACATCACAAACCATAAGAGTGAGATTTGGAGCTATAACAGATGCCCCCTAATATATGAGGTCCGAAGGGGAACATGATGGCCGAAATACATTATGTAAGTACATGGAAAGGAAGTCTGTCGAGAGACCGAGGAGGACTTCACCAGAATTCAGCCTGCCAAGCCACCAAAAGGAGATCAGAAAGAAACACTGTCTGAAGCGGGCATACCCATGCTCAGAAAAAGTAAAGCATGTCCGTATATCAAGTACAAGCGGATCCACTAAAATGACTGGAAGATACATAATGGATCATCTGATCATAAGGAGCAAGTACATGTCTGAATATCACATATAAGACTGTCAATGATGCTGAAAGATGCAACAGACCACTGATATCAAAGACTGATCCCAAAAGGTACCAACTGAACATGATGGAATAGGATGGTACTACACTGCAAACTCAGGTGCCAGCATATAGAATGTCGCCATGACTGACTGCAACATATAAAGTGGAGTGGTATCAACTAGCAGCAACAGGAGCAACTGTCAAGTGAACCAATGAACGCTGATACAACCTGAGGTATTCACCGACCGCCGTGGTACATTTCTACACCATGGGAATAAATGATCTAAAGTCGACCATGTGAGAAATTGTCTGATTACCGGTCATTGATGTATACCGTTAACAAACGCGAGACTACTCACCGATAATGATAATGAGCGTCAAGGTACCCAGTACAATCTAACAAGTGTGAATAGATGAGCTGAAGTCGAACACCTGTAAGAATCTATCGATCAGGAGACAATGATGGTTTCCCACTATCGATAGCGAAGGATCTGCCACTAATGACTGCAAACCCCAAGGTACTGCCAAATGGACTCTAGATCTTTGCCCCAGAGCAATGAGTCGGAGTCGATAGGGAAAGATCCGCTAGAAGGAAGGCATTAATGCATCCTCCATCAATCTAGCGTGAGTGTAACCCGTAGGCCAATAATGTGGAAGGAATCAGATGAAAAAGATGTAGTAACCCAACCGAAGTATGTTTCTGGCGTACACAAGATAAGGCTAGTGCACGGCAGAAACCCTCTGAACCAACCAATAATGAAAGCTGACACAGAGGCGAGGTATCCACCAATAGGGTCAAATGGAAACCAAGGTACTGCACGAATCCCAATGTGTGATAATGTATGCTGATGTCAAACACAAGGGAAACCACTCAGTCAAAGACCCATGATACTGATCGATGCTGAGCACAAGGTGACCTATCAATAATGAAAAGAGGGCCAGGGTGTGGCTCTAGGCCTGTCCTCAGAGCAAGGTGTCATCGTCGATAAGGACAAGACCCGCCAGCAAGAAGTCAATGGGGACCTTCTCAAACTGGCACGAGTAAAGGACCAATATAACTGATGTGATGATAGACATGATACTGACAACCAGGGATGGCCGACTAAAAAATGAGTCAAGAGACACCGCAGAGAGGCCGACTCAGGCTAACTTCCCTTGAACAAAAGCACGACTCAATGTGACTATGTGGCAGCATATGATGACTCTGTATAAGTTCGCCATGCAGGAGGCACGAACGAACCCTCCATATGATTGGAAGAGATAACCAATCGGGGGAGAACTGACTCAATAACAAGGTTATGGCATACCTAAGTCAAACTAAATCCCACCCATGTGGAGGAGACTTTGTTTTGAGTGCTTTGTTCAAGGGCGACACGACTTACTCTAGCTGCCAACAATAAATGGAAATAATGTCCCTGTTCCTGCTCTTTTTTGGAATATTTAATTTTTTTGTCTTTTTCTGTTAAGCCGGAAAAAGAATGAAAGAATGCTATGGTACAGTGGAAAGAACGAGTGTCGGTGAAACAGATGATCTAGTTCCTGGGAAGGGAACGTTCCTATGCTCAATGCAGGGAGGTGAAAACTGCTCAGTGACACTCAGAGGTATGTTCTTTCCACGGATCTGGGTATGTCAAGCTGCAGAAGTCAAAGGTATGCAAGGTTGATTTTGCAGATGTCATGGTCAAAAGTTGGCTTAAACACGAGTCCAAGTGAAGCCGGCTCTAGGCCAAAAGGTGCAAATTGTCAACATGCAATGCAGTAGTACAACTCAACACAAAGGATCCTCTAGGGTATAAGGCCAGAACAAAGCGGAGAAGCTAAGAGGAATGAGTCTTCAATGCATAAGTCATGGCGGGACTAAAGAGGACTCCCGAGCCTAGGGATGAAAAATCAGCATGAGTGCCAAGCGACAAAAAGGTACTAACTAGGGCATCCATGATAAGGTAGGCTCTACCACACAAGTCATGATACTTCTAAGCAATGAGAAGGTTCCGCACCATAACTTGGTGGGGTCGATCCTAAGGCAAAATGGGAGAGGAAACTGATAAATGCACAATGCAGGTGGAAAAACCTAACCTATATGCTAGTTTCGAGAAGCAATACCTGTCAGAACGGGCCAACCATAAACTTCTAAAGGAGAAATCTTCCAAGTTCTGTAAACATAAATAGGAACACTAGACACGAAGTTAATACATCCCACATATAAACTTCATATAAGATCTTGTGTTATAGAATACAAAACTTGAAAATGCGTACCTCATATATACAATATGGTACAGGGAACCACGCAGCCTTGCAGCTTACGCATAATAGTTCTCCTGGACAAACCCCTTGCAGGGATCGGACCAAGGACTCCTTTGGTAGTCATAACTCATGGCTTCAAAGAGTTCCTCCTGTGAAGGCAAAACAAGTTCTAAGAAATCATGAGAACTACAAGGATCAAAAGAGGGAATTAAAGGGTCCCATGTCCCTAAAGGATGAATCTCTCGGTCAACTGCCGAGACCAAGTCCCAAGAAGGAGAATAATAAGTCAAAGAATCCTTCTCAGAAGCAATTGAACATTGAGGACTCAATGCCACATAATTCACCCGTGGTGGGGTAGAGTCTACTTGAACACTTGGAACAAACCAAGGGGTATTCTGCAGTAAAGTCGAATTAGGGTGGTGATTATCAGATGCAAGCTGATCAATAGTGACAATATTCCCGTTATGAGGAAAGCACATTACTCGAAAGAGCGAAGACACCACAGCATTCATAGCATAGACATAATCACTCCCAAGTAGCATATTAAAGTCTAAAGGGCTATCAACCACCATCATATCGATTAAGACAGTCTTCCCACCTAAAGTGATAGGCACTTGAGGAAGAACACCCATAGATTCACCAGGCCTTCTATCATAGGCTAACAACAGACTCTAAGCTCTCAACAACTTTGGGGAACCCAAAGCTTTCCAAGTCAAAGAGGATATAATACTTGCAGACGATCCTTCATCCACCATACATCGATAGACATTTGTGGAATTCACTCTGACCTTTATTTGGAAAGGTGCAGCGGAAGGAAGACGAGGCTCAACAAGACTACCCCAATCAAAGGAAACACTCTTAGAACTTGGAGGGGGAACATTCGAAGAAACTGGAATGCCCCCTATACTAGAAGACTCTGTACTAGAGATCAAACAGACTCTTTTGTTAGGCACTTCACCCCCCAAAAGAGGAGTGTAATTGGCCAACGATTGCAATGGCTCTACCACATTTTCAACCAATGGTTGATGGGATTGATGAGAAACCATATCAGGTTTAGGAGTAGAAGTACTTTCAGACTCAGACCATATCCTTTGGACCTCTGGAATACCAGGGCATAAATGAGTAAGATGGTCTCCCTTGCATATCTTACAAGGGAACTTAGGTTTAAAACTTCTACGTCCAGGTTTCTTACCAACCGCCATCCCGCCAACATGACTAGCAGTGGTTTGCGGAGAGTCCTGAACATGACTTGCAGAGGTCGGTGACTCTTTGGTAGTATGACTCGCAATGACTGGACTCATGCCCCCAGCATGACTTGCAGCGGCTGAAGACTCATCTCCAACATGACTGGCAGAGGTTGAGGATGAAGTGCTAGTGTGACTTGCAGTGACTAGACTTGTACCCCCAGCATGACTTGCAGCGGCTGAAGACTCATCTCCAACATGACTGGCAGAGGTTGAGGATGAAGTGCTAGTGTGACTTGCAGTGACTAGACTTCTTCCCCCATCATGACTTGCAGCGGCTGAAGACTCATCTCCAACATGACTAGCAGAGGTTGAGGATGAAGTGCTAGTGTGACTTGCAGTGACTAGACTTGTGCCCCCAGCATGACTAGCAGTGGCTGAAGGCTCATCTCCAACATGACTCGCAGAGGTTGAAGATGAAATGCTAGTGTGACTCGCAGTAACTAGACTCATGCCCCCAGCATGACTTGCAGCGGCTGAAGACTCATCTGCAACATGACTCGCAGAGGTTGATGATGAAGTGCTAGTGTGACTTGCAGTGACTAGACTTGTGCCCCCAGCAAGACTAGCAGTGGCTGAAGGCGCATCTCCAACATGACTTGCAGAGGTTGGTGATGAAGTGATAGTGTGACTCGCAGTGACTAGACTTGTGCCCCCAGCATGACTAGCAGTGGCTGAAGGCTCATCTCCAACATGACTCGCAGAGGTTGAAGATGAAAGGATAGAATTATTCTTCTTCTTTGATTTCCTTTTTCTCCTCTTTTTATATTTCTTGTGACAAGAAGGAGGAGAAGAAGGAACCCCAGATTTCTCTTTGAAAGAAGATGAACAATTAGCACCCATGTGATGCCCTTGAAATAAAGCATTCAACTGAGAAGCTTCAAGAGCATTTGGAATATTCGGAGTGGACCACAGCCAAACGGGTAGTCCAAAATTCAACCCAGGAATATTCAAAGTGGCCATCAAGGGAGTACCAATGTTTCCAAAGAAAGGAAAAGCACAAGGATCCCCTTTTGGAAGGGTACCTCGGTTGGTTTCCACAGGAATATTAGCCATATCTAACTAATCCAAAGACCCTTCCCCTACGGGAATGTAGAAATAACTCTTCAAGGAATATGAATAAGCAATCAAAACCTTTGCCCTTGAGGAGGCAACTCCACAGCTTCTGAAAGAACGACCAAAAGTCTTTCAAGATTGGTAGAGTGGTAAGCCAGTCACTCAGAACACAAAGTCCAAACGTGACTAGACAAAAATACCTAAAGCCAACTGTATACAAGGAACAAAGAGCACACACTATAAAGTCCCTAAAGATATCAGCCAGTCAAACAACTTCCAAGTATTTCCGCTCCGGGTGATGAGGACCAGACACCAAAATACAAGAAAGTGGAGTCAGGGGCCTTCCGAAGATAGTCTGGGATAATGACGGCCCAGCCCTATCAGCGAAGGTAACAGAGGAAGTTACGCTGACCTCCTAACAACAGCCTGCGCCGGTGCAAGCCCCCAAGCTTCGCAAGGGTGCCCTCCAGTAGTACTGTCGAGAGTGATACAACGTCAACCTCAGGTGCCACGGGATTCCCCTCCGCAGCCACCTATGTAGATCCCTAGGAGAAGCCAGGCGGAACAGTCTTGAGGTAAGTTCAGACAAGTAGGAGAGGGGCTATCTCTCTTCCCTGTCTTCATAGACCCTCGTGCTTAACTCCCAGATCCGGAGCTTTCCTGGTCTTCCTAACGCTATTGGATTTTCTCTCGTTATTTAGACTCTTATGTTTGATGTTTTATGTGGCCTTGGGGAGTTAACTCTCCACTCGCCTAATCCAAGGCCCTAAAATCCTAAACTTGTTGGTGAAACTAACTAAAACAAAAAGTTCTAGTGAATTTTAGTTAGCGCTTGATTTTATTAGGCTGTTCTTTAAGTCACAAGGTCATGGAAGTGAAACTAGTGGTGTTTTTTGACGCAAAAAGAAATTAATAAAACTTAGCTACATGCATATGCACTTTCTGTTTTCGATGAAGAGCAATTTCTATAGGGTTCAGAGGTACTTCAAATAAACAAAGTTTTTTTTTTTTTTTTTTGCTTTCTTTTCAAACTCCACACTCACAAAAGCTAGCAAAGCTATGTATGCATAAAAAGGGATGCAAATCTATCCTAATGCAACAACTATATGTGAATGCAAGATTTTAAGACTACTCTGCAAACAAAGAAGGAAAGTTGCTCACTTATCAAATTTGTCTTGCCACTAAAATGCTTAGATAGAATATGATGTGCTACCAATCATTTCGTCCAAACAATAAAAACAAGTTCTAAGATAAACATAAAGCACTTTCACTTCGCAAAAAAGGAAATCAAATGAAAAGCAAGTTTAAGAAAGCGAAACTTAAAACTTTCAAAAGATTTTCTTTCAAACAACAAGCAAAGAAGTCTTTTTCAAAGAATGCTCTCAAAAATACTGACACTAATGATTGAAGAATAGGCAACCAAACACTTTTGCGAATTGACACCTTTCAAATGATGAAAACCCAACAAAAATAAATGCGTTTGAAATCGCTCTTGACAATCAAAAGCAGCAATGAAAGTCCAAGAGATCAAAAGACAAGTTTCAAGAAAATGGTAACAAACAACTTTCCCGAAACGAAGGAGCAAATGGTCACAAAAATGGTTTCGTTAAGCAAACAAAAGGGTCACCAAATCAAAATGAACACAAAGATTGAATCCAATCTTCCTATTCTGCCAAAACAGAGCAGTAAAGATTCTTAACCAGAAATCTTGTGTGTCAAAAAACAATGACGCTTGCAATCAACGAAAACAAGACTAATACTCCTTATAACTAGAGAGAGTTCAGAACAAGATGCCCCCTGTTAAACAGAGGACTGTTACTGGAAAATGACTGCTTCAAACTGACCCAAACCACCAGACAAACATTCAGCAAAAAGAAAATTTATAAATCCTGAAAATTGTAATATACGCGCCTGCAGTGATGTACAGAATGCGTGTACATGCAACTGTAACTGAGGAAACTTGCGTATACGTGGGTTCACTTACTTCAACTTGCGTATATACGCTTCTGTAATCCAGAAAAACAGCGTATCTGAAGATTTTCAAGAAAAATAAAAAACATAGACTGAAAAAACTGGAAAAGCTTAGAGTTCAAGAACAGATCAGACAGTCAGAGCCAGCAAACAGAGGGGCTGAGCCTTGATTGGCTTGAATACTACCCAAACTAGGAACAACAAGAGTGTTGTTCCCCAGTGGAGTCGCCAATTCTGGTTGAGGGGAAAGTACCCCTAGGGTCCTTTGGGTTAAGACTCTACCAGACTGAAAATTGCTTATTCAAAGAAACACACACACAGCCATTATCTTTACTGTAAGCAAATTCTAATGTTTAGGGTACGTACCTAAGGTCCTACGTTCGAGAATGCCTTTAGGGTCCAAACCCTTCTTCGAGTTCCCTTCTTCTCCTTTGACCTGTAAAACAAACCAATCAAAGAACACAATAGTACATGGACAAATACTTATACATAAACCATCTTCATGCTATAAAGTTAGTTATAAAAATCTTTAAGTAACTACTTGCATAAGAATTCAAAATATGAACCTCGTAAGCACAAAGAAAGATTGTTTCGGGAACCAAGACGTGTTTCTTTATATAAAGGCAAGTAAAGTACATATAACAGAAAGATTTCACCTGAAACACCTTCAGCAGGCTCCAAGCAAAGCTTCCTCCCAGATTCGTTCCAGCCTCAAGCCTCCAACAAGATCTCCTTCCAAGTCTTACTCAATGGTGATATAAAGAATGAATGATCACCAATACACATAGAAACAAGGGTTTCCTATGCAAAATGGGGGAAGTGGAGAAGGCACCAAGGACTTCAGACCTGGTCTAAGGGGAAAATCTCAGCATAATAATCTTGCTCTCTTTTCTCTCTCTCATTAGGCCTTCCCTTTGATGTCTTTTTATACCATCTCGAAAGTAGTTTTTTAGTTAGGAGTTGGTTGGGAACAGTTGGGCCACGGGAACTAACAGGTGATCAGTAGGTAAAACCCGCGATCTCCACCCGAAAATAAGGAATTATTTATTTTTTTTTAAGTGTTTTAATACATACACGCGGGTTGGGTATACACAGACCCGCGTGTACACGCGTTTAACTCAGGGAAATGTCGCGTATAGGGGATAAAACACTGTTTTTTAAATTTTAGGACCAGGTCTGGAAGGAGTGGTTTCCCTAGGCCATGAGTGCAGCATCACAAACCATAAGAGTGATATTTGGAGCTATAACACTAGGCTACACTGCGTGATTCATGAGGGGAAGCCAATCTTACCTTCATAATGGCATAGTTTTTACTGACAATCGGTTGACCGGATGTGAACCAAGTGATGGGTGTGCTTGTTGTTGACCAACGAGATAAGTGAGTGAACACAAACTATTAACAACAAATGAATCAAATAAACAGAAGTCCCTAATAAGTGTAGGATAACTGCAATGATTTCAAGGAGGGAGGGTCCGAAATGAGGAGAAGGAAAAATTTTGGAGGGTGGTTGTAACCTCTATAACATTGGTGACACACTGGTAGAACTTCAGCTCTTTGTACAAACCTTGTTCATGAAAGTGAGTCTAAATTTTCTGGAAGTATTGTTTGATTCTTGGATCATCATGGCTTCAACAATAAGCTTGAGTTAAATATATAGTATCTTACCACTCTTGAGCGACCAACACACATTCCAAGCCAAGTCAAGTCAATTGTTTTGATTGGGGATGATGGGTATGTTGGTGCACAAGTAATAAATATGTCAGAGTCTTATTTTCATCTCTGGTGTTGCTCTGCTACTAGCAGGCCTGAAAAGTAATGTGGCTGAGTCATGCAGGAATGCAAGAATCACTTCACTGCTAGTGAACCTGGTCACCACTATGCATGAATCCTCTCTCTTGTTTCACCTTATTTATTTTTTATTTTAGATTTTTTTTTTCAAATAACTTTGCATAAGAACTTACTTATTTCGAAGGTTGAAGAGGGATCCCAACTTATTGAGAGCAGAAGAGGTTGTCCCTTTGGAGAATTATTTTATGTATACCTTTGACAATAATTGTTAAGGTTTTCCCCCTCACCTTACTCTACTTAACTGAGTTGACAAGGATTAACCCAAAAAAAATGATTAAAGTGGTACTAGTTAAAATTGCAAGTGTTGTGTTTTCAGCAAGACTCACTCTGAACACAACATAGTTTCCATGAGGGTATCATCGACTGAAGACAACAAGCTCTTTCATAAACAGAGAGGACAACAGATGACCAAGTATTGGAATATGTACAAGTCCTCTTGTACTTTTCCTTTCTTGTCTTGAGAGAAATAAGCGGTTTCATGTGAAACTAAACCTATGGGTGAAAAACAAGCAAACAAACAGAAAGAAAGTACAAAATTAAATTAAATCAAAGCAAGAAAGAAAAGAAAGCAAACAAGAAACACAAACAAATAAACAAAGAAAAATATGGAAAGAAACACTGCTTGTACTCCTAAACTAAGTAGTGCATGGGCCACTTCACATAAAGTGATATTTCCAATTCAACCATTGGTGCATTCGTTGACCCATGTTGGTGAAGGCATGGTTTACGAGAAAGATAAATGTGTAAACCAACAAACGAGAAAGTTATAATAGTAAAGAACAACATGCTTCAAGTTTTAAAATATGCACAGAAAAGAAAAGGGTAAAAGCAGAAGAGAAGCATTATGCGAAAGTATCATGGTTATGCATCACACTATGCACAAAAGAAAAACATGCTGACTCTTTTGATCGTGACAAACAAGAAAACATGAGAAAGAAAGACAACTTATGTTTAGCAAGAGTTCTCACTGTGTATGATTCCTTGAATGCATGGGCAATGGGATGATGTGATTCAGGTGGCAGATGTGAATTCTGTGAACTAGATTGATCTTCAATGTAAACATGAGAGTGATGACGAGCCTTGTTTGTTTCAACAATTTCTGATCTGGAATGGAATCAACCTCAAGACAACGAGGACCTGACATAACCATCAGCTCAGGTTGAAGTTTCTTGATAGCTTGTGGGGTTTCCACATCATCAATAGGTAGATCATCGATGATAGGTGGCTTGGAAATATCGACAGTGAATGAATCAACATTGTGATGGAATGAAGGAGAAAAGAGATCATGACAAACATGATCAGAAAATATGATATGTTCATCGACATCCTCATGATGTGATGAATCGTATGAAGCGGTTGATGACGAGAAAGAATGTTCACCCTCTACATTTCTAGAAATGACAAATGAAATATTGAGTGGATTTGGAAACAAAGATGTGTCCTCTCTACTATGCAATGTTAGACTGACATCCGATGTATCCTATGAATGATCGGAAGTAGATGCACCCGGGAATGAATTCTCACGTGGAAAACCAACAATGGCAGAATCAACAAAGATTTCAGGGAAAATAAGATGAGTTGCTGATAGAAGGAGGTCATCATTCACGACGGGTTTTTGTTAATATTCCCACATATACTTATCGTAAATGATAGCACAGGTTGGCTTCTCAACACTTACTCCGTCAACAACTTCATCCTCGTGAACAACAAGTGTGGAGTCCAGAATAGAAGAACACATTACAGTACCATCTAGAGGATTAACATAACGTAGGGATGGAGGCTGAGGAAACAAGTGCACGTGACAACCAATTTCTTGCCAAATCTGCATAGAAATCAAGAGCAGGTGGGGTGGGAGGATGTGATGGTTCAATACATAGATGCAACTTTCTCCCACCTCACACTATGGGGCTGTAGTTGTTTGATGAGATGAAGATGGTCAGGAACTTGTGACAGCAATCGTGTCCACCTTAGATTTAGAAACTCTAACACCGAGGCATGTAGGGGTCAGTTAGAATGATCTTAACACTTGCGGATTTTTAGATATGTGAAGAAGATAATGAAATATTTCATTCAGAAATTTCCAATCAATTTTATCCTATGGGAATTGAAATGTGAGATTACGAAAGCGCTCCCAAAATTTCACCAAGGATTCATCCAAGGCTTTTTGTATTCCGAGAATTTTTTTATTAAGTGCTTGATGGTCGAACTTATGGAAAGGATCATCTAACTCTATAAAAAAGTGACCGAATGAGTGAATAGATTTTTCAAGAACTGTGAAAATCCATTGCAATGGATGCCCACAAAGCGTGAATCCGAACAACTTGCACATCATGTAATACTCATGAGTTTCGATGTTGTCACATAGATTGGCAAAGGCAAGACTATGCCTCTACCAGCCTATTCTGCCATCACCTTTATATGTGTTCCGTAACAAGAGATTCCAAAACTCCTCTGAGATTTCAAATTCATTTCCATAAGACGTACATCTTGGAGGACGAAGTGTAACATAAGACATGATAGATGTGCGAATATTCAAAACACACATTGAGGACTCACCTTGTTATCTAGCCGTCCTTTTAGCACTAGAAATGTTGACAGTGTTGGACCCACCGACATGTCGAGTGGATCTACCTAGTAAAAAGTCCCAACTAGACCTCAAACCATTTGGAGTAGGAGTCCCAACAGTGGGTAGTAAATTTATTCCTTGACTGCGATAGCGCACAGAGGTAAGTAAGATATCCTTATCGGAAGCAAGTATGTGACCTTGCAGTGAGTCAAGAGAGATGCATGGGGAGGTTCTAACACAAAGAAGGGGAAAAGAAGTGTATCACTTAGAAGCCTATAATAGTATGCAGCCTGAAAGGAGCACACTAGCTAAATGACATCACAAACTGGAAAGCAGAATAATCGACAATCCAAAGTGATGAGTTAAACCAACAACACAATTCAATAAGATTCATACAATCACATACAGAACAATCCATACATCAATGCATAAGCTAAAACTACATACATTCCTAATTAACCAGAATAGTTGAATAACAATAAAAACATATGCATGAAACGTGTTGTCTGGGTTATAATATATAAAGAGAAAATTCCATCCATATATACAACCATGATAGCCAGTAGCCCCAATAGTGGAATGTTACAGTCAACACCACCTGCTCTTCCAAAGAGATGCACTTGCTCTACACTATGGAGAAGTCATGGCTTATTAAAATACTCTAAAAGTGCTCTCTAAGCAATTTCTAGCAAAATTATTGGTTCCCAAAAGCCCTCTTTATGAGTTATGAGGTTCTATTTATAAGAAATGGTGGGGTGACCCTTGGAATTCCACTTTGTGACTCTTGGACTACCCTCATGAATCTTCAACTTCATTACATACTCTTTAAATTACATATGGCAGTTTGCATTCCACTAATGAAAATTGGAATTGCACTTTACACCATGTTTAAAAAATGATACATTTTCCACACATACCCATGTGGGACAAAATTGGCTTGAGTCAGTGAGAAAAGAAAATACTAAGACTTGGATGGCTATGGAAATATCAGCTCATCAACTTCTTCTTCTTGATCCTCAGATGAAGAACTGATGCCATGCTTGGTAGTGTGCAATGTTTTCCATGTACTCTTTGATGATGTCTTTCTGGAAACAAAATCTTGCCTCCATTTATTTGGCATATACTGATTTGGAACCTCTATCCAACTCATCCCGTAACATGTGCATCTTAGTCCTTAGCAAGGCCTGACCGACGAAGTACATCTACATGTATCTGTGTTGAGCTACAAATCTGTGCTCATGGTCGTGAGCATCAACTGATCAAAGTATGCAGTGAGCTCTAGTCTGGCGCGGTGCTCCTCTTTCACCTTAGTGAGCGTACCAATCAATGAGGTGTCATACATTCTCACCATGACATCCAAACTTCTATACAAATGTTCATATGAAGCCTCAACACTAGTGATGAGCGATGAGAGTTCCTCATAGTTCCGAGTCATACTCTAGATGCATGATTTGTCAAATTTTACCTGCAGCTTCATAATCTTTGGCAAGTGAAGAGGGTCTCTCTTATAGCTCATCTTCCATGTCTGTACATGATCAACTATGTCATGTATATCTGTGAGTGTTCACGCTATCTTGGTGCAGCATTTTTGATGACCATGTAGATGCACAATTGCCTTGTTCATGGTGACAAGCCTGTCATACAGTCTCTGCATGACTATCTCAAGCTGATACGTCAGCAAGTATGGCTTTCTTCATATCTGCTCTAACAGATCCTATTGATTGTTCCTCTCTCTACCTCGTTGCTTGAAACTCCTTAGTCATGCACTCATTTCCTTTTATTAATAACTTAACACTCGAGCTCATGGCTTCGGCATCAACATTTGTAGCATTGGTCGAGGAGACTAGATGTCTTCATACATCTGACGCAACCTACTCTTCAAAGTGCACAAGTGATGCATGCTCATCCAGGGTGCACGCTATAGGTTCTTGTATAACTCTATGTTGTGACTCATCAAAGGCTATGTTGTACACCTCCATTCCTAGATGGTCCTCAAGGAGAATGGTATCCCCTTGTTCACTCGGGACTTGGTTTGTTGTTTCAGCTGGTGAATCCTATGGAGTGACCTCGATTTATCTTTTGGCATGAGGTCGGTTTGCTAATCCTTTTCTGGTTGCTCCATCTCCATGTCCATCTATTCTACTATCAGTTCATCTTGTGGAGCAAGTTCCTATTTCTAGAGGTGCTCACCTTGGTCCTCATCTTCTTCTAGTACATATTCTTCAACCTATATCAACAAATTTTGTGCTTTTTGTGCACCTTACACTTCCTCTTGTTCCTATTCCTATTCGTGTTCATGATGTGTTTTCTTCTCTCTTCTGAGAAGCTCTTGTTATTCTTTGAGCTTCTGCTGGACTTCATGCAACTTCCTCTCTTCATTTTCTAGTGTTTGCTTCTCTCTCTTTCTTTACGCTATCCTCCCGTTGCGCTGTCGCCTCTTTGCTTCTATTTCCAAAGCTACTTTCTCCACAAGTGGGTCTTCCTTAAAATTGTAGCTTTGCTTCATCTATGTGCTTTCAGAAATCTTCCTCTTGTCTTTGTCTTACACAGGTTTGCTTCTTGCTACTACTGTTGTCACTGCTCCCTGTGGTGTTTCTGCTAGCCACTCTATTCTCATGATGAACGGTTCATTGAACCTAGAGGAGTTATAAAGAATATCTCCATGGGTATTCCTCTGGCCAATGACATACCCCGTGGATCCAAGAATAGTACACTCTCGTAGAGTTGCCCCTGCATAAACCAAGTGGATCATACATATTGAAAATCTTGGTGCCGAACTTAAACTTCTTGAAGTCTTCGACCTCGACATCTACTTCTTTCAAACTCCTGATTGAGTAAAACCCAATTCGCATAGGAATCATAGGCCATCGTGCCTTCTTCTTCCTCTGAAATTAAGCTGATAACCCTATCAAGATGTGGTATGAAACCTCTTGCATGACCAACTTGTCTATGGAAAACCTCAGCAATGCATGCAGAGCATTGTCTGCACTATATAGCTTGATGAAGTTGTCCTCAGGTGAGGTGTACTAATCTACAATGTTCAACAATGCCTCCATTACTACCTGGGACATGTAGGGTGGATCTTGTTCAAATATCATCGTGTACAGAGGGATGATGAAATGGTAAGATATTCTAGCAATTACTCCACAGTATCTGCAGCCTAAGAGCAACTTACAATATACGTTCACAACACTCTCTAAAGGTATCCATGTCAAACCCACGCTAGGAAAATGTTTATGGGCACAGATTTCATTGAGAAGGTAGGTAGATATGAAGAATATTTCTTGCCAATCCTTGGGTGAACTCCGGGCATTGGATACATGCAATTTCAGCTGGAGCGCCAACATGTCAGACTAGATGAAAAGTTTGCCTTCACCTACCAAGTGATCTAACATAGCAATCCAACTTTGCAGGAATGTCTCTATACTCCCTTGGACTTACAAGTGGCATACAAAGATGACCATGAACTGGTATGCCTTCCTGAATGTCTTTGTTCTGTATATCTGGTTGGGTGTCATTCTGAACTTTGCTGGCTACCTTACGCAACACTTCAAGATTTATCTTATGTTCGTGCCGATGTTGGAAGTGTAGAATAGTGCATCCATCGTGCTCACTGATAGTGGAAAATGATACATTACCTGATAATATTCCACCAAGAAGGATGCAAATTTTGTTCAACTAATAGTGCTCAGTATCATTATCTTAGGATCAGTGCATGATACAATCGAGTGGATCAAATCTGCGTATGGGAACACGAGAAACCTACATGCAACCTTGTACAATCTTGAGTTATGGATGTTCACATAGACCTGTCAGTCCTCGAGATTCTCCTGAAATCTCCTTGAGAAAATAGTATTGATGTCTTTCCATGTGATCTTGATGTCCTTCTCAATGAACGGGTGTGTGTCTGTGTACACAGGCAAGCTCATATACCCTTGTTCAACCACGTCCCTAGTACTAGTTTCAACTGTGTATTTTGATCCAAATGTCTTAGAGGTCATGATACCTGTGCTGCTAAGAAGCTTCTTAAAAACTTGTCATACCTGGAGACAGAGAAGACACTCATGGCAAGATGATGTCAGCTAAGAACATCAAACAACTAGTGAAACATTCGGCCAAAAAAGTGGTGACTTATGGGAAATATTGCACAACTTTGACTTTGGGAAGCTGGGAGACTGTCGACTAGAATTGCGCATTGCGTAGTCCCATCTACCTATGAGCCTCACTGCTGACTCGATATACGAAATGCATAATCTAATGAGGTTCACTATTGACTGAAAATATGCAATGTGCAAAAAATTTAGGTTAGGTTCTTAGCTGGAACTGCATATTGCTCAGTTCCAATTGGCAGGACTTAGAAATGCCTCTCAAGATTGTGCATAGCACAAATATGAGCCATTGTGGGCAGTCTCTATGGAATTCTTGGAGGAAAGGTAGAGCCTTGATACCCAGGAATGCACAAAGCATGCTGGGAGAGACAACATCAGGGCCAAGACATCCTGGATCTGCCCAATGGCAACATGAGAACACCTGGGACTAGGTGTGTGTATGAAGGTGGTGCAAATATAAGTGAAATAGATAGGCATGCAATCCAAGCAAGTGCATAAATAATTCAAATGACCAAACCAAGAATCTCAGGAAGTGAATCACCGCAACGAAGACTCTGAGTGCATGAAAAATGTTATGCATGTGATACTAAGGAAACGTAATGCAAAACTTGAAACAACACTTTTGTAAGCTAAAGCACATTGAAACACCAGTGGTCATTCAATCAAATCAAGGAAATGAAACTCATACAAGTCAAAAACTAAAAAGTGATTGAAAAATGACAAAAGGCATGAAAATCAAAACTTGCCCAGAAAAGTTGGGTCGACTATGCCGAAGGTTCCTAGATGACTCACGAATGCTATAGCTCCAAGATCAAATGTGAAGAATGAGCTCTAAGGCAACGTTTAAATAGATATGGAAAAGCTAGGGTTTATGATGTGCATGCCACAAATCTAGGAAAATGTGACACTTGGTGGGGAGTTTCTAAAAACGAATTTGCATGTAACTCATGCTGCTAAAATTAGTTTCGTAAAAGCTAGTGATGAATTTTCATTTTTTTTATTTTTCTTTTCTGGGAAGAAATACCTGGCATGCAAAAAAGGTTTGCCCAATTCTAGAGGGAATCAAGCAAGCTACCGACACATGTGATAGACAACCACTAAAGGAAAACTTATGCACTTTTTCTGGGCTCAGTGGCCCTAGTTCACTAGCTATCTCTGCATAATTTTGTAGAGTAGTGATGTTAGGTTTCTCTAAGCATTTCTGAAGAATAGTTCATATGGCTAGTTCTGCATAATTATGGAGAATAATGTAGTGGCCTAGGCCACTCTATGCGTTTCTGGAGAGTAGTGCAGCTTGACCAGTTCTATGCATTTTTTTAGGGAAGAGCAACTAGCCTGGAATTCTATGCAAAATTCTGGAGAGAAGTGCTAGCTGACTGGAACTATGTATTTTTGTAGAGAATTCTCAGCTGACTGCTCTATGCAATTTCTAGAGTAAGGTTGGTTGGCCTGATGTATGTAATTTCTGAGTGGAGGGAAGTTGTTGTGTTTCTCTTCGCAATTCCTGAGGGGAAGACAAGTTTTCCTTCAGGATGGCATATTTTTGCCTAACAGTAAGTTGATCAGATGTGAACCAACTGCTTTGTGTTGCTTTGGTTTACCGACAAGACAACTGAGTGAGCACAAGTTGTTAAATGATAGATGAAATCAAATAAACACAAGTACCTAATCAGTGCAGAATAGCTACGATGATTTCGAGGAGGAAGGCTCCAAAACGAAGAAAAGGGAAAATTTTGGAGGGTGGTTGTGGCCGATATAACACTACACTAGTTTAAATATATTTTTATGAATTATATTTATAATATACTTTATTTATCAAAATACTATAATTTATTATTATTAAAAAACAAAAAAGAAAAAAGAAAAAAAAAAGAGAAAAAAATTTACTTATATGAAAATTTGAATTACATGCCAATGGAAATAGGATTCGTTCATTATTTATGGATTTCATTGATGTAAGAGGAAATCATACAAATCAATGTTCTCAACTCTTATCTTGATTTCAATGTAAGCATTGTCATCACTTACCTTGATTGTAAGGAATTTTCTTGCATTTTGTAGAGGAAGGTGATTTTTTCAATCAGATCATACACGTTGATTGACTAATTATGTTGTGTGTGTTTTAGAATTGAATTTTTAGAAATTTAATTTTCTTATCAATAATTATTAGAGTGATGGTATGTATTTAATATATATATGATATTTAAAATATTTTAAGTAGTAGTCATGGTTTAAAAGTTGAAATTTATCCTAAAAGTAGTTATCTCATTTGTTATCTTATGACCATGAATTATGGTTTTTTGGGAATGTGGTATAAGGAAACCCTGGTATTGGTCTATACTACTATGACAAAGCCTATTAATGAAGGTGAATTTCTACAATTGTTACATTGTTTTAAAATGTATATTTTTTTTATTCATATATTTATTCATTTCAATATTGATAATAATACCAACATAGATCCATCATAAACCCTGATGTATTAAGTGTTTAGAGGGAGAAAATATATTTTCTGTTTAAAATATGTTTCTATCTCAAGAGGTTTGATCCCTCTAGGAGCTTCATAGATTCGGGGTTAAGATGGATCTAGCGTGGTTTATTATTAATATCACTACATTAATATAAACTTGGATTACCATTAATTACATCCAATAAATAAAAAGAAAGGATAGATATAAACCTAAAAAGAGAATATAAAAAAAAAACATTTCAAGTGTGTTTAGATGGATCTAGGATGATCTAATATTATTTTTAATGTCATGAAAATTTATCTAGTTAGATATATACTTCCCACTTTACAGTGTTACACCAACCAAAATTCTAAAATAATATACTTGCAAAAGCTCTAGGGAAATTCTAACACACCACCCCACATTTACCCAATTAGATCAACCTTCCATCGTAAACATGAGACAAAGAGTTACTATGAAATGAGCCAACCTCCTAGCTCTAGTTAAGGAAGTGGGACCTACGACTGACCACCGACTAAAAACTCACAAAATTCCTTACGACCACAGGGACACTCAGGGGTTAAAGAACCACCCTAGGTGACCATACCCTAATATTGGGATCCTTTTCACAAAACGTAACACCCAACCACACACATGACAAGGCCTCCATGCATTTCAAAGCCTCCAACCGTACTCACAACACTGCCTGAGTGTGGCTGTGACCCAAAATGTCCAGTTTAGAGGGTGCGGTCTTGTAATCTGAGCCTAAATTCTAGGTCATCCTCTAGACCACTTACCAGGATTGCCTTAGACTTATCAAAATCATAAATAACACGATGGAAATTCTAAACAACCAAACTTGAATACAAAAATTGACCTATAATTCCTAGAACATAACAAACATTTTGTCAAACACATGGAAAGCACGTAAGTTATAGGTCATGAATTAATATCTGATCATAATAGTCTCAGATTCATTTCAGAATCACCAATAATGACATATTCCCTATTCACATAGTTGCAACAACAGTTATTAGTCCATACAATAGTCAACCAATCAATAACTAAACCATTCATGACAAGAGCCATTGATGACACACATCATATAAGCATAAAATAACCAACATATAAACCATGTCAAACCAACCATAAGATAGCCAAAATAATCACTACAAATATACATACATAATAATAGAAGAATCACTCTTATTAACATATGAAAATATCAACCAAGTCAGGGATTTTCACGTACCACCGAACCGTAGATTGGGCTAAAGCAAATATTTCTTTTAGTGAATCACCCACATCTGATATTCCAAGCATGAATGTGGAATTTCATGGAATAAAACAAGACAAACCAAGCCAAGTGTTAGCTACCTATACCAATAGGTTTCATATTTCATGATTGGCAAATAAAAGTTCCAAATATGCTCTGCTTTGGTGATTCAAAGATCCCATATTTCCATGAGAAGACAAGGTGTGTACATAAGCTTGATGTTGTCTCAATTTTGATGGATGGTCCAACAGCCTAACCTGGATCATGCCATGTTTCAATTTTCTATTTTAGAATAGAGAAAGAAGTCTGTCCAAACTGTATAATCTTGGCAGACCAGTAGCTAGGTAGAGAAAGTAAGGTTTCCAACTGCTTAATCTGGGACCCTGGAAGCAATAAGGGTAGCTTTAGATAGGAAGTCAAAAGAAAAAGCCAAAAGAAAAGAAAAGAAAAGGCACATAAGGGTCTGCAAGTCTAAGTGCACCCTCCATGAAGAAACAAAAAATGCTAGACAGGTAGATGGGTAGGTAGATGGGGTTGCAGAAGTGTCATTTATTTTAACTGGATCTTGCTGGTCTAGCATAAAGGAAAATCAGTGGATAGAGAAGCTCCTCTTCTCCATCATGTTGCAGCAAAGTAAAGGAGCATGACTAACTCCCTTTTCTCCCCTTTCACTTTCATTACTAACAATCCTTCATCAGTTGTGTTCATGAAAGAGAATCCAAGTTTTATGTTGGTTCTTATTCCTTTAAAAGCCACATTTCTTGTCTAAAATTCTTTTCATTTTGATCTACTCCCTAAGCTAAGTTGTTCTCATATAAACTTAGTGATTTCATCCCTCATTCACTTCTTCCATCCATATTAACCCCTAACTTCTTATTATCTAAATTCCCTATATTACCCTTTCCCTATTATTATAAACACTATGGTGTATAAACCCCAAGAATTCTATAAATATCCCTTCCTCCTGGCATTATAGCCATATGATTCACAATCAGGGATTAAATTGACATCTGGTCAGTTTAAGAACCCAAACCTAACCCCTCTTTCCCCTTCAGAAGTTTTCTAAACCATCAAATTGCTAAAGAACCTTGTAAATAAGCCCATTTTTACCCCTAACCTACTTCATTCGAAAAAACATATGAAAAACCCACTTTTTCCCTTTATCCTAAGTTCTGGGCGCTATGCGCGTTTTTACAAAATACATTGAAAAATCATGCAAATCCGCCAAAGTCCTAAGTCCCCGCCGGGCACACCTTTCAAAGAAATTTTAAAATATTCCCTGCCCGCTATCCGTATCGACCTCGCAGCTTAACGATTCGTCGACCGTCGGATCGGGCCCTTCTCATCTGACGGCCCACATGCATATCGGAGCGGCTCCGACATTCGTAAGATAGCTTCCGATATTTGTCAGAGGGTGACGTCAAGCCTCTGCCACGCGTCACCCCCACATCGTATCGGAGCCCCCTCTGACAATTCAGCTTCTGTATAGAGGGCGGTGCGATATCAAACCGCTTACCGCTTCCGGTTTCCGTTAACCCGCTATGCTAGCGTCACTGCTACGTCATCGCCGCGTCAACACCCCCGTCCACCATTGCTCCACCTATCCGCCACCTCATCATCCCTGTGGACCACTCCTAAGCTGCCACGTCACCTGATGACATCATGCTGACGTCATCCGACCTTGACCCCACCTGATGACTTCATGCTGACGTCATCCAAAATAAGCGCCAATGTTCCAAAAAATCCATATTTTGGCCAAAAACCGTGTTTTTTGCACTTTTTGCAAAAACGACTGTTGTTTCTTCTGCATGCATTTTACGTCCAAGCTCTCACCAACCTGCTGAATTCGAACCGGAGACCATTGGCGCGCCAAACCCACCTGCATTTGTCACCATTGCCACAGTGTACCAGGTATTTATCCAAATTATCCTCCCTGCGCATAAGTTTGTCCATAATTCTCCAAGGATAACTTAAAACACTGAAAAAACACATAATTTACCGGCAAATCCTCTCTGCCTAGTCTCCATTTACCACAATAAGGTCGAAATTCAACTGCTAAGCCTTGTTTACCCGAGTTTCCACAGAACCTGCATGCTCTTCGCGCAATCGTGAACGGGGAACCCGAGCTGTACTAATTTACTGTGAAAAAAGAGTTTTAAGGCCAAGCATTAGCCCTATCAGTTCTTGTGCAGTATTTCAAATTGCTGCCATTGCCATTTTACCCTCTGTTTCTTGCAATTCACCTCTCTATTGCAAAAATACTCCTTTGGTATTGTTCTGTTCATTAACACCAGTGCACATACAAACACAGCTTTAAAGTAAAAATGGATGCTCCAGTAGCTCCTGTTGCCTTGAACATTGCCCCTTTAAATGCTCCTCAGAGACAATTGGAATGGCAACCATTAGCAGACCTGGATTATCGGATATCAGAAGAAATGCTAATGCACAGCAAGTACCACATTCACTTGCTGAATGAGTTGAAGATTAAACATGAGGCTGGAACAGATGTGTTGGGCATTTGGGATTCTTTCCTCCCTCTCTTATAACTCCCTCAGGTCAACCAGTTTCCTGACCTAATCCACCTATGTGCTAAATGCTACGACGCCACTCAGAGGGCTGTGATTGACCCTTCAGGCTCAATTGTTTTCTATGTCACCCGTGAAGCCATCAGAGAGATGCTACACTTCAAAAGTGAGAAGAAATTAGTCCCTTTATCACTGGCTGATCTGATAAAGCAAGGAGCTATGCTGACAGATGCCCAGATCACCAAACTAAATCAATTATTCATTAACTCTGACACTGTGAAGTACCCTCCTAATTCTCATCTTTACCTCAACCAGTTGGGCAGGGACCTTGTAGATATGATCAGTCCCATTCTGGGCTATAATTCAATTGAGTTTGTTGATGAAACTGTGCTGGTGATGATGCTCATGTTTTCCCTTGGCAAGTATCCAATCTGCTATGACTATGCCACCTACATATCTGACAAAATACATGAGCAATTAATGAACTTGGCAAGAGAAAGGGTGTTCAGATACACCTCTTACATCTACCACTTGATTTTGTATTATCAACATGAGAAGTTCCACTTTGCTATGAAGAGAGTGGATGCACAAGGAAATCCAAGGTCAGTGGTGTATTGGTCCTCTGCCTTCCACTGCAGATCTGTTTCTCCATACACTTATTGTGAATTTATAGACCTCTTCATCCACCCAGCCATGTCTCTGCTCATGAGCTCACCTCCTCCTAGGCTAACTGATGAGATGCAGAGGATTCTTCAGCTGTCCAAGGCATATAGCATCGGGGATTGGTACTACTACCAACACCACACAGTCATCAGAATATATGGGTGTGAGTTTCCCCCATACAGATTGCCCAGATATGTGCCTATGAGATTATTTGCCCTTGAATATTTCAGGCAGTTTGGGAATGCTGATGTGCTACATTTTTCAGGCAAAGGCAAGAAAGCACAGCTCAAAGTGAGAAACCAATTAGGCCACTTCATTTACAACAAAAGGGAGGAAGGTTGGCAAGAAGCCGACAGCATGTTAGGATCCCTTGGCCTACAAACCAGTTTCCTTTGGAAACCTTATGACCCCAATCACTTCATAACTTTAAGAAGGGTCAAATATAGGCTGTCCGATTATGACCATGTAAGGTTGCCTCACATAGAAAAGTATGCAAATAAAATTAAGTGGAGGAGAGGAACCTTAGAAGAGGCTGCTACACAAGAAGAATTAAATCAAAGAGCAGCTAGAAATCTCCAAAAGATGGCTGACTTGGAGCTTTGTTCACAGGTATTTGCTCTTCCAAGCACTCTAGTGGGAGCAGTTGCCTCATCTTCCACAGCACAGCAGCAAACAGCCAAAGCTACTGATCAAACCTCTAGCAAAGGCAAAGAGAAAGAGATGGAGCCAGAGCAGGCACCTCATGAGGAAACGCAGCAACAGCAACAGGTACAGCAACAGCAAGAGGGGCAGCAAGGAAAGGAGAAATCAAGACAGCAAGAAAATACATCACAGGCCCCAATTTCCACCGAGCAGCAAGCTTAGGACACTCTGCCTCCTAGGCAGGAGACAACAGTGGAAGCCTCAGTCCTCCAAACCCCACAAAAAGAAGATATAAGCAGAAAGAGGGATAGAGAGACTCCCCTCACAACATCAACAACTCATGGGGAGAAAAGACATAGAATGAATCCCTTCTCAGAGGAAGAAATGCCTATAGGGCAATCTTTGGGCATGGGCCCACCTAGCATGGAGGCATCTGCAAGTTCCTTCCAGAAGGAACAAGAGAGGACAGTGGGAGGAGAAGTCAGCTCCTCAAGCCAGCAAAGAGGAGTTGAGGTGGGCATCAAGCAGCAGTTCATTGACATAAAGAAGAGGAATGAGCCCATAAGAGTACAACTGTATAATCATCTGTTGAAATGGCTCCCACTAACCAGCAAAGACTAATGTCGGCATTTGATGTCCAGGAGGGAAAGATAATCATGAGCCACTTTATGCCAGCCGTATTGCAGCCGTAGTCAGCTGCAGATTACATAAGGACCAACCTTGAGGTCCTTGCCAAGGACATCCACCCAATGGATAAAATCGAATTACACAAGCAAACGGATGAGATGGTGTATGCCTCCTTGGAAGATAAGACCTTGGAGAACTACAGGCTAGAAAATAGCCTAAATAATACAGCTGCCCAACTGGAGTTGGAGAGAGCATCCTCTCAAGCAAAGGACAACAGAATCAAAGCCTTGGAGGAGATAATCATAGAACTTGGGCATGATCCCAAGGACATCAAGGCTGTGCAGGCATTGTTGAAATTGAGAGATGCAGATATGGCAGCATTAAGAAAAATGGTGAAAGTCCCAGCTACCATTCACCCAAAAACTGAAGAAGTTTCCCAGCTGAGACATGACCAAGATGCATCAGCGATGCTGGTGTCCCTGTACAAACAGTTGATCCAAACACAAGAAAAATTGGGAGAATCAGAGGCTGCACAAGCTGTACTGCAGGCAGCATTACAACAAAAAGAAAGAGGACAAACATCTCAGCCCCCTCCAGAAATAATTAACATGGAGGAACCTCCTCAGACTACAGCCCCTCCTACTGAACAGAGAGCACCATATACATCAGCAACTGCACCAACAACAGAGCAGGCTCCAAGCCTGGATATGCAGAAGCTCAAGAATGAAATCCAAGCCCTGGAAGCCCAAATGGCAGAGTTAAATGAGGCCAGGGAAAATCTAGCCAAGCTCAATGAAAGATATGATAAATCCAAGCAGACTGTGGCAGAAAAAGGAAGGGAAATCAAGGCCCTTAAGGATAAGATAAAGGAGCTGGAGAAGGAGCTCACACTTGACAAAGTGACAGCTGAGCTCAAGACAGTCCTATGGGCCAACATTGGCCAATCCATAATTGATCAATGGAAATACATTGAGACCATTCATGAGCAAATAGAGCTCATAGGGAAAGCACAGAGGGAAATCCAGAGATCAAGGGCATCTCTAGGTAATATGCCTGAGGTTGCCAACAGAATGATTAATGTGCTTAATAACAGAACAAGTGCTCAGCTGGCGACAATGGGAATCACAAGGAGAACTGAGACCATCCAGCTGATAAAGAGGGTCCTTACACTGAGAAGCCTGGTACAAACGCTGGAAAGAAGAAGCCAGGACATGCAGATAGAGGTAAATAAGTTCATGGACAAGTTCACAGCACTACAGGGCAAAGGTCTTCCTAGCTTACTGAATAGCACAGGCACACTACTCTCACATGAACATTATGCCAACAGGGTCAATACATTCGCTACTAATCAGATCACTGAAAGGCCCAGTACCTCAGAAGAAACAGGACCAGCAACAGGACAAAGTCTCTACAACAGGGTAGAGAACTTATTCTTTATAATGAATGAAATTAAACATCTGTTTGAAGTGCCTCCAAACTTCTACAAATACACAGAGGCAGATGAGACTTTAGAGGCAATTCTGAGACATCAATTTCCCACACAGGAATGGTGGACTAAGGCAATACAGATGATATTATAGACAAGAAGCCATTCACTAAGTTTTTCATCAAAAAATATAAGTTATCATGCATAGGAAAATTTTGATAAGATCAGCATGCATAGAGAAGAATGGGCTGAGCCAACTCAGCAAAACTATTCGGCCACCAAAGCAGCAGTGACAGTCACAGGTGGCAGGGTCGAAAAGCTACAGGATGACAGAGCTACAAAGACACGTCATTCATCATTTATAACAGAGCGTTCAACCGACTCAATGGCCTCCAGAGGTCAAAAAAGTTTTCTGACAACATTAAAGAGCATTTATGTTGTATTCAACGCTGTAATCACTTCTTATCTGCTTTCTATACAAGTTGGTGAATGTATTTATTTCTCAGATGACTCAACGCCTCAGATATTTTGTATGACCGCTTGTATATATTCCCCCCTCGCATAAGTTTGCAGGGGTTGTTGTTGATTTCCCTTCAAGAGTTCTTTTGCTGTAAATTTTCAGAGTTTAATACAAAGGCTGATGGAATTTCCAAAGTCTGTGTTGTCTGAGGGGTTGTAATGCGATTGCTGAGTGCTACAGGATTCCTGCGTGTTTTCATGGCTCAATAAGTTTCCTTTAAACTTTCGTTATGTTCTTTCTGTTATTTTCTCATAACTCATCCATGTTCTAGATTTCACAGTTAATGGCAGAGAAAAAGACTAATTCCAGGATTTATTCATAGAATACCCTGAATTCAATCTATGCTATTATAAATGTTTTCTTCAGTTATGGTTATAAAGGTGTAATTCTTAATTGCTGCACCTCTGCACTGTATCTTTCACAGTGATTATTGTTTTAGGAATTCAAATCTGCTCCTTTACAATATATCTCTTTCTCACAACCCAGCTTAGTGGAAAATTCTTAATTGCTTTTCACTGGTTGATCATAGTTCGTAATCACACTTTAAATTTTGTTTCATGAGATATTCAAAAGGCCCTGCAGTTTCAGCAATCCCAATTCACCTCTCAAACAACCAGTAGCCAAAGACTCCATTGCCCAATGGACTAGAACTATCTGAAGGTTTCCACCTTAGGTACAGAAGACATCCCTCAACCAAAGCATAAAACCAAACCCTGAACTCATAACTAGTCTAAAATCTTCACAAAACAGAGACAAACCTTAAAGAGAGAGCCCTCTCTGGTTACAAGCTTGGCTAGAAGCTGTAATCCAAAGATTGGTTAGTGGTTACCCCGGCCGTATTCCCTTGGGAGTCAAAGGGAACAACCTGGGTGTTAACATAATTGACGACTCCACTGGGGAGTTCCTCACGATTTTCTAATTTCTGTATATCTCTTTAAAGCTGCTTCAAATCAAATTTCATCCTAGCTTTAAGATATACATAGTCACTCCAAAATCCTGTCTGACCCTTGTAGACACAAATATTCCAAAAAACATACTCAAAAAACAGTTCAGAAGCTAACTCCCAAGAGGAATCCACGATATACAAGGTCAAATCCTGACCCAAATCCTCCAACTATTTTTGAAAATCCTAATACAATCCCTAAGATCATTAGGAAGCAGCAAGAACAGGAAACTCTCGCTGATTTAAGTCCTGAGACAGCCTATCCAAACCCTGTTCCAACTCCAATCAAGGTTCTATTTCGGTCTACCCTTGATTCCCCCAGTTCACCATCCACATCCCAAAGTCCTCCGTTTACACCTCCATCCACTGCACATATTCCCTTGACCAACACTCTAGTTTCTACCATTCCCACCACCCCAGTTGTACCAGTCATTCATGCTATCCCTGTCATCCTTGTCAACCCTATAAATCCTGCAAATATGGCTAATAGATATGCACCCCTGCAGTTACCTGCCAATGCTGCAGCTCTACCTCAGGACTACCAATCCAAGATCTCATATTTTGACTCCACGGGCCCTTTCACAGCAATTCAGCATGCCAGAAGGATGCAAGACCATTTTGAGAATTATGAAATAGATGATGACAGTGTGAGAATGAGAATCTTTGTTCAGAGTCTCACAGGGGACGTAATAACTTGGTTTAGATCACTGGCTGTAAATACCATCACAACCCCTGATGAGCTTTATCAAGCCTTTACTAACAGATGGGAGAAAAAGAAAGATCCCCTGCACATACTTGGTGAATACGATACAATCAAACGAGGCCCTCAAGAGAACGTTTTGGAGTATTGTGCAAGATTCAACAATTTGTATAACGCAATACCACAGAATTTAAGACCTCCTCCTGATTTAGCCTTGTACAAATTTCCTGATGGTTTTGACCCTGATATGGCATATCAATTGAAGGAAAGAGCTCCTGAAACCCTTGAAGATGCCCAAAAGGTTGCTGTTACAGTAGAGGCTAACCTGATTGCCAAAAGAAACAGGGCAAGATTGGAAAAGAGAACCACCTTCAAAGAAGAACCCTCAGCCTTTGATCAAAAACTGGATGCAATACTCACTGGGATGAAGAGATTAGGTGATAGAGTAGAATTAGTTGAGAGAAAGTCATCATGGGAAGCACCACAAAATAACCCTATCAGGAATCCCAATTTTAGGAGAAATCAAAACCCAAACGTTGGCAAGCCCGGTCCTGATCCAGACATAAGACCTCCTTTCCAGGAAAACTATACTGAGGCATCCACTTCAAATGAGCAAACAGATAACACCCACATTAAACTAATGGGCCTGAATGATGAGCAGCAAGTTTTCTTGAGTCAAGAAGATCATAAGGATGATGAGATTCAACAATTCTAGACCAGGTCAGGTGAATCATTTGACTTTAAACAAGGATATGACACAGCTGTTTATGAAGTCCATAAGAAATACAAGCTAAGAAGCAGAACTATAAATGTAACACAGCCTGAAAAAACAAAGGATAGCCAGCAGCCTAAGGAAGCTATCGTCACAGAACCAAGTGACAAAACTGGTCCAATTACAGATGAGGTAACAGTTGAGGAAATAACTGAAACATCCCCCTCAAAACAGCAACCAGCAAATACAACACCCTTCCAACACAACTCAAGTAAAACTCCTCAAGAAATGAGGAACAAGGACAAGCTTCCAGATCAAGAAAAGAAACAAGAAGAAGACTTAGTGAATAAGGAAAAGGCTGTCACCCACAACACTAAGATACCATCTGAAAGACCCTTTGACTTAGAAGCTGAAATTGGCAAATTGAAAGTAGCTATTCCTCTTTCAGAACTAGCCAAGCATGACATTTATAGACAACAAATCAAGAAGTCCCTTCAACTTACTCGTAATAAAGACAATGTCAATGTGTTGGATGACACCCCTGAACTTCTTTTCGGTCCAGAGGTTGATGGAAAGACAGCTGTTACAGGTATCTTACCTTTCTATGTCAGCCTGCATGTTCATGATAAGATACTACACAATGCAATGTTTGACTCAGGTGCCTCTCACAACTTAATGCCTAAATCAGTCATGGAAAGATTGAATCTAGATATTACAAGACCATACAAGGACCTATTCTCATTTGACTCCAGCCAAGTTAAGTGTTTAGGTCTCATAAAAGACCTCTGTGTCTCACTCGTCCAATATCCCAATAAGACAATCCTGATGGATGTTGTAGTTGCTGATATCCCACCCAAATATGGGATGCTATTATCAAGGTCATGGGGAGCTAAACTCCAAGGTTCCCTACAATTAGACATGTCATATGCAACCATCTCGGTCTTTGGTCAACCCAAGAGGTTATATAGAGAGTCACTTATGAAATACATGGTCAGCAGTGAAGAAAAACCTCAAAACTTTCCCATATATGCCGTCCATTCTGATATAGATTCATATATCCTCTTCAATGATAATTCAGGTCTTACAAATGATGAAGAAACCAAGACACTTAAACAAGATCAGGACATTAATGAACAAGCTGCTGCTCTAGAAATAAAGCTGATCCAATCAAGTGATGAGACTGTCCTAAAAGACAAACTAAATGAAGAACCAGAACTTCAACTCACAAACCCAGATCACAGAGAAGTTATTAAGTCTCCCCTAGAACAAGAAGTCCTATGGTTCCTTGAATTTGATGGGTCAGTCAACAAATTAGGGGCAGGAGCTGGAGTTTGGATACATAATAAACAAAACAGTCATGCAGAAGGCCGAGCCTATAGGTTAAACTTCAGATGCACCAACAATATGGCAGAATATGAAGCTCTCTTGCTAGGCCTTAAGCTAGTAAGATCCTTACAAGCCATAAAAATTTCAATTCTAGGAGACTCAGACCTAGTTATCCAACAAGTAAAGGGTAATTTTGTCACCAATGATAAAAGACTGAGATCTTATAGATCTGCTGCTTCTGAAATACTAAGCTCTTTCACTGAATTCCAAATCACCAAAATCTCTAGAGACCATAATCTTCATGCTCACAGTTTGGCCACATTTGCAAGTACCTGCAAGCTACCTTTTGAGCCCCACCATTGCTTTACAGCTGAGGTAAAACACAGACCTTCTATCCCAAACAATGTCAAGGACTGGAAAGTATTCGAAGATGATAAACAAATAAACAATTTCTTGACCTTACAACAGGAATTTGCAGGACTAAATATTGACACTGAGGGAGCAAGTCAATCACAAATACTTGAAAGAGCAAGTCAATCACAAATACTTGATCAACAGAAACATAAGCCAATATCACCCAAGACAGCTCACCAAATCCTACATCCAACAATTTTTAACAAAAACAACATACAAGAAATTCAACAAATCAGTTATGAAGAAATAGCTGGTGCTGAAGCTGAAGTGATACAATTGAAAGACAATTTTCTTCCAACAGGCCTAACTCCACTAGAGGATATTTTTGACTCAAATGATGTCCCTAGAAAACCAAAAATGCAGCCCCTTAACTCTGCCATTGAAGAATGCAACATTGGAACTATTGAAAAACCCAAGATAATAAAATTGTCTGCGTCCTTACCTCCTGATCAGAAGTCCAAATAAATTGACCTTTTCAAAGAGTTTCAAGATGTCTTTGCATGGAGTTATGAGGATTTAAAATCCTATGACACCTCTGTTATCCAACACACCATCCCTCTCAAGCCAAATCAAAAGCCATTTAAGAAAAAATTGAGAAGAATAAACCCTATGCTTCTCCCTGCAATTGAGAAAGAGGTACAAAAAATGTTTAAAGCTGGTATCATAGCACCAATCAGGTTTTCTGATTGGATCTCAAATTTGGTGCCCACAAGAGAGAAAACTGGTGAAATAAGACTTTGTGTTGATCTTAGAAATCTAAACCAAGTGTCCCTCAAAGACAACTATCCCTTACCTAAGATGGATCACATTCTCCAAAGAGTGGTAGGAGCATCAAGGATCTCATTACTTGATGGATTCTCAGGCTTTAATCAAATCCTAGTGCACCCTAATGATCAGGACAAAACTGCATTTACAACCCCCTGGGGAACTTTCAAGTATGTAAAAATGCCTTTTGGGTTGAAAAATGCAGGGGCAACATTTCAAAGAGCAACGGATATTTCTTTTGCCAAAGAGATTCATGACTTCCTTGTCATTTATTTGGATGACCTCACACCTTTCTCAAAATCAGACCAAGAACATTTGAAGCATTTGAGACAAATTTTCTTGACATGTAGGAAATATGGAATTTCCTTGAATCCAAAGAAGTCTCTATTTGGTTTGGAAGAAGGTAAGCTGTTAGGACATATAATTTCAAAGGATGGCATCAGAATTGACCCAGACAGGATACAAGCTATCTTGCAAATGCCTCACCCAAGAAATATCAAAGAATTGCAAGCTTTCTTAGGGAAGATCAATTTCTTAAGAAGGTTTATCCCAAACTTCGCAGAACTGATCAGATTATTGAACAACATGCTAAAAAAGGATTCAAAAGTAAAGTGGATAGTAGAAGCAAATCAAGCCTTTGAAGGTATAAAATTGGCCCTTACCCAAACCCCAGTCTTAACAAATCCTCAATTTGACAGAGAATTTATCATTTTCTCTTTTGCCTCCCAGCATACTATTGCTGCTGTCTTATTACAGAAAGATGACCAAGGAAATGAGAAACCCATTGCTTTCTTTAGTAGAGCTCTCAGAGATGCACCCCTGAAATATCAGATCATGGAAAAGCAAGCTTATGCTTTGGTCAAGGCCGTTAAAGACTTTAGGATTTACATCCTTTATTCCCATGTTATAGCTTATGTGCCAAGTCCCATTGTAAAAGACAAACTTACTCAAGAAAACTTAGAGGGCAGAAGAGGAAAATGGATAGCCAAAATCTTAGAATTTGATATTGAAATAAAACCTACAAAACTAATAAAAGGGCAAGGTTTGGCCAAACTAATGACAGAAGCAAACTTCCAAGCCTTAGACATAAACTAGCTGGACAATGAACCGGAGCTGGCGACTCCAAAGATCAATGTAGCCTTTGAACAATCCCCTTGGTACTCTGATATATGTTATGTATTACAAAACTTGTGTGCTCCCCCAGGATTGTCCAGAACTAAATCTAGGTTCCTAAAAATGAAAGCTTCAAAATTTTGTGTCATGGATGGCAATTTGCTTTGGAAAAACCATGAGGGTATATTGCTAAACTGCCTGATTGAGAATGAAGCTAACAATGTCACCAAAGAATTTCATGCAGGTGATTGTGGTGGACACTTGTATTGGAAGTCCACTGTGGATAAGATACTGAGGGCTGGTTACTATTGGCCCACTGTTTTCTCTGATGTCAAGAAATTTACCACCTCATGTCATAAATGCCAAGTGTTTGAGGGAAAGAGAAAGTTACTGCCACTTCCTTTGAGGCCTATTGCAACAGAGAGACCTTTTCAACAATGGGGCTTGGATTTCATTGGGGAAATTCATCCGTCATCTTCAGGCCAGCATAGATGGATTCTAACAGCTACAGACTACTTTACTAAATGGATTGAAGCTGTTCCATGCAGACAAGCAAATGATTCCACTATCATTCAGTTCCTTGAAACCAATATTCTTTCTATATTTGGCTGTCGTGATAAGATAATAACAGACAATGTTGTTGCCTTCAGATCTAAGAAGATGGTGAATTTCTGCCACAAATTTCACATTACCTTGGGCCATTCCACTGCATACTATCCCCAAGGAAATGGCCTTGCTGAATCATCAAATAAAAGCCTTGTAAACATCATAAAGAAGGTGTTGGAAGAAAATAAAAAGAATTGGCATAAGAAGCTGGTCAATGCCCTATGGGCAGATAGACTAACAACCAAAAGATCAATTGGGATCAGCCCATATGAGTTAGTTTATGGATTAGAAGCCAAATTTCCTTCATCACTAGGGATCCCTGTCATGAAACTTCTTCAAGAAAGCCAGGCAGAACCAAATGATGTGCAAAGAAGGATCAATCAAATAATATGTTTGCAGCAAACTAGAGACCAAGTTTACAGCAGAGTTCAAGTGTTACAAGAAAAGTTAAAGAAAGCTTTTGATAGAAGGACCAAGGCAGAAGATTTCAACGTTGGTGACAAAGTCCTCAAGTGGGATTCAAGAAGAGAAGATAAGGGAAAACATGGAAAATTCGATTCCCTTTGGAGAGGACCATTTGCTGTCCAAGCAGTACAAGGAAACAATACTTACTTCCTTAAAAGTCTTGATGAAGCTGATTTGGATGAAGGTCCTGTGAATGGCAGGATGTTGAAGCACTACTTTGACTACTATCCATAAGTGCAGCCTGAGTTTCCCTTGTACATATTTAGGTGTATATATTACTTTCTGTTAAAATGTAAAAATGCAGTTTCTCAAGTTTTATTAGTTATCAGCAAAAGGCAAATAAGTTCAGAGATTTACCAAGATGGGAAGAGTACAATTTGGCATTTCAAAGTAGCATACTTCAAAGTTTTGGTAAAAGCAGTCAAGGGCCAAGGCATTCTGACCTGCTGTTCTTGGCCTTTCAAATGGAAAATCCATCCCCATGTGGAGCCACTGTTAGCTACCTATACCAATAGGTTTCATATTTCATGATTGGCAAATAAAAGTTCCAAATATGCTCTGCTTTGGTGATGCAAAGAACCCATATTTCCATGAGAAGACAAGGTGTGTACATAAGCTTGATGTTGTCTCAATTTTGATGGATGGTCCAACAGCCTAACCTGGATCATGCCATGTTTCAATTTTCTGTTGTAGAATAGAGAAAGAAGTCTGTCCAAACTGTGTAATCTTGGCAGACCAGTAGCTAGGTAGAGAAAGTAAGGTTTCCAACTGCTTAATCTGGGACCCTGGAAGCAATAAGGGTAGCTTTAGATAGGAAGTCAAAAGAAAAAGCCAAAAGAAAAGAAAAGGCACATAAGGGTCTGCAAGTCTAAGTGCACCCTCCATGAAGAAACAAAAAATTCTAGACAGGTAGATGGGTAGGTAGATGGGGTTGCAGAAGTGTCATTTATTACAACTGGATCTTGGTGGTCTAGCATAAAGGAAAATCGGTGGATAGAGAAGCTCCTCTTCTCCATCATGTTGCAGCAAAGTAAAGGAGCATGACTAACTCCCTTTTCTCCCCTTTCACTTTCATTACTAACATCCCTTCATCAGTTGTGTTCATGAAAGAGAATCCAAGTTTTATGTTGGTTCTTATTCCTTTAAAAGCCACATTTCTTGTCTAAAATTCTTTTCATTTTGATCTACTCCCTAAGCTAAGTTGTTCTCATATAAACTTAGTGATTTCATCCCTCATTCACTTCTTCCATCCATATTAACCCCTAACTTCTTATTATCTAAATTCCCTATATTACCCTTTCCCTATTATTATAAACACTATGGTGTATAAACCCCAAGCATTCTATAAATATCCCTTCCCCCTGGCATTATAGCCATATGATTCACAATCAGGGATTAAATTGACATCTGGTCAGTTTAAGAACCCAAACCTAACCCCTCTTTCCCCTTCAGAAGTTTTCTAAACCATTAAACCCTTCGTTTGCTAAAGAACCTTGTAAATAAGCCCATTTTTACCCCTAACCCGCTTCATTCGAAAAAACATATGAAAAACCCACTTTTTCCCTTTATCCTAAGTTCTGGGCGCTATGCGCGTTTTTACAAAATACATTGAAAAATCATGCAAATCCGCCAAAGTCCTAAGTCCCCGCCGGGCACACCTTTCAAAGAAAATATTAAAATATTCCCCGCCCGCTATCCGTATTGACCTGGCAGCTTAACGATCCGTCGACCGTCGGATCGGGCCCTTCTCATCCGACGGCCCACATGCATATCGGAGCGGCCTCGACGTCCGTAAGATAGCTTCTGATATTTGTCAGAGGGTGACATCAGGCCTCTGCCACGCGTCACCCCCACATCGTATCAGAGCCCCCTCTGACAATTCAGCTTCCGTATAGAGGGTGGTGCGATATCAAACCGCTTACCGCTTCCGGTTTCCGTTAACCCGCTATGCTAGCGTCACTGCTACGTCATCGCCACGTCAACACCCCCGTCCGCCATTGCTCCACCTGTCCGCCACCTCATCGTCCCCATGGACCACTCTTAAGCCGCCACGTCACCTGATGACGTCATGCTGACGTCATCCGACCTTGACCCCACCTGATGACGTCATGCTGACGTCATCCAAAAAAACCGCCAATCTTCCAAAAAATCCATATTTTGGCCAAAAACCGTGTTTTTTGCACTTTTTGCAAAAACGACTATTGTTTCTTCTGCGTGCATTTTACGTCCAAGCTCTCACCAACCTGCTGAATTCGAACCGGAGACCGTTGGCGTGCCAAACCCACCTGCAATTCTCACCATTGCCGCAGTGTACCAGGTATTTATCCGAATTATCCTCCCTGCGCCTAAGTTTGTCCATAATTCTCCAAGGATAACTTAAAACACTGAAAAGACACATAATTTATCGGCAAATCCTCTCTGCCTAGTCTCCATTTACCACTGTAAGGTCGAAATTCAACTGCTAAGCCTTGTTTACCCGAGTTTCCACAAAACCTGCATGCTCTTCGCGCAATCGTGAACGGGGAACCCGAGCTGTACTAATTTATTGTGAAAAAAGAGTTTTAAGGCCAAGCATTAGCCCTCAGTTCTTGTGCAGTATTTCAAATTGCTGCCATTGCCATTTTACCCTCTGTTTCTTGCAATTCCCCTCTTTATTGCAAAAATACTCCTTTGGTATTGTTCTGTTCATTAACACCAGTGCACATACAAACAGAGCTTTAAAGTAACCATGGATGCTCCAGTAGCTCCTGTTGCCTTGAACATTGCCCCTTTAAATGCTCCTCAGAGACAATTGGAATGGCAACCATTAGCAAACCTGTATTATCAGATATCAGAAGAAATGCTAATGCACAACAAGTACCACATTCACTTGCTGAATGAGTTGAAGATTAAACATGAGGCTGGAACAGATGTGTTGGGCATTTGGGATTCTTTCCACCCTCTCTTCAAACTCCCTCAGGTCAACCAGTTTCCTGACCTAATCCACCTATGTGCTGAATGCTACGACGCCACTAAGAGGGCTGTGATTGACCCTTCAGGCTCAATTGTTTTCTATGTCACCCCTGAAGCCATCAGAGAGATGCTGCACTTCAAAACTGAGAAGAAATTAGTCCCTTTATCACTGGCTGATTTGATAAAGCAAGGAGCTAAGTTGACAGATGCCCAGATCACCAAACTAAATCAATTATTCATTAACTCTGACACTGTGAAGTACCCTCCTAATTCTCATGTTTACCTCAACCAGTTGGGTAGGGACCTTGTAGATGTGATCAGTCCCATTCTGGGCTATAATTCAATTGAGTTTGTTGATGAAACTGTGCTGGTGATGATGCTCATGTTTTCCCCTGGCAAGTCTCCAATCTGCTATGACTATGCCACCTACATATCTGACAAAATACATGAGCAATTAATGAACTTGGCAAGAGAAAGGGTGTTCAGATACACCTCTTACATCTACCACTTGATTTTGTATTATCAACATGAGAAGTTCCACTTTGCTATGAAGAGAGTGGATGCACAAGGAAATCCAAGGTCAGTGGTGTATTGGTCCTCTGCCTTCCACTGCAGATCTGTTTCTCCATACACTTATTGTGAATTTATATACCTCTTCATCCACCCAGCCATGTCTCTGCTCATGAGCTCACCTCCTCCTAGGCTAACTGATGAGATGCAGAGGATTCTTCAGCTGTCCAAGGCATATAGCATCGGGGATTGGTACTACTACCAACACCACACAGTCATCAGAATATATGGGTGTGAGTTTCCCCCATACAGATTGCCCAGATATGTGCCTATGAGATTATTTGCCCTTGAATATTTCAGGCAGTTTGGGAATGCTGATGTGCTACATTTTTCAGGCAAAGGCAAGAAAGCACAGCTCAAAGTGAGAAACCAATTAGGCCACTTCATTTACAACAAAAGGGAGGAAGGTTGGCAAGAAGCTGACAGCATGTTAGGATCCCTTGGCCTACAGACCAGTTTCCTTTGGAAACCTTATGACCCCAATCACTTCATAACTTTAAGAAGGGTCAAATATAGGCTGTCCGGTTATGACCATGTAAGGTTGCCTCACATAGAAAAGTATGCAAATCAAATTAAGTGGAGGAGAGGAACCTTAGAATAGGCTGCTACACAAGAAGAATTAAATCAAAGAGCAGTTAGAAATCTCCAAAAGATGGCTGACTTGGAGCTTTGTTCACAGGTATTTGCTCTTCCAAGCACTCTAGTGGGAGCAGCTGCCTCATCTTCCACAGCACAGCAGCAAACAACCAAAGCTACTAATCAAACCTCTAGCAAAGGCAAAGAGAAAGAGATGGAGCCAGAGCAGGCACCTCATGAGGAAACGCAGCAACAACAACAGGTACAGCAGCAACAAGAGGGGCAGTAAGAAAAGGAGAAATCAGGACAGCAAGAAAATACATCACAGGCCCCAATTTCCACCGAGCAGCAAGCTCAGGACACTCTGCCTCCTAGGCAGGAGACAACAGTGGAAGCCTCAGTCCTCCAAACCCCACAAAAAGAAGATATAAGCAGAAAGAGGGACAGAGAGACTCCCCTCACAACATCAACAACTCATGGGGAGAAAAGACATAGAATGAATCCCTTCTCAGAGGAAGAAATGCCTATAGGGCAATCTTTGGGCATGGGCCCACCTAGCATGGAGGCATCTGCAAGTTCCTTCCAGTAGGAACAAGAGAGGACAGTGGGAGGAGAAGTCAGCTCCTCAAGCCAGCAAAGAGGAGCTGAGGTGGGCATCAAGCAGCAGTTCATTGACATAAAGAAGAGGAATGAGCCCATAAGAGTACAACTGTATAATCATCTGTTGAAAATGGCTCCCACTAACCAGCAAAGACTAATGTTGGCATTTGATGTCCAGGAGGGCAAGATGATGATGAGCCACTTTATGCCAGCCGTGTCGCAGCCGTAGTCAGCTGCAGATTACATAAGGACCAACCTTGAGGTCCTTGCCAAGGACATCCACCCAATGGATAAAATCGAATTACACAAGCAAACGGGTGAGATGGTGTATGCCTCCTTGGCAGATAAGACCTTGGAGAACTACAGGCTAGAAAATAGCCTAAATAATACATCCGCCCAACTGGAGTTGGAGAGAGCATCCTCTCAAGCAAAGGACAACAGAATCAAAGCCTTGGAGGAGATAATCATAGAACTTGGGCATGATCCCAAGGACATCAAGGCTGTGCAGGCATTGTTGAAATTGAGAGATGTAGATATGGCAGCATTAAGAAAAATGGTGAAAGTCCCAGCTACCATTCACCCACAAACTGAAGAAGTTGCCCAGTGAGACATGACCATGATGCATCAGCGATGCTGGTGTCCCTGTACAAACAACTGATCCAAACACAAGAAAAATTGGGAGAATCAGAGGCTGCACAAGCTGCACTGCAGGCAGCATTACAACAAAAAGAAGGAGGACAAACATCTCATCCCCCTCCAGAAATAATTAACCTGGAGGAACCTCCTCAGACTACAGCCCCTCCTACTAAACAGACAGCACCATCTACATTAGCAACTGCACCAACAACAGAGCAGGCTCCATGCCTGGATATGCAGAAGCTCAAGAATGAAATCCAAGCCCTGGAAGCCCAAATGGCAGAGCTAAATGAGGCCAGGGAGAATCTAGCCAAGCTCAATGAAAGATATGATAAATCCAAGCAGACTGTGGCAGAAAAAGGAAGGGAAATCAAGGCCCTTAAGGATAAGATAAAGGAGTTGGAGAAGGAGCTCACACTTGACAAAGTGACAGCTGAGCTCAAGACAGTCCTATGGGCCAACATTGGCCAATCCATAATTGATCAATGGCAATACATTGAGACAATTCATGAGCAAATAGAGCTCATAGGGAAAGCACAGAGGGAAATCCAGAGATCAAGGGCATCTCTAGGTAATATGCCTGAGGTTGCCAACAGAATGATTAATGTTCTTAATAACAGAACAAGTGCTCAGCTGGCGACAATGGTAATCAGAAGTAGAACTGAGACCATCCAGCTAATAAAGAGGGTCCTTACACTGAGAAGCCTGGTACAAATGCTGGAAAGAAGAAGCCAGGACATGCAGACAGAGGTAAATAAGTTCATGGACAAGTTCACAGCACTACAGGGCAAAGGTCTTCCTAGCTTACTGAACAACGCAGGCAGACTTCTCTCATATGAACATTATGCCAAGAGGGTCAATACATTCGCTACTAATCAGATCACTGAAAGGCCCAGTACCTCAGAAGAAACAGGACCAGCAATAGGACAAAGTCTCTACAACAGGGTAGAGAACTTATTCTTTATAATGAATGAAATTAAACATCTGTTTGAAGTGCCTCCAAACTTCTACAAATACACAGAGGCAGATGAGACTTTAGAGGCAATTCTGAGACATCAATTGCCCACACAGGAATGGTGGACTAAGGCAATACAGATGATATTATAGACAAGAAGTCATTCACTAAGTTTTTCATCAAAAAATATAAGTTATCATGCACAGGAAAATTTTGATAAAATCAGCATGCATAGAGAAGAATGGGCTGAGCCAACTCAGCAAAACTATTCGGCCACCAAAGCAACGGTGACAGTCATAGGTGGCAGGGCCGAAAAGCTATAGGATGACAGAGCTACAAAGACACGTCATTCATCATTTATAACAGAGCGTTCAACCGACTCAATGGCCTCCAGAGGTCAAAAAAGTTTTCTGACAGCATTAAAGAGCATTTATGTTGTATTCAACGCTGTAATCACTTCTTATCTGCTTTGTATACAAGTTGGTGAATGTATTTATCTCTCAGATGACTGAACGCCTCAGATATTTTGTATGACCGCTTGTATATATTCCCCCCTCGCATAAGTTTGCAGGGGTTGTTGTTGATTTCCCTTCAAGAGTTCTTTTGCTGTAAATTTTCAGAGTTTAATACAAAGGCTGATGGAATTTCCACAGTCTGTGTTGTCTGAGGGGTTGTAATGCGATTGCTGAGTGCTACAGGATTCCTGTGTGTTTTCATGGCTCAATAAGTTTCCTTTAAACTTTCGTTATGTTCTTTCTATTATTTTCTCATAACTCATCCATGTTCTAGATTTCACAGTTAATGGCAGAGAAAAAGACTAATTCCAGGATTTATTCATAGAATACCCTGAATTCAATCTATGACATTATAAATGTTTTTCTTCAGTTATGGTTATAAAGGTGTAATTCTTAATTGCTGCACCTCTGCACTGTATCTTTCACAGTGATTATTGTTTTAGGAATTCAAATCTACTCCTTTACAATATATCTCTTTCTCACAACCCAGCTTAGTGGAAAATTCTTAATTGCTTTTCACTGGTTGATCACAGTTCGTAATCACACTTTAAATTTTGTTTCATGAGATATTCAAAAGGCCCTGCAGTTTCAGCAATCCCAATTCACCTCTCAAACAACCAGTAGCCAAAGACTCCATTGCCCAATGGACTAGAACTATCTGAAGGTTTCCACCTTAGGTACAGAAGACATCCCTCAACCAAAGCATAAAACCAAACCCTGAACTCATAACTAGCCTAAAATCTTCACAAAACACAGACAAACCTTAAAGAGAGAGCCCTCTCTGGTTACAAGCTTGGCTAGAAGCTGTAATCCAAAGATTGGTTAGTGGTTACCCCGGCCGTATTCCCTTGGGAGTCAAAGGGAACAACCTGGGTGTTAACACCAAGGATCCCAGATTCCAACCACTTCAACCCTCAACCAGTGATTCCACCTGATGGTCATACATCAATAACGCCAACAATATGAGTTTCTACTCAAGTTGTGTAGTGCTAGAGGAACTAGTAAATCAACCCACAACCTTCCAATGCTCCAGGATGTTTTTCCAACCCGACTCTAGGTATTAGTAACTCAACCCACCAAGGGCTCCAGAGTGTTTGTCCCAAACTAGGCTGCAACACTAGTGACTCAACCCAAGTTGTCCTCGAGTTTCTAGAGTCTTTGTTCGAACCCACATCCATAAGTAATTATGAGCACCAACCAAAAAACCATCAAGTGGAAAAACCCACAACAACATGAATATCCGGGAAATGGAAAGGAATTTCCAAAACCACAGTCAATACAGGAAATCCTCCATGCCAATGATTCAACATAACCATGAAATCGCATGCATATATCATGCATCTACAAATCAACAAGGAAATCTCACATCCAACTTGTTACAAGAAAATAAATATAGTTGTAGCTATTGATCCACTTGTTCTCTTGCACTTTATTACTTTCCTTTGCCTTCTTTGTCAAAAAATAAAGTGCTCCAAGCATGCTCCAAGAATTCTCTAAGTGTGGAAGAGTATTGGAGAATGGGAGAATAGAAGAAAGCTCCACCTAAAAACTATCAGAAGGTAAACCAACAAAAGTTGTGAACTGATCCTCAGAAGCATTTTTATCAGTGATTCCTATATTTTCTTCATTTTCCTTTAATTTTCCTCTCATGAAAATGTGTGACCTTTCACCTTCATTTTCTCTTATTTTCCTTTATTTCAAAAATAAAATACCAATCAATGTCACTTTACCTTTTCTAACTTCCATATCTATTAACTAATCGCACATGATATCCATCAGTATGTTTTACCCAACATTCATCTTGGAATATGTGTCCCGTGACCTTAGTCTTATTTTTTATTTACATAGGAAAGAAACCAAGGGATATTACAATTACCTCCCCCTTGGGGGAACACTGTCCTTAGTGTTCAGTGACACTTAAAAACCAACAAAACACATGTTTCCAACGGATATTTATAACACAACTTGATGGATCATTTAGATCGTATCATACTTCGAAGACCATGACCATCATACCATGAACACCATACTTCTTATTGGATCTTCATAACACAACTTGATGTGGTATTTACATACATATGCATATACATAAACATAACCAAACACAACATCGAACACATATATTAAAATACGTCTGCTCAACCAGTGAATATAGAAGGATACATTGCCCACATCTGATTAACCATCTACTATGTAGCTTCATCGAGCCCAAAGTGCTTCCACTACACTTTCGCTTTCTTGATTCTGGAGCATGAGCATCTTTCGCTACAAAATTCACTAAGGTTCTGGCTAGAATTATCCTTCTCATTCCACCTATAATACAAACTAGTCAAGCACATGATCAACATCCTTCACATACTTCTTAAGCAATGAAACATGGAAAACATCATGGAATTTCACTATTGGAGGTAGTGCAATTCTATAGGCCATTGGTCCAATCCTCTCAAGGATATTGAAAGACTCGCAATATCGAGGTGTCATCTTGGCACATCATCCATTCCTCAAGGAGCTCCTCTTGGGCTTGATGTAGAAGTACACACACTCCCTAACCTGAAACTCATTGAATACCCTATACTAATCGGTATAAATCTTGTTCATGTCTTGTGATACCTTTATATTCTCCTTGATAAGCTACATTTCTTGTTTTGTCTCTACTAAGATGTCTGGTCCAATCAATACCCTGTTCATTGGATCACTCCAAATAATAGGAGTATTACATCTCCTCCCATAAAAGTGCTTAAAATAGACTCTTCCTCAGGGAGTCTTGATACCCATTATTGTATGAAAACTCTACTAGTGGAAGGTACTCTTCCCACTTTCTCTATTGGTGACATACATCCTCATCATATCCTACATAATATTGCTTAAACTTTAGGTATGTCCATTTTTCTACAAATGACAAGTTGTACTAAAAGATAATTGTATCCCCAAACCTCTGAAAAACTCCTTCCAAAGCTTGGTAGTGAACATAGCATCTCTATCTAACACAATATTCTTAGGAAAACATGCAATCTCACTATATCTCAGATGAATATTTGAGCTACATCACTAGTTGAATTAACAAACTTAACTGGAATGAAGTGGGTTGGCTTTGTCAACTTGTCAACCTCAACCATAATGAAATCATGTTATCTAGATGTCTTTAGAAAACTATAGTTAAATCCATAGAAATGACCTCCCATTTACACTCTATAATCAGATTCGGTTGTAATAAACCACCTGGATGCTTACACTTTGATTTTGCCTATTAACAATCCAAACATCTAGCAATGAACTAAGCCACATCTTTCTTCAGATTCAACCAATAGTAGAACCTCTTCATAGTTGTCAGTGCCTTTTTATATATCAGGTTACCTGAATATGACTTGACATGAAATTCCCTTAAGGTAAGCTTCTTGAGCTTATTGTTTTCCCACACATAAATCCTATGCCTAAATATCACCAAAACATCTGCATGAGATGATAATGAACATCCAGATCACTTATACCCTGTTGTTGTAACCTGTGCCTAAGAAGGTGGTACCTCTCATCTTGTTGACCTTCCTACAAGATCCACTCTTCCAAATCTGTCCCATATGAACTTATTGTTGCTATGTGATTCACTTGCACTCTTCTACTAAGAGAATTTAGAACCTTATTCTCTTTACCATTAATGTACCTGATCTCGAAGTCAAACTCACTAAGTGAAAATAACCACCTAGCTTGCCTAACATTCATATTAGTTTGGTTAAATAACCTCAACCCACTGCCATCACTCATCAGAATGAACCTCCTTACAAAAATATAGTTCCTCCACATCCTTAGTTCCATCTTTAGTGCATGAATTATTCTTGCCAACTTAAGATCATGTATTACATAATTCTACTCATTCTCATTCAATTTCCATTACTCATAGCATACTACATGTCTTTCCAACATCATATTTCCACTAATTCCTATTTTGGAAGCATCTGTATATACCAAAAACTCTCTATCTGGATCTACTATCTTCATGACTGAAGCATTTGTAAGAAACTGCTTGAACTACTCAAAACTAGTTTTATGTTGCTTTTTCCATTCAAATTTCTTCTCTTTTCACTTCAAATATGTAATAGGATAGCCAATCGATGAGAATTTCTTAATGAACCACGTGTAATATGTTTCTAATCCCATGAATTATGTGACCTCATCTGCATTCCTAAAATATTTTCACTCCATAATAGCTCTAATCTTCTCCATATCCACTATTATACCTTCCTTGGAAACAAAATGCCCCAAATAATGAAATTATGTTTGAAAGAAACTACACTTACTAAGCCTAGCATACAACTGATGTTCTCTTAGTAACATCAACATTGTTTCTAAGTGTTTTGCATGCTCTTCCTCATTCTTAGAATATATTAATATGTTATCAATGATTACCATCACAAACTTGTCTAGATAAGGATACACCACACTATTTATCCAACACATTAAAGTAGCTAGAGCATTAATAAGACCAAAAGGAACTACTACAAACTCATACTTCCCTTACCTGGTACAAAATGTTGTCTTGTATATGCCATCTTCTTTGATGCGTACCCGACAATATCCTGATCTCAAGTCAATCTTTAAGAACATTGTTGCTCACTTCAACTAATCAAACAGGTCATCAAAATGTGTCAAAGGTTACTTGTTATTAATCGTCACCTTGTTCAACTGCTTGTAATCAATAAAAAACCTATGAGTACCATCCTTCTTCTTCTTAAACAATACTTCTGCACCATAATGTGACACAATTGGCCTAATGTATCCCTTGTCAAGCATTTTCTTAACATGTGATGCCACGTAACTGACATCCTTTAAAAATCCCATTGGGACCTATGAGTTATGGCCACATAGCCTCCACAGTGAAGCAAGGTTACACCCTTTAATAAATTCGGAATTAAAACTAATTAAATCCTTGTGCACTGAACTTAACAAATCCACATCAAATTATCGGAACCCAAAACAATAGAAAACCCGAATATACACCTAATCAATGAAAAACAAAGATATAACGTGTCAATGAGCCTAGTCCCACTTCAACCGCATCTGACCAGATCTCAAATAGATTTAACCCATGTTGATAACATATCGGGTATGACTTTTCCACCGACTTTGACCACTCTTACAGAGCCGATAAGGAATATAAATCCTTGATGTATAGATTTTTGGGTCCGTTTTCAAAATGAAAGTTCGATCACTTTATGACGCAATATACGTTGGATGTAAGAGGCCATCAAATCTACGGTTTGCGGGACTCCAACTAGCACATGGTTTAAAAACGGGCTTAACCCCCGCAATCGATTGTGATCTAAGAGTTTGAATATGAGATCGACGGCTAGGAGGGAGTGTGGGGCTTCAACCATGATCAAGAAATCTGTACTCTCCTACCCCCGCAATTGTTGTTCACCGAACAGCGAACGATCCTGACTTATTTTGGGGTTTCTTCAGAAATTATCAATCAACTCAGTCTTTTGATGTTTCAGGTCTGTTTCCTGTATTAAACCGCAAGAACATTCATTATAGAACACTTACAATCTTCTCACAAACAGATCATCATTGACCAAACCTGTGACCAATGATGATTCATTCATTCATTCAATCTTTGTCTACTAATCTAGTAGGGATAATCCACATCAACTAGTTTTCTGCATTATATACAGAACACAAACTCTTATCCTATATTTTGAGTATGAACAAACACGGTAATTCTCAGATCCTCAATCCAGAGACTAAAAGTTATAAATTCACTCAATACTAAATTACACAAAGAAATACACAATCCAAACTGTATTCATATTGATAAGTATTTACAGAAGAAACAGTCACACTCGACTATTTCAGTTCTGCCCTTTCTCATCCATCCTATCTTTCTATATGAATCTAACTCCTTCACTCATTCCAAAAGATTACAATTTATACAAAATGCGGATTCATGAACCCATTTAGTTCAGATCTAGAAATCTCTCATTCTACTAAAGAATCTCTTTACTCCACTCCTTTCTGAAACAAATGCTAATTTAAGCTTTCAAATCCCTCATATCCTATTCAAAATAGATAATCTAACTACTTGCCCTGATATCCACGCAGGGAGGATCAATCAACTACTTATATTCTTTTCTGCTCATAGTTTAGCAACAAATAAAACAATATCATACATTTAAATTAATAAAATTAATTAATCTCTTATCTTCCAACCATTTGTTAGCCACAATATGTGATCATACCATCACATTGCTGACTAGGTCTAAATGCTACTACATCAGACTCCCAAAGTTGTAAGTTTTCATGACCCCCTGGTCATGTGTTTCTTCTGTTTATCATCTAGTATCCCAAGATTTACTTTGTAACTGGTCATCACTTTCATCATGCAACTGATTCAATTCTTCTGCCACTGTCACTTCTGTTCTTCCAGGATTCGAAATCTTATGTTGTTTCTGTCCACTTCCCTTGCTAATACAAATTTGTTTTGTTAATTTCTCTTCCTTGTTGTCCCTCTTCTTAACTGGCTTCATCTTCCACACTTTCTCAACTTCCTCTTTAAAAAAATTTCTTAGCTGAACTCCACTGACATCTGTCTGCTGTACATTCTCCCTTACCATAGAAATTATGAAATTTTTGTCCAATTCTTCTTCACTTCTGTCATTTACAAACTGTTGCTTGGACTCTACAACTTCCCTTTCATTATCATTAAAGATAATATTTCCCTTTATCTTATCAGGTTCATCTAATAACTTTTCGAATAATTTGAACCTTCGCTAATCTCCAATAAGCATATCATTTGCATATGAATCCTCTTTCCTGTATAAAACCGAATTTATGCCACAATTACCATATTTAAAGTTACTATGGATTTTTGTCTCCACAGATAACTCTGCCATCAAGTCCTTATACTGATCCTCTGAAAAATTTATAATACTCTCAATAAATTTCATTTGAGCACTTTCATGTTCATTACATAATATTCCCTCTTTTGACACAAAAATGTCATTCAACAATTCAAGAATTAAAATCTCCTGAAATATATGTTTGTGAAGTATCCTTTCACCTTTTGTACAACTAATTAATGTTGTTTCATCTTCACCTACAACAAAAACAAAATTCTGGTTTTCTAAAGCTTATTCATGGTTTATATATTCATAAAAATAATCCACTTTAAAATCACAGAATTCTTGAACTTTTGTATTTCTCAACATCATCATACATTCCTTTACATTTTCCACACTGTCTAGATTTTCTACTGAAGATACTTCATTCTGGTTATCATCACAAATCTCCATTTGTTTGTCTTTAGCTTCCTTAATCATGATAGTTTCCCTGTCAATACCGTCATTATCAAAATTATTAAATATATGCCAAAAATATCCTTCTATTTCAACTATTTCCTCAAACAGTTTCACTTCTTCATCAACATACACGAGCACATTGTCCAATTGTTGTTCATCGCCTGTCAAAGCTGAAAAATATACACATCATGTCAATTTCAAAAATACAAGGCTCTTCATCTGAATTCTCATTGATCATACCTTCATGCTTGTTATGAAACCAGCTCAAGAAAAGATAGAAAAGATAGATCAACGCCTTAGAATTCAGCCTCTTCAAGGGGGCAACCTCCTTTACATTACATAAATGAACAATTCTTGGATGATACAAATGACAAAACCTCCTTTCTATATATAGGAGTCTAAGGAGTCACAATATAATCCAGCCGACCTAACAATAATAATATAAAGCCACAAAAATAACAATAGAGGGATTCTATGGGCACATTAATAACAATATGGGGGCAATGGGGCACAACAATATAAATAAGGGGTATAACTACAATAGTAATGGGGTAATCACTAGTATTATAGGGACCCAACATGCCCCTCTCCTTCAAAAAAGTGTTGTCCTCAACGCTTGAGTAGTTCTGGATACTTCTGCATAAAATTCTCATCCTCCCATGTGGAATCTTCAGCGGATAAGTTCTTCCACTTGATAAGATACTCTGAAATTGATCGATTTCGTAGCTGTCGAGTTCTTGTTTCTGTGACTGCTTCCGGTTCCAATATAATTTTTCCTTCCTCGTCAAGTTCTGGCAATATTGTTTGAACTGGGAGCTTGTCGCCTATAACCTTCTTTAAACATGAAACATGGAAAACTGGGTGCAATCGAGAAGCTGCAGGAAGCTCCAATTTGTATGCCATAGTACCAATCTTTTGCAACACCTTGTACGGACCATAATACTTTGGTGATAATTTATTATCCTTCTTAGCTTGCTTGAGGGACATTTTCTTATATGGTTGTAGCCGTAGGAATACCCAATCACCTACATCAAAACTTCTTTCACTGCGATGTTGATCTGCCTGTTGTTTCATTCTATTCTGTGCCAACACGAGGTTATCCTTTAAGAGTTGGAGGACTTGTTGTTGATGTTCGATGTGATGTTCCACTGCCTGAACCTTAGAATTTTCTCTTAAATATGATGTGATGGATGGTGGTTGATACCCATAAAGTGCCATAAATGGGGTCATTTTTGTTGCTGTATGGAAGGAAGTGTTATACCACCATTCAGCCAGAGGCAACCATTTGACCCATTGTGTCTGTTTATCAGATACAAAGCAACGAAGATATCCTTCCAAACATTTGTTTACTATCTCAGTTTGCCCATCAGATTGAGGATGATAAGATGAGCTATGAGCTATGAGCTAACTGAGTACCAAGACAAGAAAATAATTCTGTCCAAAAATTTCCAGTGAAAATGGGATCTCTGTCACTTACAATAATCTTTGGGTTTCCATGTAGCTTTTGAATTGTTTCCATAAATGCAGTAGAAACTGTACTGGCTTTAAATGGATGTGATAATGCACAAAAGTGTGCATACTTGGTAAGTCTGTCAACTACCACCATGATGACACTCTTTCCCTCAGACTTGGGTAAACCTGTGATAAAATCCATTGAAACCTCCTCCCAACGTTGGCTTGGAATGGATAAAGGTTGTAATAGACCCGGTGTCTTAATTGTTTCAACTTTATTTTGTTGGCAAACCAAACATTCTGCCACAAACTTTTGAATATCTGATTTAAGGCCATCCCAAAAAAATTCCTTCTTAACCCTGTGGTAAGTTTTTAAAAATCCTGAGTGCCCTCCTAAGGGAGAAGTGTGCAATTCCATAAGAATCTTTTGTTTTAGCTGGGAATTCTTACAGAGGTATAAGCGATCTTTGTACCATAACGAATCATTTTTCCAGCTAAATGTATCAGACGTACTGGAATCTTGTTGTAGCTTTCGAATAAGTGCCCACACTTCTTCGTCATTCTTCCATTCCTCCCTTGCTTCATTTATCCAATCTGGTTGGATAATAGAAATGGCGCACAACAATGCTTCCACATCCTCATCCTTTCTTGAGAGTGCATCTGCCACCACATTTTGCTTCCCTTTTTTGTAGATGATTTCAAAGTCATAACCCAACATCTTTGTGACCCACTTTTGTTGCTCTTCAGAGGATAATCTTTGTTCTAAAAAGTATTTAAGGCTATCATGATCCGTTTTTACCTTGAAGTGTCTTCCCATTAGGTAGGGTCGCCATTTCTTAAGTGCATGGAGTATTGCCAACATTTCCTTCTCATAAATAGCTTTGCTTAAAAACTTTCCCTTGATTGGACGACTTTCAAAAGCAATGGGTCTTTCATCTTGCATTAGAACAGCACCAATTCCATTTCCTGAAGCATCACATTCCACAATAAAGGTTTTTGTGAAGTCCGGTGTAGCTAAGACCGGTGCTTGGCACATTGCCTCTTTAAGATGTTCAAAGGCCTTTGTTGCTTCCGGAGTCCATGAAAATGCATCTTTCTTCAATAATGTTGTTAGAGGTGCTGCTATTCTCCCATAATTCTTAACAAACTTGCGATAATACCCTGTCAACCCAAGAAATCCTCGCAGATGCTTTATGGATGTGGGGATTTTCCATTCCTTAATGGCTTTAATTTTGCTAGGGTCTACCTTAACTCCTTCATGAGATACAATATGACCCAAATATTCCACCTCCTGGACTCCAAAGAAACATTTGGATCTTTTTGCATATAATTGTTTCTCCTCCAATAGTTGTAGCACCCTGTCAACATGTTCAACATGATCCTTCCAAGACTTGCTGTAGATTAGTATATCATCAAAAAATACTAACACAAATTTTCTAAGGAATGGTTTGAAAATTGAATTCATCAAACCTTGAAATGTTGAAGGTGCATTGGTAAGGCCAAAAGGCATGACCAAAAATTCATAATGACCCTCATGAGTTCTAAATGCCGTTTTCGGAATGTCTTCAATCTTCATTCTGATTTGATGATATCCCGAACGAAGATCCAACTTGGTGAAGTAAATTGATCCATGCAATTCATCCAGTAATTCATCAATGACAGGAATGGGGAACTTATCTTTAATAGTGAGCTTGTTGAGCTCCCTATAATCCGGACACATGCGCCATGATCCATCCTTCTTGTGCACCAATACTACTGGAGCAGAGAAAGAACTTTGACTCGGTTGAATTATACCAGCCTCTAGCATTTCTGCAACCATACGTTCAATTTCACTTTTTTGGACATAGGGATATCTGTACGGCCTGATGTTTGGAGGAACACTTCCTGGAATCAGATGAATAGCATGATCATGATCACGCATAGGTGGGAGACCTTTGGGAGTCTCAAATACCTTGGAATGATTGTCCAAGACTTTTTGGAGATCTGGAGAAATAGATGATTCTAATGTGGAAACATCTAGCGAACATAATTGTGCAATTACACCTCTTTGCTCCTTTTTTAGAAGCTTTGTCATACCATTAGAGCTGATTATCTTTCCTGGTTTCCCTGCAATACCCCTTAATTCAACTTCCTTTCCTTCCGTAGAAAATTTGATGAAAAGTTCTTGAAAATTAAAAGCTATTGTACCCAAGGATTGTAGCCATTGGACTCCTAGTACAACATCAGCACCTCCCATTGGAATGGAAAGCATTGGGCTAGTCAATACATATTCTCCCATGGATAGCTTGATATTATGGCACTTTCCAGAGCAATTTATTGTTCCTCCATTTGCAATCATCACTTGACACTCTGGTGCTGGATATAGGAAGCAATTCAATTCTTTTGCTACCCTACAATGAATAAAATTGTGGGTGCTTCCTGAATCAATCAACACTATTACCTTTTTCTTCTTGATTTGTCCTTCTATCTTGATGGTTTGAGGAGTGGTAATTCCCGCCAATGCATTACAAGATATGGTCGGATTTATTTGTTCTTCATCTAGGCTTTGTTCCTGGAGTATATCCTCTTCTTTTGACCTTTCTTGCTCCTTTTCTTCTTCCTCTTCACAATCTATGTAGAATAATTTCTTCTCAGCACACTTATGACCTTTAGTGTATTTGCTATCACAACTGTAACAAAGCCCTTTTGCTCTTTTTCTTCCAATTGTTGTGGTGTCAACCTTATAGGTTGTGGAAGACTAGGGGCAACAACACTTCCGTCTTTATAGTTGTGAGTGGTATGCTTCCTGGTTGCCATAATTTTGCTTTCCATTTTTCTTGCTAACCTGAATGCCTTCTCTAATGAATCAGGTTCCCAAAGGCGAACATCATGTTGGATATTATCCTTTAAAGACCCTATGAACACATCAATCCTATGCTCCTCTGGAATATCTTTTACCCTTATGTTCAATTTTTGGAACTCCTCAATGTGCTCCATTATTGAACCCTTTTGTTTGAGACTTATCAATTGGCTAAAAAAAGTGTTGCTTTTTGTATCCTCATAATGTGCTATCAATTCTTCCGTAAAAATTGCCCAAGTGATAAATTGTTTACGAGAGCAAAGCCATTGATACCATACAAACTGATTTGGTTCCAAATATAAAGTTGCCATACGTACCTTTTGTGTGTTTTGCACATTATTGAGATCGAAGAATTGCTCCATCTGTAATATCCATGTGGCGGGATCCTTGCCATCAAACTTCCTCATATCGATTTTTGGAATATGGTGGGTCTTCGATCCAACATTAGAGTCTATGGAATCATGATTAACATTTCTTTTGTTCACATCATGAGTTTCCTTTACAACCTTTTCACCATTAGTAAGTATTTCTTGTAGAAAATTTGTCAAATCTGTCTTCAAATCTCCCATGTCTGTCTTCAAATCTGTCCTCAAATCTGTCTTCAGATCATCCATCTTAGCTTCCATGCCCTTTATCTTAGATTCCACGCCATTTATCTTAGCATCTGTTAGCTTTTGTGAGCGTGACATTTGTTGCACTTGTTCTTGTAATTTTGATATATCATGTAGCATTTCTTCCTCTTCTTCATGAGTCATGCTAGAGCTTTCAGGTTCCTTACTAGGTGTTTGCATTTTTTTTCCTCGGGGCATCAGTTACCGATAATAATGCTTTACTATGCCCTTTGAATTCCTTCAAACCAAGCTTATGCAAAAATTAAAAAAAAAAAAAAAAAAAAAACTACACACCTTTTTCTACTTTGTAGAAGCCTGATATTGAATCTGATGTATCTCTGTAATTTCGAATCATCCAGTTCTGAAATTGTGACCTGTAGTAGCCTTCTATGTCCTCTTTCCAATGCCACTAGTCTGATCCAAATTGGATTCTCCAAGGAAGAGTTATGCACAATCTCCCACAGTGACCTGATTATAGACTAGTTCAGTAGAGCGAACTTGTATGAAGTGCCACGTATCACTGTTTCAACCTTTGACTCTAAAAAATATATAAACGAAAACTACAGTCCGTCCTCTTTTTGTACCTTCTTACGAAATTTCAATCCGATCCTCAGAGAGAAAGTTATGACGATTTTTCCCAGGTCACCTGTTTTGAATGTAATTCAGGAGTCTGCAAAAAGACCAACTTCCTCAGATCATATCTCCGAAAATATCGCGCGAAAAGCTCTGAAATTTGGACCCAAGGTTCAGCGCGATTTCTTCTCAAATGGGTTTTTTTGCGACTTCTGAAACATCACAGAAAAAAAATTATAGCGAAAATGCCACAATGACCTGTTTGGAGCAGCAAAACCCTAGAATCCAAAGCTCTGATACCAAATGTTATGAAACCAGCTCAAGAAAAGATAGATCAACGCCTTAGAATTCAGCCTCTTCGAGGGGGCAACCTCCTTTACATTACATAAATGAACAATTCTTGGATGATACAAATGACAAAACCTCCTTTCTATATATAGGAGTCTAAGGAGTCACAATATAATCCAGCCGACCTAACAATAATAATATAAAGCCACAAAAATAACAATAGAGGGATTCTATGGGCACATTAATAACAATATGGGGGCAATGGGGGCACAACAATATAAATAAGGGGTATAACTACAATAGTAATGGAGTAATCACTAGTATTATAGGGACCCAACAATGCTCCTTTTAACTATTCGGATAACTCACTAAGTTATTGAGAAACTCTTCCTCAACATCTTTGATTTCGTTTTCATCAAAGAAAACTTCTGGGACTACAACTTCTTGACTTTGCTTAACAATTTCATCATAATTCTACATAACATCCCCCTGTCCTTCACAATTTTCTCCAACACTCGATTTATCCAAATAAGACAACAATGTCTCCTTCTCTTCTATGATAAGACTTTGATCTTTCAAAGATTTCCTTGACTTGACTTCTTCAGCTAAGTTCTCTGTGTCATCTTGGCTTCTTTTCTCTTCACAACCCTGCAAGGCATTAGCTCCTCTCCCTCTGTCCATTTTACATTAGTTTTCTATCCATGATAATATCCTTCTAACATGATCCAATAATTTTTCACTAAGAGAAGGCACAACCATTTACTCATACCTTTTAATTTTCTCCCCCAATCGAAGTCTTGAAAGTCTTCCTACACCTCCTTTTCTATTTTTCTTATCTCTGCCTCTTTCACAGAGTCAATTTCATTTGGCTCCATACCTACAACTTTACATTCACACAAATAATTAATCCCAAAATTTTGAGATTCTCTTTCCTGTGAAGATGCTACCAACACCTTTCTCTCATGCTAATCTGTATAGATCATCTCTTCATCATTATCATCACTATCACCATTGTCTCCTTCGCCAAGGAGAGATCCTTTCTCTTGTTCACAAATGTATTCTACTCCTTCATCCTCAACTTTTTGAAGCATTACTTTCTCAACAAACAATTCTCTGATAGGCCACTTAACTCTTTTCTCCACATAAATTCCTTGTTCCAAATATTCTCTAATTCCTTTCTGTACCAGCTTTTTCAAATGATTGGGTTCCGGCTTCATCTTAGCCAACTCTATTTCCATTTCCTCTTTGCTCATTCTTTTGAGTCCAACTGCTTTGGCACTCTTTTTCCTCTGTCTGTGACTTTCCTCCATAACCTTGTTATGACTATCACTAGTCAATTCCATTTCTTGCTCTAGTGAAATTTCCTTGTTCACTAGTGAGATGCAACTAGCCCTTTCTTTCATCTGTAGCAAGTCTCCTTCATGCCTCACCAAACTTTTCTGAGTTTAGACTTTTGGCATATATTGGTTGTTTCCTCGAACCTTTCACTGAATAGCAATTCTACCCAGCACTCCTCTTGCTAGAATTATTATCTTTAAGACAACTCTACCCACAATCACAATTGTGGAGCTGCCTCAACAACTTCTACCCAACCACAGTTGGAAGTTGTTCTCAGTTTCTCTTGAACACTCCTTACTCTAGGCTGATGCATCTTCAATTGCTCACTTCCTTCTTTCATTTAGTAATTTCATTTACTGTTGGGCACTATCACCTTTACTCATCTGAAAGTTATTCTTGCTTCATCCTCCTTAACATAGATCATGTGCTATGAAGTTGATACAATTCATTCTTCCTTCCAGCAATTTGGCTGCTTCCATTGACCTGTACAATCTCATCTCAAGATACATCAAAGCACCTTCCAAACCTGCCAATTTTCCTTCAAACATGTCTTAAAAATAATTCCCATTCCATCAGTTAAATCTTTGCAAAATGATTCATTTATTCATTATTTCATTTAAACTTCTCCATTCAAAAGACTCCATATAGTTAGCAACTATTCTTCATCTTACGATTAAGATTCAATTTGAAATTCACCTATATTTACAAATTCATGACACACTACAAATTCCTTTTGATAATCTGTTGTAAGCAAATCCCGTCTTTCTTCTACAAATTCCAAAATTCATTCCTTGTAATGGTTCTTCTTTTAGTCCTATTAAATCCAATCTCTTTTCTTTCAACCATCATATCATTGTCTTCAACAATACTTTAAGCAATCCTTAATCATTAAAATTCTTCAAATCATTTAAATGATTTATGTCACATAAATCCATTCTTCTATTTGACTTTAAATTCAAAACCTTCTACTTCAATTTTGCTTTCAAATCAAACCAATCATTCAATCAATTTACATGGAAATTTCATTTGTCTTAAAGGAAATTTTCACTCCCTTGTTGTTCTCCAAACATCCAAACAAATCTTTCTACTGATAGAGGATTCACCTTTTCCCTGTTCTGATCTCAGTGTCCTTTGCATTAAATTATTTTGAGCTATGATTGTACTTTGATTGTTCTAACATGCATATATCTCCAATATTTAACATTACTGTAATTCTATGCAGAATCCTTTTCTGCTCTATTACCAAAAATGATGCCATGTAACTGACATCCTTTAAAAATCCCATGTGGACCTATGAGTTATGCCCACATAACTTGCAAAGTGAAGCAAGGTTACACCCTTTCATAAATTTGGAATTAAAACTAATTAAATCCCTGTTAACTTAACTTAACAAAACCCCATCAAATTATCGGAACCCAAAACAATAGAAAACCCGACTATACACCCGATCAATGAAAAACAAAGATATAACCTGTTAATGAGCTTGATTCCACTTCGACCACATCCGATCGGATCTCAAATAGATTTAACCTACGTTGATAACATATCGGGTCCGACTTTTCCACCAACATTGACCACTCTTACAGAGACGATAAGGAATATAAATCTTTGATGTATAGATTTTCGGGTCCGTTTTTGAGAGTAAAGTTCGATCACTTTATGACACGATGTCCGTTGGATATAAGAGGCCATCAAATCTATGGTTTGTGGGACTTCAACTAGCACACGGTTTAAAAATGGGATTAACACCCGCAATCGACTATGATCTAAGAGTTTGAATATGAGATCAACAGCTAGGAGCGAGTGCAGGGCTTCAACCATGATCAAGAAATCCGTACTCTCCTACCCCCGCAGTTGTTGTTCACCGTCGGATCTGCCAGCCAACAGATGGTCCACATTCAATCTCTGTCTGATAATCTAGTAGGTATAATCTCCACAACCAGTTTTCTACGTTATATACAGAACACACACTCTTACCCTATATTTTGAGTATCAACAAACACAATAATTCTCAGATCCTCAATCCAGAGACTAAAAGCTATAAATACACTGAATACTAAATTACACAAACAAATACACAATCCACATTGAATTAATATAGATAAAAATTTACAGATGAAACAGTCACACTCGACTGTTTCAGTTATGCCCTCGCTCACCCATCCTATCTTTCCATCTGAATCTAACTCCTTCACTCATTCCAAAGGATTAAAATTTATACAAAACGCGGATTCATGAACCCATTTAGTTCAGATCCAGAAATCTCTCGTTCTTCATTAAAGAATCTCTTTACTCCATTCTTTTCTCAAACAAATGCTAATTTAAGCTTTCAAATCCCTCATATCCTATTCAAACCAGGTAATATATCTACTTGGTCTGATCTCCACGCAAGGAGGATCAATCAGCTACTTATACCCTTTTTTGCTCAGATTTTGACAACAAATAAAACATTCTCATACATTTAAATTAATAAATTTAATTAATCTCTTGTCTTCCAACCCTTTGTTAGTCACAACATCTGATCAAACCATCACATTTCTGACTAGGTCTATATTCTCCTGCATCAAGATGCAACTTCAATTCCACTAATTTCGTAGTGCTCATCTTCTACGATGCCTTTGATGTTGGTCCTAGTCCTGACATTAACTCAATAAAGAAGTACACTTCCCTATGAGGTACAACTCTGACATGTCTGCTAGAAGCACATCCTGAAACTACTGCAAAACTAGATACCTCTTGAAGAATTCTGCACCCTCAACATCCTTACCTTTATCACTAGAAATATAAACTACAAACAATACACATGCTTTCCTACTACTATGCTTTTCTTGCATAGTTGTAACTATTCTCACTGATGTAGGCCTCTTCTTACCCTACAAGATTATCTTTTCTCCATCATCATCTAAGCACTCAATAGCCTTGTCATAATAATCTACATTATTCTTGTGAATGTATAACCATTCCATACCGAACAACAAATTGTATAATCCTAATGGAAGCAGATTTAGATGTGTTGATGTAGACATACTATTCAGCTCAAATGCACAACATCTTACCCAATGATGAATTATTTTCTTAGAGCATTTTATGAACTGCACCAACCAAGACTTTGCATGCACTTCTTTATTCTAGAAACACTTATCCAATAGGTCAGTACTAATATAACTATAGTTAGATCCAGGTTCAATAAAAATAGAAACAACTTGATCACAATGCTTTCCTTCCATCGTGATAACAGATGCATGATCATCAACCTGCCTATTATCTAATGCTACATAAATATGAGGAATGCTTTGTCTGACATCCCCAAATATTTGTTCCTCGTGAGAACTATATATCTATGCTCTTTCATTGTGATGTTGTGGAAAATATCTACTGTGATTATCCTTACCATAAGTCCAACACTACGAAGACTTATTGCTATTGCCCTTGTTCTGCTCCTCATACTGAAACCCCTATCCTCTTTGAACTGCATTAAACCTCTTGTACAATGTAGCATTCTCCTTACCATTTGTATCCCGAGGATTTCCACTCTTCTTATCCCACTTTCCTTTATTATTTTCATTACCTTTCCAATCCTACATAGACTCAGTCTTACACTTCCCTTACGCATAACAATGCTTCACCTTTCTGATGGCTTCCTCTAGCAACCTAGGCTCATCAAAATCAATCCCTTCTTTAAATGATATCGACAACTCACTGATGAATCTATAAATATTTTCTTTTTTCTCCCTAAAATAAGGCGCATATCTCAATAACTCTAATAATTTTCTAGTATACTCCTCATGAGTCATAGTTCCCATATTCCACTCATAGAACTTTATTTCCCTCTCATCATAGTATCTTTCATATAGATATTTTTTCCTAGAAAGTCTCTCGAACTCACTCCAAGTCAACACTTATTCTCGAATGCATATGAAATTCTTTACATCTTCCCACCAAATGGTTCCTTTCCCTTTAAGATTAAAAGTTGTTATTCTAGCTTTCATTTTTTCTAAATAATCATGGAATCTAGAAAGCTTATTCATTCCAAGCAACTAAGATTTTGCATCATCTCACTTCTTCATTTTGCCATCAAATGTAGGAGAATTTTATTTGTTTAACTCCTATGGAAAGTATCGATTCTCACTCCTCCTCTATGGATGGTGGCGATGATGATGATGATGTCTCTCTGAACCAAAACTAGAATAGAACTTATGGTCACTACCCTTATTATAGGGTGTATGGAAGAACCTACAATCTTTGACTATCTCATCCCTGTTAAAACTTGTAATATCTTGATTGGGACCTACTACCATATTCACCATTAGTTCTTTCCTTTAGTGAGCCATTGATCATAACAAGTCCTTGTCCCTACAAATTTGATATACTTTGAAGGATGATTGCATTAAATTCTACTTGTTTTTTCTATGTTATGGCAAGTCTTTCTTGTGACTAAACGATCTTGTCATTATATTCCTTACAACTTCTTCTCTCTACGTTCAAACTTCTTAATAAATATTCTATGTCAAGGGAGTACTCATCACCATGTCGTTAATTTGATCTATACGGAGAATCACGTGAATTATAGCCCACCATTCTACTAGTCATATTGAACTTTTACTTCCTACAAACATACCATGTCACATAAACCATATATCAACATAATCAACATACCACAATGAAGTGCAGGGGAGGTTATCTCATATGCACAAATCAGTCTAGATTGGCATAACATATGTATATATATAATGAAATTAGAATACCAATCATCTTAACATCAACATCATCAACCCATAAATAATGACACAACTGAAATAATGACCATCACAATACATGTATAACAAACACATAGAAAACATACATGTGTGCATGACAAATACATTTGGATCATCCAGTGCATGTGTTGAACCTAGGACCTCTAATACCAATTTGTAACACACCATACTACGTTTACCCAACTACACTGGCTTGCCACAGTAAACATGAGACGAAGAGTTACTATTACACTACCCGACCTCCGAGCTCCAGTCAGGGAAGTGGGGTCTACAACTTACCACCGACTAACAACTCACAACATTCCTCAGGTCTAGAGGGACATTAAGGGGCCAAAGAACCAACCAGTTGACCAAACCATGACCTAGGGATCGTTTTAACACAAATTAACCCCCAAACACACACATGAAAAGGCCTCCATGTAGTTGATGGCCTCCAATTGCACACACAACAATGTCTAAGCGTGGATATGACCCAAATTGTCTAGTTCAGAGGGTGCAGTCCCAAAATTTGAGCCTTGATTTCATTTCACATAAGACTCCATACAACTGGCCAAAACTTCCCAGGACTTATCAAAATCATACATAACTCAATGGAAATTCTAAAAAACTAAACTTTAAGGGAGAACTGGACCAAGACTGCAGAGAACATAATAGACATTTCGTCAAACATATGGCAAGCATGTAAGGTACAGGTCATGAATGCATATATGTTCGCAATAGTCCAATATTCATTTCAGAATCACCAAGAAGGCTATATGCATTCTTCACATAGCTTCAACAACAGTTATTAGTCAATACATTCATCAACCAATAAATAATTAAACCATTCATGACAAATGTCATAGAGGATACACATCATATAACCAACATCTAACTAGAAAACAACCAGCATATAAACCATGGAAACCCATCCATAATACCACCAACATAATCACTACAAACATATATTGAAAACAATAGAAGAATAAATCCTAGTAACATACGAAAATATCAACCAAGTCAGGGACTTTCATGTTCCATGTGACCATAGATTGGGTTGAACCAAATCCTTCTTTCATCCAATCACCCCCGTGCCATATTCCAAGTATGAATGTGAGATATCATGGAATAAACCAGGAAAAACGAAACTAGAGCTCCCAAAGGTCAACCACATCAACCCTCAGCCAATGATTCCACCTCACAGTTAGATATCACTAACACCAACCAGATCAACCTCTACCCAAGTTGTACGGGCCTCTACGAACTAGTAACTCAACCTACAAAATTCCAGGGTTCCATAGTGTTTGTCCAACCTAGCTCAAGGGCCTAGTAACTCAATCTACAAAGGGTTCTAGAGTGTTTGTCCCAGCCTAGGCTCCAATACTACTAACTAAACCCAAGTTGTTCCATGGCATCTCGAGCATTTATTCCAACCCACATCCATAAGGAATTATGAGCATCAACCTGAAAACAATCCAGTGGAAAAAACCATAACACCATGGCTATCTAGGAAATGGCAAGGCAAGGCTAAAATCATTGTTAATCCAGGAAATCGTCATGCTAATGACAACACATAACCAAAAAATCACATGCATCTAGAAATCAACAAGGAAATCACACATGCAACCTATTACCTAAAAAGCAATCAAGTTGTAGTTGTTGATCCACATGTTCCTTTGCGCTTTCCTGCGTACCTTTGCCTTCTGTCTCCAAAACTAGAGTGCTCCAAGCATGCCAAGAATGCTCTAAGTGTGGAAGAGTAGGAGAGAATGAGAGAATAAAATCGAGCTCAACCCAAAATTTTTGAAAAAGCTAACCGACAAAAGTTGTGAACTAATCCTCAAAAGCCTTTTTATCATTGAGGCCTTTATTTTCTTAATTTTCCTTCATTTTTCCTTCAACATTTCTCTCATGCAAATCTATGACCTTTCACCTTCCTTTTCTCCTATTTCCCTTTCTTTCATAAATAAAATACCAATTAATATCACTTTGTCTTTGCCAATGTCTTTTTGAATTTCCATAACCATTAATTAATCACAAGTGACATCAATCATTGTGTTTTACCCAACATTCACCTTGAAATATATGTCTGATAACTTTAATCTTATTTTTTTATTTAGAGAAGAAATCAATCAACAAAGGATTATTACAACGATATACCCATGAAAATACCAACTACCACTCATAATCCTAATTAGAACTTAAAATCATAGTTATAAAATTACGTTAATTAGACTAAAAAGTAATTCAAAAATGAGGTGATTTGGTTTGATTCAGAAATTATTACACCAATTTAAATCCGATATAGTAATGTTAGTATGACAGTTAAAAAAATTCCCAAAGGGGTCAGTTGTTCACTCCAAACGAAACCCTAAAATCCATTTCTCCCTTTTCAAAATTTTATTTGCGCGAGAGCAATTACTACATGTTTGTGGACTGGTAAATGGTGAGCATTGTTTATATATATATCCCTATGAATTAAATTATAATAGGTAATTGACATTCCATTACTATGAATAAGTAATTATAATATTCTAGTCAATTACAGTTATGTATTTCAAACTAATTACTAAATCAAAAGTAAAGCTACATAAACTTTGAGTTACTCATCCAAAGTAATTAGTCAAAATTAATAATTATGAATATTGTTTACGCAACTTCAGTTTTGAATGAGTTGTAATTTCAGGTCTGTAATTGAATGATTAATTATATATAGGTAATTGACATTTCTAATCCTGTCGTATGTTATCAGTAGTGATTTAAAGTGCTTCAATTTTGAATGAGTTCCTCTTTAGCTTGTTCTAAATTGTTTTGAATTTTGTTGTCGTTGATACTACCCTAATTCATTATTCATTCTGAAGCTTCACTCTATGGTGGTGCCAAAAATCCGGTATTCGTATTCGAGCGCACATTCAAGGCCACGCTTTATAAGTCATTGAAAGAGTGGGGTGGCGGTGATCGGAAATCTCCCCAAATCACTCTCATTCTTAAGGAGCCTACCTCGCTCACTCGATCAATTAAATCTTTGATTTATAAGGTTCTTTGTTATGACTCACGAAAAAGAGTGGGTCTCATATGAGCAAAGAGCGTAGCATAAGAGGACGGGTTCTCCTTCCGCACCAATACATTCGTTTGAGATGCCTGCTTATCATCTTATCGAGGTATTTGACATGATACAGTTTTTGGAGATGATCAGTCCATCTCTATTTCTTTTCGAACATAGGAAAAGAAAATTAGTAGGCTACGGCAATGGAATCCTTCCGGGCGTTAGCATTTGAAGTACTACTGATTTCATTGTCCGGCGAATATTATTTTTATAATATTATTTTTATTGTGTGTTGCTGAATTGAAAAACAAAGCAATATATCTGCATTGTAATTACATGCCATATATGTTAGGATTGATATTTATTTGAGAATGACAATTTATAGTTAATGGTTTTGGGCATATGGTTTTTGTGACTTGTTGTATGATGCTAGTTGTATTTGGTTGGAAAGAAGCCTATAAATAGGTTTATTTGCCTCCATTGTAAGCGTGCCAAAAAAAAAAGTGCCAAAGGTGGAGAAGGGTCTCATGAGGGAGTGTGAGACCAAGGTTGAGCAGAGTCTTTTGACCAGTATAAAGGACCAATAGTTGAAGTTGAAGAAGGCTTCTCAGGGAGCTTGGTTAGGGTTTTGACTAAAATTTAACAAAATTCTATTAAGCTTGATTTTTTCCAAGATAATTGTTTATGTTCTTTTGGTGTGATTGCTTCTATCTTTGTTTATGATTATGGTGTGAGTTACCTTGTCTTTCTAATATCTAACAATATAATATTATATGCTTGGTGAATTTGCTAATGTTAGTGAGTTAATGATGACCTGAAAACATTATATATATATATATATATATGAATTGTGAATGTTGGAAAGGCAAAGGAGACAAAAACACAATTCACACATAAAATTTGTTGCTCTTCTATTGATCACACAAAACATGATGATTACAATGAATCTAGCAAAGGGTATTTAAACCTTTTCAACTAGATAACTCTCTAAAATATATTGACATCCAACCACATGCAATCACACACTGAAAGTCGTTTATCACTTAACTTGACTTGACTCAACACTCAATCACCCAATCATGCAATCACTCAGTTAATTGACTCTCTATGTTTAGCCAACTCCACATGTATGAGTAATTATCTTATTTTAACACTCCCCTTAATTACAACTTCTAAACTAAAACATCACTCATGACAATTCAAACATGATTGCTGGTCTATGTCTCAGCTAGGCTTTCAACACACAAGTTTCTTCTATGAAACTCAAACATATCTTGTGCTAATGACTTAGTAAATATATCAACAAATTGATCACTAGATTCACAACGCTTCAAGTGAACTTCTCCATTGCTCACAAGTTCTCTAATAAAGTGATATCTAGTATCAATATGCTTACTTTTCTGATGAAACACATTGTTCTTTGATAGTCCAATCGTTGAGGTGTTGTCACAATAAATTGTTGTTGATCCTTGTTCTTTTTGCCTGAGTCCATCAAGTACTCTTCTTAACCATTTCTTTTTGCTTGGGTTCATCAAGTACTCTTCTTAACCACACTGTTTGACATGCTACTGATGTTACTGCTACATATTCTACTTTTGCTGATGAAAGTGTCAGAATGGGCTACTTCTTAGATGCCCATGAAATCACACTTGAACCAAGGTGGAACACAAAACTAGAAGTTATCTTCCTATCATCAAAACTGCATGCAAAATCGCTATGTGTGTATGCAATCAAATCCTTCTTTTCTGTGCTTGCATACATAATGCCACAATCTCTAGTTCCTGCTATGTATCTTAGCATTCGTTTTCCCGTACTCCAATGTGTGCCTTTTGGAGTCTCCATAAATCTGGGAATCAAACTCACTCCTTGCATGCTATTCGGTCTTGTAGCTGTGAGATACATGACGCTGCCAAACAATCTTTTGAATAAAGTTGGATTGACATCTGATCCTTCATCATCCTTGCTTAACTTTGTACATGTTGCCACTGGTGTAGGGACAGGTTTGCAATTTTCCATTCTTAATCTTCTCAACAAATCTTTGGAATATTTATTTTGACAAATAAAAATTCCTTTTTCAGATTGCTCAACTTCTATGCCAAGAAAATATTTCATGAGACCAAGATCTATCATCTCAAGTTCTTTCATCATGGCTGCTTTAAATTCATTTAATTCATCTATGTCAAAATCACCTGTAAATATCATGTCATCAACATATAAACAAACAATCAAAATTTCTCCATGCTCATTTACCTTTGTGTATATGTAAGGTAGGCTCAATGTTTCTTTTGAAAAATCCATTCTTGATCATGTAATTGTCGATTTTGCTATACCAAACTCTAGGCACTTGCCTTAGTCCAGAGAGCGCTTTCTTCAACCTGTAAACTTTGTCTTCATTACTTTCAAGTTCATATCGTAGAGGTTGCTACACATAAAATTCTTCTTCTAGAATTCTATTCAAGAAGGCTAATTTCACATCCAACTAATATATTTTCCATTTGTTCTGAGCTACTGTGGCTTGAACTTCTCTTACAATATCCAATCTGAGTAGTATCCAATCTGGCTACTCGAGCAAACATTTCTCCAAAGTCTATTCCCGTTTGCTGCGAGAATCCTTTTGCTACAAGTCTTGCTTTAAATATGTCAATTTCACCTTTTTCATTCAAATTTGTTGGAAAGGCATAGGAGACAAAAACCTGTGTGCACAAAAACCTTCTACAACAAATCAATTTTGCAATCAATCAGTGGCTACTTCAGAATCTAAATATAGCGGTCAACTCTGCAATTTGTTGTTCACTCGTTCGAGAGAACAGGGCGACGGTTGTTCAATGCATCTACAGCTGCTTTTTCAAAACATATGAGTTTTCTACGTTTCTGCGGACAAAACAAGCTAAGCCACAGAAGATTTCGATTCTCTTTTAACTCACACAATGCCTCTCTTAAAAATGGAGTTGCAAATTACTTATGTCTCAAACCTCGCTACCAATTTGTTGGAAAGGTAGAGGAGACAAAAACACAATTCACACATAAAACATGAGCTACTGCTCTTCTATTGATCACAGAAAACATGACGATTACAATGAACTCGTGAAGGGTATTTAAACCTTTTCGACGAGCACATGCAATCACACACTCAAAGTCGTTTATCACTTAACTCAACTTGACTCAACACTCAAACACTCAATCATGCAATCACTTAGTTAACTGAGTCTCTATGTTTAGCCAACTCCAACTCTCTATGTTTAACAAACTCTACATGGAAGAGTAATTATCTGATTTTAATAGTAAAACTATTGTGAAAGGATTTCGATATAAGCATCCAAGCAAGTTTACAATAAAGTACCTGTGGTTGAAGTTACAACATCGTTATTAAAATATTTGTATTATTGTTCGACAAAGAAGTATCATTGCGGTAGAAAAAAATAATGTAAAATTAAACCAAAATAAAAAATTCTTAGAATGAAGAGAAGAAAATCACTCCCTTTAGCGGATTGAGAACACCGCTGGCCACGATGGCAAGATTTAATTAAAACTATAAAAACAATGGCGTGAGAAGAAACACATTATTAGTTAGTCAATAATATGCATTTATCAACCATTTGTTTAACTTTATATTTATATATTTATATATACATAGATAATTTAAATTTAGTATAATATATAAATATATATAATATTTTTGGATTAGTTATTTTTTTAAACTATATTGAAGGAAAAGATTATCATTTCTATCCCTATCTATAAAACATACATATAACATATTATCTATAACTCTATGAATCTTTGATAAATTTAAATTTAAAATTAATTTATCCTGATTCTAACGTAAGTGGCCCCAAATGGCACAGGCTACTTTTTAACTTCACGATAAAGAGAGACGTTATATAAAGGCTTTTATTTTTTAGATGACTGATGTATTGAGAAAGATCTTACCGGAGAGAGACCTTACTTCCTGCCGAAGCTTCCAAGATTGAAACACACGCAAAGATTTATAATTGACGTTGGATATAAACAAGTCTGCAATTAAAGAGATTCGCTAATAAATGATTTTTGTATTTTATTATAAAGAATGAATAATTAAATGTCGATACGATATATAAAATTTGTTGTTTTAGAGGTTTTTATTCTTTCTTTTGGGTATGGGAAGATATTTTTGTGTCTGTAAGATGAATGGTTGACCGATAAACAAATGATAATAAAATATAACGTCGGTTAAACTTAAAAAATAATAAAATCTAAAATGCAATAGATAATAAGTCGCATATAATAGTTTACGTTTGAGTACATTTTTTTGATCATTTTCACTAGAAATGCAATAGATATTTGTTAAAATTCTATGTGAAATAGTTAGAAAACCTAGTAAAGTAATATAAATATTTTATATATTTAATTTAATTTTTATATTATTTTTTTCATAAAATAAAAAATAGTATTTTAAGTCATACAATATCTATTATATTTAAGCAAAAATAATAATAATGATTGATATTAATTAATTTTATATTTCAAAACATATAATTATAAATAAAAATACTAAAATAAATATATATAAGTTGTAAATTAAGATCTATATTGTCAATTTGGATTTTTTTCATAGAGGTTAGGTTTAATGTATTCGGACTTTTTTCCTAGAGGTTAGGTTTAATGTTTGTGGTTTTTCTCATTTACTTTTAATTCCTGATAACAAGAAATATTGTTGTAATGGCTAGCTATTTATGAGTATTGCTTTATTGACTCTCATTCTTAACCTTCTCTGGAAAGAGAAGATAATTTCGTTTTAATAAAAAAAATTGCCTTATTGACTCTCATTCTTAACCTTCTCTGGAAAGAGAAGATAATTTCGTTTTAATAAAAAAAAAAATCAGTAATAAATTCTTTTTCTTATTTCTACTTATTCAAAAATTAAATTACACAATTATAAAATATATTAAAGGAAAATGTAGTAAGAATTAATATAATTTTTTTTCATTATTCTTGATTTAATAAGTTTTGAGAGGAATTAAATTTCCTCAAATACCCATCTTTTTCAAATTTGACATACATGAATAAATTTTCATTTTGAAAAAAATAATCCTTTTAAACAACTAACAAATGGAAAATTAAAATAAAACTATATTAACATATAATAAATATGGAAAAAATTAAATTAAAAAAATTAAAATGTAAACCAACAATCATATTAACTTTTAGATAAAGAATTTGGTCCTTTTCCATAACAATATGGTATATTTTTTCCAGCACCTTGGAAAAGGATATTGTAAAAATTTCACAATTCAAATTATAATTCCAACTTTACCAAATTTTAGATAAATTAATCCAAAAAAACCCTTTAAACCTTATAAGAAATAGACCATCAAATTGCAAATAACCAGAATAACCATATATCACACATAATAAATTACCACAATAACCATATTATCACACTAAAAAATTACATTTTAAACCATAAAACTGCATGTGAAAGTCACTCCCCAGCTCTGACATAACACACAAGCTCCGTCGAAGGAAATAACAGTCAAAGAAAGGTAAGAAAAAATTGGTGTCCATCCTACAACTACAGAAATATGTACAGCGAGATATATGATAACTGAAACGAGAACACCACAAATTGCAGTATGTTGAGAAATTGTAATAGAGAAACACAGATTAAGCGGACAATAGAAATTTGCCTACAGCTTCCGCCATGAAAGAAATTGTCAACTAAAGCTTCCTCCATGAAAGAAACTGTCAACTAAACTTGTATATGCATCATTCAGAGCATTCGGAAAGAGCAGGAGGAGCAGGCAACCTTGAAGCGGCCATAACGGCGGCCTCATTTGGGGTTCTTCGGAACGTTTCAATGTGTCGAGAATCCACTCCAGCTGCTCGAAATGAATTCGTGGACTCTGTGACCATATTCATGGTATTGGTTGACTAGGTCGATTGAACAATTGCAGAAACCCCTGGCTTCTTGTCTCCACTTGGAAGGTTCAGGCGATGCCTACACATAGGGCAGGAAGAATGCGAGACCAGCCAATTACCGATGCATTCCACGTGGAATCCATGATTGCACTCTGGCAGAACTCTTATGTTTTCTCCTTCGGCAAACTCGGCCAAGCAGATCGCACAATCTGTTGACCCGGGCCTTACCCCTGAGGTAGCGGTATAAACAGTAATGGGCAGTGCTATCAAGACCGCCTTCAGCAATCCAGTGTCGGCTACCCTATCGGATGAGTCGAGCACCGTCTGCTCCCCGGAGCCCAGAAGGCATCTGAACCAATATCTGAGGCCGGGCACGATTATGAAAAAACACAGCAAAACCGGGAGAATGATTACTAGATCGGAGCCAAGAGTTCCCTTATTCGGGTAAGAAGTATACTGTGCTTGGGTTGGTGAAGAGGACGTGGAGACACAAGCCAATATCTTCCTGCCAGTAGAGAATGGAAAACCTAAAACGTGCAACTCATTCATTTTGCTCAGAGCCTGAAAACCTCACGAATGGATAAATTGAAACTGGCCTCAAAACCTCACGAATGGATAAATTGAAACTGAATTTTTTTTTTTAATAATTTTGGAGAGTTTTTTTTTTGTTTTGAGTGGTCAATGATATAAAGAATAGAGGTTACAAACATAAACAAATAATATCATATTGTATTGTGGTATATTTATTATTAAGTAGTAATACATTTAAATTTCTTTAAATAAATTTTCTTTTTATCTTTTAAATAAGAAAGATGTTATCATTTATTATAAAATAATATATTAAAATTAAATTTATTTATATTTAAAATTTTCAATAAAAATGGTAAATTTTAGTGTAAACAAATTATATATTTTTATTATTTTTTATATTATATTGCGAAAAAATTTCTATAATATTTTTATGTGATTTATTAAATTTTATTATTCATATATTATTATCATTTTAACTGAAATTTTACTCTTATTTTATTAGGGAGATTTTTAACCTACAAATAGGTTTTGTTACAATATTATGAGCTAATACTATGACTTATCAATACCACATGCAGAAAAAGCCATAATTCATTTCCCAATCAAAATATTTTGTACATATTTCATTTTAATTTTATTTTATAATATTGTTAAATTAAATTGAAAAGTATAAACAATAAAATTACTATTGAAATAAATCTCAACACTCTATCTCAATTACTACTAAAACTATCACAAACATACCATATAAATTAAAGGGTTCGTAAATACTAATAGACCTCAGTTTATAATAAGCATCACAACACTCACTTCATGATACATTGCTCAAATTAGAAAATTCATAAGAATTAACTAAATTATAATTTTATTTAAAATTATTAGTATTAGCATTATTATTAAAATGAATCAATATATAAATTAAATACATATATCCATTTATAAAAATATATAACAAGATTATTAACAATTGAAAATCACAATCATTTTATCATGGAGATTCTTAATATGTAAACTAGCTTTGTTATAATATCATGGGACAATAGGGTGGCTTATCAATACCATATGCCCAAAAACCTATAACTTATTTCATACGACAATTGTTTATATGGCATTTTTTGAATTAATGAATATAATTAAAATGACAAAAAAATGCATAATTACTTTGAAAATAAATATCAACCTTTGATTTGTGTATACTATTAAAATATTATAAAATATTTTATGGAAGTTATATCCCTACCATCCAAGTGAGTATTATTTATAATTAAATTTAAATTTTGGAATCCCTATCCTAAACTAGACATGCCTATTAGCATAAGTATTTTGTAAATGTTAAATGTTATTTAAGTCTGTTACATTATAGACACACTTATAAAGGTAATAATTGATATCCAATATATCAATTAATATCAATTATCATTTCCATCGTCACATCATCGAGTGCCAATATATCAATTATCATTTCTTCATTATAGACACACTTATAAAGGTAATAATTGATATCCAACATATCAATTATCATTTCCATCTTCACATCATGGAGTGCATTAAAAGAGCACCATTAACAGAGCAACGGTTCACCATCTATCCAAGGCTCATCATGTCCATCTTCTCACCCCAGTTGGGGTGTAGAACAATATTTGAACCTAAGACTTATGGTTCGGTGATACTTCATTTCCATGGCCATTGCCAAATGAGCTATGCCAAGCAGACATATGTCTAGTTAATTTGATCTTAATAATTTTTATTAAAAAATTAAGATATGATAGTTATGAAGATTTTTCTAGTTAAAATTTAATGTAAATGAAACAAGAGGAAACTATTAGCTTGATATATAGTGAGTATTATAAGTATCATATAAGTGTATAGTACAATAAAATGTAAAATACAAAATAAAAGAAATTCAAAGTTCAAGATGGGAAACAAATTCCTCTGCAATACATTTGGCAAGTAAACAAGTTTGTAATGAATTTGATACGTTATAAATATATTACCTTAGTAGTGGATTACGCACAGTTTATCTTTCCAAACACATTGCTTTTGATATGCATAACTATTTAAATTATTTATCAAAGCTTTGAGAAAACAAAATAGTCCCTATCATTAATGTGCCTCTGGTATTGAGAGGTCATGACTTCAATTAACTTACGTTCTTAGGGTGAGGCTCTATGGTTGAGCTCACAGAAAGTGATCCCTTCCGGTGGATCTACATTGATTTGCCTAGGACAAATATTTTGTGGATGTACTAGTCACTCATCTACCTAGAAATGAAGGGTAGAAATATCTTGTGGACGTAGGTCACCGATTTCCAAGGACAGTGAACTACATAAAAATGAAGAAGTGGACGGCTCAATTCCATATGTGATGACATGACCATATTTTGTCACATGACGACTACTGTCCACATTAGTCCTTGCCAAGGAAAGAATCTAGCAATCAATTTTCTCATTGATAGCTAATATTTTAACATTGAACAATGAAATTTATAAAGTTAAACTTGAAAAAATAAATATTTTTCAATGTTATTAAAAAAACTATTTCTATAACTTCAAGGCCTTATTTAATTTGATAATTTATGGATATTTTTGCTACATTCATGCATGCTTTTTAAATATTGTGTAGTTTAAAAAATATTTTTGAATGTTAAATGGATTCAGCGCCTTGAAAAGTACTGGGGGCACCTGAATTCTTTGATTAAACAACCTAAACTCAAGTTCTTAAAAATCTTTGTTGTATTTTAGTTAAAATTATCGAGATCATCCACAACCATCTTTTCATTCTTAATATTTGCAAGAAAACCTTCAAAATTTAAAATCTTTAAAAATAGTTCCTACTTAGGTAAATAATATTTTTACCATGAGTTACTTCCCACTATAATTTAAACATCCCTTTGTAGTTACTTCTGAATATAATTTAACCAAGTCTTTGCATTAAAAACACTATATGAATAAGATGTAAATAAATATAGTGAGCAGAGAGGCTATGATGTGTAACATTGTCCTTGAGCCCACATGCTCATTTTACAGCCCAGTGCTATGTTTAACTCTGTTAGTCAGTCATCAAAGTTGAAATTTTGGTCATGTCAACCAAAATAAAAAATATAAAAACTAAATAACTATACAAAAGATTTAAATAATGTTGACTCAAAAAAAATTTCACTTGAAGAAATTGGATCCCTCTCTTCTCATGTTCGATTCGTATTTAACATATCTATATATATATATATATATATATATATATATATATATATATATCCAAACATTTGATTGGATCATTACTTGAAGGTTTTATTCCACAAGTTAATGTCATGTTGATAACTGCATCACATATTTTATGCCATAATTTATGGATATAGTTGCAATATTGATGTATTATTTTTAGATATTTGTGTGGTGATTTTTTAGTCTTAATGTTTGAATAAAGTAAATAACATCTTTACCATCAATGGCTTCCCACCATAATTTAAGCAACTCTTTCCATAAAAAAATGTATAGGAATAAGATGTAAATAAATATATTTACCAAGAGTTATTTCTCACCGTTATTTACATTTCCCTCAACACTTATGTAACAATAAAACCATAAATATGTATATTTAATACTGGCTACTACCCACCAAAATTTATGCAAGTGCAAGTGCAAGTGCAAAGTAAACAATTAATTTATCTGCTTCACATCTCAATTTATTAGTTCTTCCCAAAGAAAGACTATAGGATTCCATTGGCCTATTAACCACTTTTAATTTATTTGGCGATTTTTACTATCAGTGACTTGCTGCCATAATTTAAGCAAGTCTTTGCATAAAAAACATATAAGAATAAGATGCAAATAAATATATTTGTTATTTCAAATCTATATTTATTAGTTCCTCTCAAAGCAAAACTATAAATATTTATTGACCTATTAACCACTTTTAATTTAGCTAACATTGACCAATATAGGTTATAATTTTTTATGCAATTTTCCCATAACATAATTTCGGCAACACTTGTTTATGTAAAAGCAAAATTGTAAATGTGTAAACATCTGAATTTGTTAGTTCCTACAAAAGCAAGACTATAGAATTGTATTTTCTTATTAACCACTATTAATTTATCATTAACCAATACAAATTATAATATTTTATGTAAAAAAATTTAAAACATATTTTATAATTTGAATGACACTCACTAAGCTACTCTACAAATGAATTGTTAATTTTAGATTAAATATATTTACATAGAATCAAAATTCAACGTATTCTTCTAACATGTTCCCTTCTTGTGATTGAGAAATATGACAGTTTACTTATGATTCTGGCTGCTAGTGTAATATTTGCTTACCTTCACCCAAGGAGATTGATTGGTTATCAAGAGCCCCATTAGATTTTTTGAGTCTAAATCTTAGCTGTTTTTGTCCTTTTCTTATTGATTTTAGCTGCATGTTCCCTTATCGTGATTGGGAAGTATGACAGTTTAATTATGATTATGGCTGCTATTGTAATATTTGCTTACCTTCACCGAAGGAGATTGATTGGTTATCAAGAGGGCCCCAGATTTTTTTTGGTCCAAACGTTAGCTGTTTTTGTCCTTTTCTTATTGATTTTAGCTGCAATTTGGTATGGATGTTTAGAATGGCACAAATTTGTATAATTCGACCACTACATATTTTAAAGAATTTTTTGAGATATTAAAGATATTTATATATTTAAAACTATATATTAAATAACATAAAATCGAGCATAAATTTGATGAAAAAATTCTAAGATAAACCTAAATAAATAAATGCAATTATACTCTGTCCTTACGCTAAGGCGCAGTGAATACCAATGTTATTACATATCTTTTCCAGTGCAATCAGCCAACCAGTAACGACAACTATTCCGACAGCTTGAACCACACCTTAATAAGCATATGACGTTGGTGAGAGACAACAGTAAACGCTATTACGTTTTTTAAATCTGTTCCCAACGCAATCAGCCCCTCAGTAACGATAAAATTCTGAGTGCTGGAATCCCACCTTGATGCGCAGATGAGGTTGGCGAGTCAGAAGTAGAAGGCCCAGTTACCTTGACTAACTCATGATCTCACCTACCACTCGTATAAACAACCACATCATATAAAATTAAATTGAAATATATTTCTAAAAACCTCACACCTATAATAACTACTTGACATCAGAAGTAGAAGGCCCAGTTACCTTGACTAACTCATGATCTCACCTACCATTCGTATAAACAACCACATCATATAAAATTAAATTGAAATATATTTTTAAAAACCTCACACCTATAATAACTACATGACGCCACTTGTCAAAATAGCGCAGCGTGACACTTACCTCGAAACCCAAACGGTAGTTATCTCGTTTTTAAATGTGTTTAATAACATCTTTTAAAGCACAACTGGTATAAGCGTTTGTACATTTTTCCTGCGCCTAGCTTAACGAGGGTTCAAATTTGTACATTTTTCATGCGCGTTTGTTCGGGAAAATAATAGAATTTTTGCCAGGATTTTGAGAAAATCTAAGAAAATTTAGGAAATCTGTTTTTTTTAAAGAAAAATACTGCTTTCTATTATAAGAGGAGATGTGATTCTCCATTACAATCTTAAAACAGAGAACAAAAGAACAAACTGCATAGGTGTGGCTCATTCGAGCTTACAAAACTGTTTTTGCCTTGTGCTGAAATGATCTGAAGAAAAAGAAAGCCAGCCGCTACAAAAATCAACACTTACAAACGCTGCAGAGTGACAAAAACCGTGCAGAGTGACAAAAACCGCAAGAAAATCAGAGGAAAACACTTGGGAGACAGTGTATCCTAGCAAGTAGAGTGTTAATTTTAAATAGAAATGACACCTTCCACTTTCAGTGTCCTGAGATCAAACTGGTTCAAAATAATCTGATCCTGTACAGAGCTGCAACCCTGTTTGGGAAGACAGTGGGCTTTACTGTTTTGTGTTATGTGGATGTGCGGGAAAGTTAAATGATGAAAAACGGTCGATAGAGTTCTCATGTGAGTCTTCCATGATTCGAGAGCAGCACAGTTTAAGGAGCTCTTGTTATTTCTTCCATGATTCGAGAGCAGCACAGTTTAAGGAGCTCTTGTTATTTGCCTATTTAATAGTTGATTTGGAGTAGTGGTTAAATTTCAAAATTTTAGGTGTTTGGAGGTGTTTAATAGTATCAATATTTTCTACTTTAAAAACAACATTAAGCACTCGTTCTTTCAGATTTATTGAGAAAAAGGATTCTGCGATCTTTTGACCACTATGGAAATTCACCGCTTACACAATGTCTTTTCTCATGACATGTTGAATGCCCTTTTAATGCTCCCAAATGGCAACAAGATCCATATGAGCAAATACATGGCAACATTGACCCATTAATGTGCCTACCATTTAAAAATAAAAATATACAATCTCTGCTTGTTAATAAATCAATAACGTCATAAATATTGATTTCCCATATACAAATCTCAATTCTGCCCACCAAATTCGATATAACTATTTTGTTACTAGTTGGATCTAAGGAATTGGTGGACGAAGCCAACAAGCAAGGTTTTTCTCTTCTTCTCTCTTTTTTGGTGAAGCACCTAAGAATCCTCTCTTTAACAGTCGAGCCTACTTACACATCTTTATTAATCCAGTCCAAGTCGCGTTGCCGGTCCTTATCAGTAGCCTTGCCGGTTCCGAATATACATTAAAAAAAATAAAATTATTAAAAACAAAGCCGGGTTGAATAAAAGCTTAAGTAAAAGCATGTCTTTTAGTTACGTATCGTATTTAGGTTAATTTGACGAACATTGAATAGATTATATCCATCATTAAACGTTAAAATCGATCTAGAGGTTGTAAAATTTACAAAATGTAAACCGCTAAAGAGGAACGGGAAACACAAAAGGGCTAAAGAGGAAGGGGAAACACAAAAGGGAAATTATTGATGTCACATCTATGATTAAATGGATTTTTACAAAAAATAAAAATAATTTTATTAATATATAATAAAAAGAATATTGAGTATAAAATGGTTTATAGTTTTGGGTTTTAAGATTTGTTATAAGTTGCATTTACGAAGAAAATGGTATTCTCTTAATGCTATGTGGGTGGGAGCAAACTCTAAATTAGGTGTGAGGAACCATTATAATTTAAGGTAATTAGAGTTCATGTTAATTTATGATAGAGTAAAAGATACAAGTTTGAATAGTATTGAATTATGGGAGGAAGTGTTCTTTTATGCTTTTACTATTAAGATAGAAGGTATATTATGTAAATGTTAGTATCAATACTCTTGATTATATCACTTTTGAAAATCAAGTGCATCCATTGAAAATTATGCAAGTGTGGTATGTCGATGTCAAGGTCAATGAGGTGAAGCAATGAAGAGACACTTCCATTTCTACCTAAATTGATTTTATGTTCTACTTTCTCCACAAGCAATTTGATAGCAAGATATGGATGACTAAGAAGACCACACTTTGAGTTGTCCACTCATTTGAGCCTATTTTTCATTATTAACGCATAAAAAATTGTTGAAGCAATGAGGGAATGCATTAAATTCTACAAAATGATATAATGAGACAATGGTCTCCTACCATGAAAATGTTCAAATGACATCATGGAAAGCACTATGTCTATAATATTTCAATGTACTCTTCAAATGTAAGGTTCAAAAATCAGATACCCATGCAAGAGGCTAAGTGTAACTAATGAGTGAAAGAGACAAAAATCAAATTGGACAATGTTATAAGAGTGAATTGGAAAAAGTAGATTTTTAAGAGTGATGAAGAATGCATATCTCTTACTTAATCTAGCCTATTATATGTGCATGAAGCTAAAGTATGGTATGCAAAAGGGGAACTTCAAATACATACATGACAACACTATCATTTCAACACTCTCACCTCTATGAGTATGAATCACATTCCTTGCCTACATTTTAATGATTTATGGGTCATGAATATTGATTTCATAATATTATCATAAACATTATCGGTGTTACAAAAGGAAACTAGGATGTCAAGTTGTATTTGGAGGCCCTTTTATTGACTAGGAGATGAGGATAATATCATGTACAAATAAGAAGATATAAATGGAGACTTCGAAGAATGAACAATTATCTAAATAACTCAGTGAATATGATATGATTTCTTCTGGCTCATTAATGTGGAGTCCCAAAAATGTATTAATGGCCTACTCTATGTCTTATAGTGCTTTATACCTCATCTTTGTTCCCAATCTTGATATATAATTTTCCTGCACCAATTAGGTAAAGTTTCATCACAAGCAGTACCACTAAGGGAGGAACATCCAACATATTAAGCCCACTATCTAATAGGTTCCAACAGATTATCTAAAATTCCTTGTGAAGTTCCACAATAATATTCTTTATGCTTATAGTTTTCCTTTCCACGCTCATGCGAATAAGTCTAAGAAAAGATATGGTCATTAGTATGATGATTCCTCTTGAATTCTACTTATCCATTGTCACTCAATCCCTTTTTCTTTTCCCATCTATAGCTGTGAATGTCTAAGGTTGTGGATGAAATTATAGCCAAGGTATGGCCAAACATAATAATGAGTTGGTTATTAATCTCACTCTCTCTCAATTTTTTTGGATGAGATGTATTACAAGGGAGGCCCATGGAGTTGGAAAGCCATGGATCATCACATAATTAAATGGGTTATTGTTATGAATGTTTGTATTTTAATGCCATATTTGTAAATATTCATCTTTGAGGTACTTTAAAAACGTTGGTGTAAAAATTCTATTACTGTGGATTCTCCGGTCAAAAATTCAAAAAGTACTTTACATCGTTAGCTTTGTTGGATTAAAGCTTAACGATGACACATTGGATTATGAGATGAATAAATAAATGGCAATTGATAGGTTTTTGGTTGTGTTGAATATTTTTCTACCTTAGAGAATCATATGGGATAGAGGCGTTACCAAACAAAGTGGATGGGTTAATGATTACAAAAACTAATGTTGGAAGTATGTCTCTCCAAAATAATTTAGGGGCGAAACAAATTTGGTTAGGTATAGATATGCACTCATTCAAGAAATAGGTCCTCTATTCCTCCTAAGCATGCACATATAGTTTCTCTACATTACCTTCATTAGAAAAATTATGAGATAAAAGATGTGCCTCAAAAACAAAACTTATGCTATAATCATCTATTCTAAAAGAACCAATGAGAATGAAGACAATAATGAAATCTCCAAGCATAAATAATTTTGGAGGGAAAGAAAGAAAAATAATTTTTAATCATATTTGACTTATATCCTTATCTATTTAATCAAATTTCAAGTGTAAATGAATGCTCGCATTTGAAATTTAAGTAAATACATAAGAATATAAGGTCAAAATGTTATTGAAATGAATAATTTTATTAATTTCTCTTTGAAGATTCATACCTTTTATTTTGTTCTTTTAAATATCTTATTATTTCCTTAGGACACCCATTTTGGACATCAAAATTTCTCTAATGTGATTCAGAGGATTTACACATCATAATATGTTCATTTAGGTTATATATTTTCCTTCAATATTAACCCTATCAAACATTAGAAAGGTAGGGGCCATTCTTACTAAGGTGAGAGATGAAAATGGTATAGGGGAACAAATTAAGAAAATAAATGCAAATAACATAGGATAAGTAGAGGGAGAATTCAATAGATCCATGAGTATCATAAATATTATAGGAACATTGTCATTTGGAATCCTGTGTATTATTATTTAGGATGGAAGTTGGAATGGATGACACACTACAAGGAAAAGACCTTTTAGTGGAGGTTTTTATAGAGGCAAATAGTCAAAATATATGTTTGTAGCGAAGGTCACTAGTGGAGGTGGGTGGTCAGATGTTTTAGCAGACGTTTCCTTGACGATGCATCTAAATTACTAAAGCGCATTGGTGCTTTCTTATCAATACACGCATTGGAACTACATATAACATGGTCTGTTGTAGAATTTTTTTTCTTGAAAAATAAAAAATCATGGCTCACTAAATACCCTAATGCACCAGTGCTTGAATATTATGTAGAACTAGAGTCCTTGATATAGTAAAATGTATCGGCGCTATTAAAAAATGATGGCCCGAGGCAGTAAACATATAACAACACCCTTGTGCACCGTATAAATCATACCAATAAACAGTTCCTAACTTCTAAAAAAGGATTGGTGATATTGTAAAATTACAACACTGGTGCCTTAGAAGTAATGTAAATCCCTAATGTGTATCGATAAAGTACCAGGTAATTTTAAATTTAGAAAAAAACATGGTTCTTTTGTATATAGCCTACCCCGGTATGCTTTGGGATGCGCAACAGAGGAGGGTTCAATAAAAAAACCCCCCTGATCGTAATTTTCATTTTTACCATCTACAGTGCACGAGAGTTGTGAAGCACTAGTGCCACTCTTGCCACATGCAATCACCCTGGCGTCAGTGCTTCTTTTTCTCACCACCTTTCAATATTGTGTCACTGTTTGAGCTTCTAATATTTTCAAATGGCGTGAATTTTTTTTTCTCTATTACATGTCCACAATGCCCCTGTGATGACCAAAAGTCCAGGTAATCTCTATGTTTCTTTCTAACTTAAGTTTTTACCAGATTAGAATTGAAAATTAGATTTAATTTGTCATTGTTTTTGCAAAAAAAAAAAAAATGATGCACGGTGAGCTTCATTTGTTCAAATCATACTAGCAGCAGTGCACCTTATAAATTTACAGGGTCCACTACATTTTAGTGCATGAACATAAGGCATTGCCATTATGGTGGTGTGTTTTCTAAATACAAACACACCAAGAAAGAAGCGGTGTGCACATCGGTGCACAAGTATGCCACACTGCTATGAAAACTTAAATTTCTAAAACACCCATGGTGCGTCATACTTATGTGCGCACCGTTACTAGTGCAATTATAGTTGAAAGTGCACTGACATCATTGCATGACTGTTTCTTGAGTGCATCGGTAAAAAAATTTTATATTGAAATTTCTGTTTCCATATATATAAATACATGTCTCGTTTATGTTTATATATATATATATATATATTTGTATGAGGATGATGTATTTTTTATGCCAACAAAACTACATTTATGCAGTAAAGCTATATATTTACATATATTCTGTGTGGACCTATGGTTTATTGGTCCACATATATATCGGGAACCTTCAAAACAGCGGATTTCAACAAAACCCGACCAATCAACCAAAGAACGATTAAGTCTGGAACAAAAATAAGCTTTAACCCGCGTTGATATCCTATCGAGACCGCTAAGGCCATTAACTCGTGCGCACATCCAAGTGCAATTACCATCCGACCTATCAACCAATGGATGGTCCCGATTATCAGAACTCAATGAGGCTTTAACCCTGTTGTATAAACCTCATCGCATCCAAAATCAGAATTAACCCTCATTCAACTTCTGACATGATATCCGTTCGATCAACCACCCAATGGATGACTGTGATCTATTCGGACTTCAACTGGATTAAGTCATAGTTCATAACTTTATCGGCTCCGTTTTCTGGAAATCGCTTCTAGTTTGGAGGTTGGGAAAGAATCTACTTACCACCCTTGGGAAATCGCTCTTCTCTTTAATGCCTACACTTTTCAACCACGTGATGACCGTAGATCTCCTCCCATCGGATGACTGTGATGGCTCCTTTAGATTCCTCTATACTAGTATCCGTCGATCCGGTCGATCTGATGGTTTCGATTGAAAAAAATCCCTTGTTCACTTTTGATGGCATTTGTGTTATAACATAGAGTTATCTTTGCGATGCTCTTTTTAAGGCAAAATCCATAGGAACTTCATCTTACACTCGCATCACTCCATACAACAGCTATCGTATTATCATTGGATCGCTATCGATCCTGACAGTGATCAATGGTTGATCAATAAACTTGCAATACTAAATTTCACTCTTTCAACATAGACATCTAAACTATAGGGAAATAGACACACGAAATACAGAAAACACACATAATTCAATTATATACAGAACAAGATTACAGTCTAATGAATCTCAGTCTTAGTCACAAGTTCTCCTTCGACTACATTGTATCCAATCTCCCCCTTTCTCACAACACAGACTCTCTTTATATAAGAAATTACAAAAGTCATGGATCACCGAAGATTCCTCCCACAATCACTCAATCAAATCCATAAACCTCTCTATATGCTTACATGGCAGATATTTACATTAAATTAAGTCTTCTAGGGACTTATCGATTCCATCAAATTAGGTCTGTTTTAATAGAATTTGACCTGTTTTACAATGATGGTCCATGTTTCCTCTTTCATAGCTCAAAATTTATGTTTTGGTTAAAGGTGGTCAAATGCTCCTACATCAGGCTCCCCAGGTACAAAAATTTATGACCTCCTGGTCATATTCTTCTCCTTCATCCCTTAACAATTCTTCCCACCTCCTCAGTGGAACTGCCTTCATGACATTTCTGTGAGCTGCAACAAAACCTCTGCAGTAACAATCTTCTCTGGTAGATGATACCTCACAAAGCTTCTCTCATAGCTTAGTCTTTCGACATCTCTCTGGTTCTCTCCTCTATGAACCATTGGAGCACTTCATGCTCTAGGTTGTTGCAATCTTCTCACCTTCTTATGAAGACCACCAACTCACCAGTCTTCAACATAATTGTACCTCCTTCTTTCACACACAAAATCTTCTTTCTTCTCACAGAAAACCTTTCCTTGCTCTGATACCAAAAATGATGCCAGCAAAACTGCATTTAAGAAGTAAAGTTGTATCTTTACATATACTCTGCGTGGACCTGTGGGTTATGGGCCCACATATATATCAGTAACCTTCAAAACAATGGATTTCAACAAAACCCGACCAATAAACCAACGAACGATTAAGTCTGGAACCCAAATAAACTTTAACCCACGTTGATAAGCTATCGAGTCAACTCAGGCCATTAACTCGTGCACACATCCGAGTGCGATTACTGTCCGATTTGCCAACCAACAGATGGTCCTGATTGTCAGAACTCAATGAGGATTTAACCCCATTGTATAAAACCTCATCGCGCTCGAAATCAGATTTAACCATCCTTCATATGCCAACACAATATCCATCCGATCAACCACCCAATGGATGAGTGTGATCTATCCGGACTTCAACTTGATTAAGTCACGGTTCATAACATCATCGGGTCCATTTTTTGGAAATTTCTTTCAGTTTTGAGGTTGTGCGAGAATCCACTTACGACCCTTGGGAAACCACTCTTCGGTTTAACGCCTACGCTTTTTAACCACGTGATGACCATAGATCTCCTCCCATCGGACGGCTGTGATGACTCCTTTGGATTCCTCTGTATTTCGATAATATATGTCATTCTAACCAATCTGATGGTTTCGATTGAAATGAATCCCTCATTCTCTTTTGATAGAATTCGTGTTATAACACAGAGTTATCTTTGCCATGCTCTGTTTAAGGAAAAGTTCATAGGAACTTCATCTTACACTTGCATCACTCCATACAATAGCTCTAGTATTATCATTGGTTCACCATCGATCCTGATAGTGATCGATGGTTGATCAATAAACTTGCAATACTGAATTTCACTCATTTAACACAGACATCTAAACTATAGGTAAACAGACACACGAAATACAGAAAACACACATAATTCAATTATATACAAAACAAGATTACAGTCTAAGGCATCCCAGTCTTAGTCACAAATTGTCCTTCGACTACATTGTATCCAATCTCCCACTTTATCACAACATAGACTCTCTTTATATAAGAAATTAGAAAATTCATGGATCACCTAAGATCCATGATTTCCTCCCACAATCGCTCAATCAAATCCCCAAACCTCTCTATATGCTTACATGGCAGATATTTAGATTAAATTAACTCTTATAGAGACTTGTCAATTCCATCAAATTAGCTATGTTTTAACAGAATTTCCCCCATTTTACAATGATGGTCCACGTTTCCTCTTTCATAGCTCAAAATTTTAATTTTTGTTAAAGGTGGTCAGATGCTCCTGCATCAGACTCCTGAGGTACAAAAATTTATGACCTCTTGGCCATCTGCTTCTCCTTCATCCCTTAGAAATTCTACCCACATCCTCAGTGGAACAGCCTTCATTATCTTAAAGTGAGCTACAATAAAACCTGTGCAGTGAACCATTGGAGCACTCCATGCTCTAGGTTGCTGCAATCTTCTCACCTTCTTCTAAAGACCACCAACTCACCAGTCTTCAACATAATTGTACCTCCTTCTTTCGAACACAAAATCTTCTTTCTTCTCACAAGAATCCTTTCCTTGCTTTGATACCGAAAATGATGCCAACAAAACTACATTTACGCAGTAAAGTTGTATCTTTACATATATTCCGCGTGGATATGTGGGTTATGGGCCCACATATGTATCAGGAACCTTCAAAACAGCAGATTTTAACAAAACCCGACCAATCAACCAACGAACAATTAAGTCTGGAACCCAAATAAGCTTTAACCCATGTTGATAACCTATTGAGCCCGCTCAGGCCATTAAATTATGCGCACATCTGAGCGTGATTACTGTCCAATCTATCAACCAACGGACGGTCCCGATTATCGGAACTCAACGAGGATTTAACCCCACTGTATAAAACCTCATCACGTTTGAAATCAGAATTAACCCGCATTCATATTACGATGTGATATCCATCCGATCAAACAGCCAACGAATGACTGTGATCTATCCAGACTTCAACTGGATCAATTCATGGTTCATAACTTCATCGGGTCTATTTTCTAGAAACCACTTCTAGTTTTAGGGCTACACGAGAATCCACTTACCATTCTTGGGAAACCACTCTTCCATTTAATGCCTGTGCTTTTTAACCACGCGATGGGCGTAGATCTCCTCCCATTGGACAGTTGCGATGGCTCCTTCGGATTCCTCTGTACTTCGATAGTATCTGTCATTCTGGACAACCTGACAGTTTCGATTGAAATGAATCCCTTGTTCGCTTTTGATGGAATTCGTGTTATAACACAGAGTTATCTATGGCATGCTCTATTTAAGGTGAAGTTCATAGGAACTTCGTCTTACACTCGCATCACTCCATACAATAGCTCTCATATTATCATTAGATCGCCATCGATCCTGATAGTGATCGATGGTCGATCAATAAACCTGCAATACTGAATTTCACTCTTTCAACACAGACATCTAAACTATAGGTAAACAGACACACGAAATACAGAAAACACACATAATTCAATTATATATAGAACAAGATTATAGTATAAGGCATCTCAGTCTTAGTCACAAGTTCTCCTTCAACTACATTGTATACAATCTCCCCCTTTCTCACAACACAGACTCTCTTTATATAAGAAATTACAAAAGTCATGGATCATCTAAGATCCACGATTTCCTCCCACAATCACTCAATCAAATCCCTTAACTTCTCTATATGCTTACATGCTAGATAATTACATTAAATTAAGTCTTCAAGAGACTTATGAATTCCATCAAATTAGCTCAGTTTTAACATAATTTGCCCCATTTTACAATGATTGTCGACATTTCCTCTTTCATAGCTCAAAATTTGAATTTTGGTTAAAGGTGGTCAGATGCTCTTGCATAAATTTTATATGTCAATCATGTAGCAGAGATGTCAACAAAGGGAGCATGAGCAAGAGCAACAGGCGAACCTATACAATATGTTATGACTATGGGAGGTGAGAGAGAGGGGGAGGGATTTATACCCTCGCACTATTACTGTAGTGACCTGAGCACTCTTGAGGAATGTAGGACTCTTCAAGTATTATGAGGACGGTACATCCACGAAGGCACACTATGTTTTATTGGCACAGCTGATCCACTGATGGAATGTACAACGACAAGCTTTCTGTCTCTATCTATGGGATGGGAGGATTTTCCCTAGTTCCCTGATGTCCCTCGTAGTGTTATAGCTAAGAAAAAACTTGCATAAACTCTTAGATATGTCAGGCCCCATGCGATCCATCCATCATATTTCCAGGTTTGTTGTGGAGAACTACAAATTTCTTCTTTTTCTACAGGGGAGGCTAGGTGCCTCTCATTATCAGTAAACACAATTTCACATTCTTGTGTTGATGGGATGTGCATAAGTTTCCCTCTTTTGTATTATGCTGACTCTTTGATTTAGGTCCCACGTTACATCAAATGGCCTGCAATTGGTTTGAGGTATTAGAGAAAGGGGAGGGAGACCTTCCCTTTTTGTTCTGAGCTTTTTTGTTTATTTTTTGAGAGGTTTCCAGAGATGAGGCCTACATTTGAACGACACCCTCTTAGGCTTATAATTGAGGCCCAGATGCACATGTGGGGGAATATGATGCCCAAGAGGGGCATGTCAAAGTTTCTGGCCAGGATTTTAGATGAGGCAATAGAGCTACTGGCCAATGTGGATGAATGTGTGTTTATCATGTTGGGTTATCCATATGCAGGGATTGATTGGAGAGAGTGTCCCAACATCTTCTTCATAGCAGATGAGCCTCCAGATGATGAAGGTAATATTAGTGTTTTATTCAAATTAATCTAGTTTTGTTTTCTTATTTTAATGAATTAGAATAAAATATATTCTAGAACACTCTTTAAATTGTTTTATTAAATTGTTTAATTAAATTGTCTAATTATTTTTTTGTACTATATATTTTGTAGAAATCGACACATTCGATGTAGACTTTCTTCCTCACCCACTAGATGTCGGAGGAGATGAGGAGATGGGCGAGCCCCAAGAGAGTGAGGGTGAGGCAGATCCTCAGGGGGGGTCTGGACGTCCGGGGGTGGAGGTTTTCTATGCGATGTCAAATGGACTACTGTGATGGGTTGGTTAGAGTTTTGGTTCGATAGGGAATCTGCCTTGCAAGGCCATGATATATCAGGATGGATCTCATGTTTGTGGACCTATACAGGAGCTTTCCACGGGATATAATGTCTCTTATGTGACATGTCATCAGAGTTACTAGGGCAATGGAAATAATGAGGGTTTTAGGGAATAATGGAACAGTACATCAATTAGAAGATGAGGGTGGTCATGATGATGATCATGATGATCATGATCATGATCATGAGGATGGTGATGATGATGCATCTACTATCTGTGCCACCCCATCAGATCATGAATGTCATGGTGTCAGTGATCCTTCTAGTAGTACAACTTCTCATCAGTCGCTTGATGATGTTGAGATTCCAAAGCTAGAGGGTGTGCCGTATATTTCTCCTGAAAGAGCATACCAACCACCTTCTCCTCTAGACCAGGCACATCATTCTACTGTAGACCATCCACCCCTTAGTTGACATCCACCTCAACCGATTTTGATAGACTTACTTGATCAAGTAGTAGTTGACCATCCATCATCCTCTACTACAAACGAGGCTACAAACACTACTACATTTGTTGTATCAGATATTTGATTGAACTTATTTGACTTCATGATGTAGTTATTTGACTTCTTTATATATGGTGCATTTTTTTGGTTCATCTTTATGAAATTAATTTATATGTTGGTGTTGATGTGTATATTGTTAGGTCATGTTACATATGTTCATTTAATGTGCTTGCAAATATATTTGTACGTGATAGCAATTATTTAACATGAGATTTATATTAATTTAAGGATGTGTGTGGTGATGATGTTAGATTACAATCTTTGTGTTTTGTTAGATGTGATCACAATGATGATGACATGTTAGATTATTAGATTTTTGTGCTAGCTAATTACGTTTTTATGTAGTACTAAAATTCTATATAACTAGATGATGGTAGTCAATTCAAATGTGTATCATAGATGATGTTCATGTTTGTTAGATAATTCTCATCATGATGTTTATTTTTATGAAATATTGCTTATTATACATTATGTATTGGTGAACTTATATCAAAATTTTATATATGAAATTGCAAGTAAAATGACTTACTTTAAAAGGAATGCAAAGACATTTTTCTAAATTACAAAGTTTAGTATGGTTGAAACTATGATTGTAAACTTACAATAAATATTTTTCTATTTCATAGATAGTTCATTGATATTCAATCTAACTTCATTAATAAAAGGTTTCAATACTCACAACGATAAAATAATTAAAGTTAAAATAATTTAGTTAGTTCTTAAAAAGACGAAAATGTGTAACTCATTCAATTTTTAATATAAAATATTATTAATAATAAATTATTCAAAAATAAAATTTAACTAACTCAATATTTGTTTATAAAATTCAATATATTATTAAATTTTAAAAACTCAAGTCAAGACATTTTTCCAATCTACAACCTAGATCCATCGTAACTCTAGATCTACCAAGCAAAAGCGAGAACTCCGTGAAGGACTTTGATCAACAATATGGAATGCGATGGAATTTGAAGAATTCACCATTTGATATTATTGAGATTTTTTCCTTGTGTTTGAGAAAAATCAGAAATGAAATTTTGTGTGAACATCTAAAATTAATCTCGAGAAGTATATAACCACAATTTGAATTTCGATATAGTTTTGAAACCATTTTTCATGAACAAGTCGAATTTAAGCAGAAAATTTATACTATGAACTATTGTAATTCATGTGGATGCACCCTAAAGGATAACTCGAGATTAATATTCCATTTTATGTGAAAATAAATTTCAGATATCTTTTAAACCCCACCATTGCGCTTATTATAATAAATCACACCAGTCCATTTAAATGATAAGTGCACTGGTTCATTTAAGTAATACTCACACAAGTTTTGAGTATTCTGAAAAAGTAAAAAGTAATTCATCATACCAGTGCTCTTTCACATAAAAACGCACATGTACGTTTAAATAGAAAACAACATTGGTACGCAATTGTTTCCCAAATTCAAAAAATAAAAATGCATTACACTGTCACGATGCTCTTTTAAATATATATACCACAACATTGTGTTAAAAGTAAAATTGCACCATTTTAGGGTTTCCCAAAAAAAAGTAATCATGTCGTTTTGTTGAAAAAATATGGCGCCAGAGAAATTTCAGTGCCATTTTTATATGAATGCACTGGTGCACTTGAGTACCGAACAAATCGATGTGTGGAGAAATTAAATAAGAAAAAAGGGCACTTTCTATTTTGTTTTTAAAATTCAGAAATGAGCGGCAACTAATTCTTTTGAAATCTAATTTCATAAAGTCTTTTAAATATTAAAAAATTATTCACCATTTCATTATTTTACCCAAAATTTCAAGGGATTGATTTGCAATAGAGATATACATGTAGCATTATGCAAGAAAAACAAAATACTTTGGAGTAGTAGAACTATTCATAAGATCAAAAACTAAAAGGCATGGTAATTCACTCAAAAACCTGCATAGTAAGTTTTAAATTTTAGTGTTTATTTTACTAATAATTTTTTTTACAACTTTTGTTAGGGTTTAAATAAAAGAGAAATCAATTGCAAGAGAATATCAGATTAGAGCTGCAAAATATTTTGGATCCGCCAAAATATCAGAAGTTGAAAGGTATGGTGATTCATTCAAAACCTTGAATAGCAAGAATCTTAAATTTTACTCTTAAAATACTTTACAATTTTTGTTAGATTTATTCATAATTAAAAAAAAAAAAATCTCTTTATAATAAAACATTTACTATATATTTTACTAGTAAAATTCTTATGATCTTTGTTCTTATTTAAATTTAATTAAAATTCAGAGAAAAAACAAAACAAAAAACAAAAAACAAACAAAAAAATGAAACAAAAAAAAACAAAAAATTCAATACTTACCTTAAACCCTTGCTTCTTCCTGCAAAATTTTAACATTGGGGTTTAACTTTCTCTACCACTTCACAATTAGGATTTTTCAATTTAGGCATTTTAGATTTAATGTGTTTATGTAGTTACTATATATAGGGAATTTGACATATAAAGTAGGAGAATCACTTATTGAATTATATCTAAATCTTGTCATCCCTGTTCTTTCAATTTTAAAATGGCTATATGTTTTGTTCTACGTGATAAGTAACATAATTCACTAGTGATACCTAAGTAATAAAACACACAGGTAAATTATAAAAGATTCGATTTATTCTAGTCTATTCATCATTGCTCCTAGTGTAATATAATGCACCGATGTGCATGTTCCTCATAACACCATTAAATTGTTGTGGTGCGTTGAGCCTTACAAATCACATTGTCAGCCATCTCTGATTTTAAGAAATGACTATATGTTTCATGGTGCCTCCTATGCAACATAACCCACTCGTATGCCTATTCCTAATAGCACTACGAGATCGTTACGCTGAGTTTAGCCTTACAAATCACATCGTCAACCCTCTCCTTTATTTTTTAAAAACAACTATATGCTACGTAGTGCGCCCAATTCAATATAACACACTGGGGCTACCTAAGTATTTCAACGCACCAGTATCTTATAACACTTTCGAATATCTCCAGTCTCTTCATTGTTGCTCCCGGTGTAATATAACACAGTAGTGTGTCTATTGTAAATAACATGATTAAATTAGTGCAGCGCATTTAGCCTTACAAATTGCACCGTCCTAATTTAAAATTAATTTTCCATGAAAGTGTTGAATAATTAAAATCTCAGTGCATTTAATCTCATAAACGCACTGCTAAGTTTATTCAAATAAACACACCGGTTACCAGAGTTTTTTTTTTAATTAATTGATTTATTTTTGAAATATATCTAATGGATTCTATATTTAATGGTAGAGTTTATATATTGATAAAAAAATGTCTCAAAAGGTCTTAGGTTACAAAAATATTGATCGACACAATTACAACGCATAAAAAAAATCATAGAAGGCAAGTTGTTGTAAATTCTTTACAAAACTAATATGTTTGAACACATGTAAGTTTAACTGATATGTATTAATAGGTGCGTGTCATATAGAGCCACAAAATGAAGAAGTTCGATAATGTTATTTCCAATTTAAGTGCAGAACATTGTAAAATCCTAATAGAAAAATTGTAGAATGATGAATCAGGTGAACGAAAAAATAGTATTCAGTATGAGCTTTTATTTTTATTTTTCATTAATAATATACTTAAGGATATTAGATAACATGTTTCAAACAATATATTAATTTGTATATGTTTAATTTTCTATAGGGAGCAATAATGCAGGAAAATATCAATGTCATTCTAAGAAAACAAAATTTATGGAACATGTAAATGACGATGAATTGGTCCTTAGATTTTCTGGAGTTGTGCTGGAGGTTAGTGAAAGGGGGGAAAATGTTACAAAACTATGAGGGATCTAGTGGAACGAACTTATAGACATACATTCCACTTACAATACAAAAATCATTGCAATGATTCTAAGAACACAATTATATCTAAACTATAGGAAGTGTTTCTATAAAATTATATAAAATGATTTTTATAAAATTATATGTATATATTATTACAAACAATTAATTTATTAATGCTGATTTTGTTATATTTAGTTTTCATATATCATTATAAAATAGGTTATTACTTTTTTTTCTGGAAGATTGTGAAAATATTAAATGATGAACGCGCTGATATACGAAACATTTGATTAGGAATGATCCCAAAAATATTTTCCTTGTGATGCATTAAAGAATTACATATTAAGCTTTCATTTATCCATGAAATTAAAAGTGCATAAAAGAAGAGGAAGAGAAGAATAGAAATTCACGCATAGAAGACACCAATTGATATCGGAGTTCATCCACAAGGGACTACGTCTCCGAGCCCTACTCGAACTAGTGGGGGGGCCCTATTTTCATTAAATGGAAAAATAATGAAAATACATCAAAAGTCAAAATGATGACCTTACACCTCCAAAATTTGAAGAAGCTTGAAAATTGGAGATCTCTAATGGAGAAATGGATAGCTTCGTTGAGTTCATGGCATCGAGAAATGTTGAAACCATATAAAATTTGTCAAAAACTGACAAAGTGAAAATCTGGCCCCTGGAGAAATTGCTCAAATCATGGTTCCACCCCCTTTCTGCGCTGCTCATGGTTCAGTCACCTACAATGAATCAGCCTAGAAGTGAATGCACGCTCCTCTCTTCCCGACGCACTGAGAAAATAAGTTTATTTAATGTTTTGGAAGGCGGATTAACCAAGAAAATGGTTAGCACATTGGTAACTTTACGAATTCATGGAGTAGGGGTCGGGGGATAAAATCCTACCACACCCGAATTAACCTACGCAATATTTTTTTTGGTTAACACTTGGGGTGATGGGTCCACTGTTTTGGGTGGCCCGCCCACATTTCCGCCGGTGATTGTGGTACACACGAGAGGTGGAGAGGGCAGAGGGGTTTACAACCCATGCTCCCACCTATTAATTAGAGTGTTGGTTGGTGTTTACCGGGGGCGGCGGGGTCATGGCCGCCCACCCCTACTTCATTAATGCGATCAGTTTGGGGAGGTGCTGGCGGGGGTTATGGCCCGTCGGCCCAAAAAAAAAATGTTTTTTATATATAAATAGGTCGAGTCTGGTGGAGGTGGCAGGGGTCATGGCCCGCCACCTAAATATATATATATATATATATATATATATATATATATATATATATATAAAAGAATTAGCCATTTTTGAAAATTCGCAAACTTGAGGGAAGCAGACAATTTAAACAGGCCATAAATTCGCCCGAAATCTGGCCCAGGTTGGTCAAAATCCGGTGGCCAAATTTTGTCCAAATTGTTGCCTCCTTAAGCCTACCTAGTGACCCAAGTCAACCCTAAACTTTGACTTGTCCTAACTTCCGCATAGAAACTTGGTTTGACAAACCGCTCGTACCACTGCAATCACGATGACGAGATTTGCAATATGGACTTGGTTCGAGCATGATCCAAATACTGATTTTTGACCCTTCCTGAGTCCTCTTGGACTTTTGCATGTGTCTGGAGACACCTGGATCAATTATGCCAAAAGAATTTACACTTAGCACATTGTTTGTGTCCTTTTCAATCCACACTTTCAATCACCTGCAAGCAAAACTAATACATCTTTTGCAATCATGCACACCACACATGACTCAACAACCCTTCCTCGCCAAGAGTTTATAGCACATGCTCCTTAGCCAAGGATTACATAGAAAGTAATCAATACCTCAACTACTAATAAGGAAAGACCAAAATATCATCGTTGTGTTTTGAAGTGATGGGAAACACACCATCACTTTTACATGTACTTGCAACGTATTATTTACAATACTGGCCATAACAAGTTACTACCTCTAAAAGAACCAACTTAATAAGGTGAGCCACCATGAATGGAGTGGATTCATTTGTTGACCATGTTCACCTTTCGCCTCCTCTAGCGATGTTTCCAGAGCATGGAGCATTAGACACGTGGTTTGTTGGTGTCCCTCTTTGTTGCAATGTCTACAACGATTCCTTTTTATCCAAACTTTGGTGGCTACCTTGGGGCGCTTTCCCCTAGTGTCCCTTCGAAAGCGAATGAATGGTTGAGATCGAAAGAGAATGAGTGGTTGAGATCGGATCATAGGAGGGTATGTAGGCAGATGGCCGAACATGGTCAACTAATGGGATGGACGACTGAGATTATATCGCGGAATCAATTAGCAGATGGATGGTGCAGATCGCGGGCAAAAGGAACGTGAAGAAATTGTATCGGGTGAAGCAACAACCATCAGATCAGGAGACAAATTGACGATGGAGATGGAAGTGGGCAAAAGAAAACATGCGAAAATGGGAGAGCGGGTTTAGAGGGCGATAAGCAGAATATCGTGCTCATCAAAGCTGTAAGAAGTTTTGTAGAATTTGACACGATGAGCCTCCCCGATCGACACATAGCATGGGAAATTGGTCATATCACGTGCCGTCAGTCGGATAATGGTCGCATAGGAGATCCACATGATATCGCGCGAAGGCCATCGAATCTAGAAAGGTAGATCTACGGTGGGGAATGGACCAAGTAGGTTGGTGAGCAGATGTGTGATAGTCGTCGGATCAGCTGAGGCAGATCAACAATGGGGATTTAAAGGAGAAAAGTCAAATGCAAAAAGGAATTTGAGTAGTGATTGGTAAGTTTTTCTATGTAAAGCTATTTACTGGCAAAAATTGTTTAAACATGAATTTAACAACTTCTACTTAGGCATTTCGTGTTGAGGGGGAATGACATGGGAATGTGAGTGAGGTCTAAATGAAGGAAAGAGCGAGAATCAAGCTGATGACAATTAAAGGGGGAAAAGTGAAAATGAACTCAGTGACTGTGTTAAAACGACAGACCCTTTGTGAAAACCAAAACCCTGTGTTTTCGGGGTTGGTGCCGGGTTTCTTCCTCACATCATGGTCCCAGAGGGAGGAGGTGAGGTCGAGACACCTGTGAGCAACCTTGTGGAACTTTTCTTTGCTACCAAGCTAATTGGAAGTGTAGAATTTCCCACTGTAGATCACCTGATAATGAAATATACTAAAGCAAAATACTTGATCTACCTCTACAAACAAACCTTCGGAAGCTTAATCGAATTTGAGCAAGATGAAATAGAACACATATAATAGAGAATGAGAAAGTAATCACACATGAACACAGAAGAATACTCTAGGGAAGGCCTCAACTAAAAACCCCGATCTCTGTATTATCATACAAGTGGAAATATGTCTGGACTACACAAAGTTTTACCTCACAAGCTATCCAACTCTCAGTACAATCCATCAATATAGCTCACAGACTAAATAGACACAATATATGCCTTCCTCCAATCCTCGAAGCCTCCTATTTCCTTGCGCAGTTTCTCCTGGGGTCCAATGTATCCACCTGTGTGAATTGACCTCATCACACACTCATTAAACTCAGAAGGAACTGCGCAATCTCCAAGGAATGAATTCCTTCCTCATGCAAGAGATATCCTCAATGGAATATTCCTGCAACTGATAGTACATTGTCCGATCATCTAATCTCAACTAGGTCTCTGATTGAACTAACATGCATGAGTTATTTATGAGAGAATATTCAGTTATCTGAAGTGCAGTAGTTACATGCATGCATGCATTAACTAATTGAACTCACAATCAGTTCCACAAACTGTTGGAACTAATCTAACTGTACTTAACTCAGTTAACTAAGCTAACTAATTACAACTCATAGTACAACTCATCCTGATCTCCTTAATCAAGGGATAACTTCCTAAATCAAAGGGGAAACTGTTGCATATCTTCACATAGACTTCATGTTTAATTTTCTACAACTAATTAACTCAAGGTGAATTAATTAATTATTTTACAAGTAGCTGCTAACATCAAATTCTAATTTTAATTCTCAATTTTAGTTTAGGGACTAACTAAAATTGGAATGGATCCCAAAATGCTATTTATAGTAGTGCTATTTTTAGCACTTCTATTTTTAGCATTTCTTGTTACTATTTTCAACACTCCCTCTCAACAAGAAATGGATTATCAGTGACCCCAATCCTGTCTCTGTGGAATTCAAACTTGCATTTTGACAATGCCTTAGTCAAAATATCTACATCTTGTTCCTCGGTCGAAACATACAGCAACAACATGATCCTCTTCACCAAACAATCTCGAAGATGGTGATACCACATATCTATGTGTTTGGACCTGTCATGAAATACTGGATTCTGAGAGAGTTTGATACAACTCTGATTATCGCATTAGGTCACAATTGGATCCATCTTCTGACCAAACAATACCACTAGAATCTTCCACATCTAAATGGCCTCGCATGCTACCTGACTGGAAGCCATGTATTCAGCCTCTGCTGAGCTAAGTGAAACTGACCTCTGTTTCCTGCTATACCAGGAAACTGCAGTTGAACCAAGGTTGAATATTCCTCTAGAAGTGCTCTTCCAGTCTGATGGAGTCACTACCCAATCTGCATCTGTGAAGCCCTGAAGCTTCAATCCCTCTATTAGTCTGTACCACAATCCATACTGAGATGTACCTCTGAGGTATCTCAGCACATGCTTAGCTGCCTTCCAAAATAGCTTGGTCAAAATCATCTGTCAAAATCAGATCATCCACATAAAGAACAATGATCAATGGCTTACCTTTTACCATGATGTGGTGAAGGTTCACATCTGCTTCACTCCTGGTGAATCCCAACTCGATGCAATACCTGTCGATCATGGTGTACCAAGCACAAGGTACTTACATCAGCCCGTAAAAATCCCTCTTGAGTCAACACACATGCGACTCAAGATCAAAGGTCTCAAAACTTTCTGGCTGCTTAATGTACACCTCTTCCTCAATCTTCCCAGTGAGGAACGTTGCCTTCACATCCATCTGATGGATCTTCCAGCCCATCTGATCTAATAGTTCCAACATTGATCTGATAGATGAGTACCTTGCTATAGGAGAAAAAGTCTCATCATAGTTGATCCCCTCGACCTGTGAGAAACCACGGGAAACAAACCTTGCCTTATGTTTCTCAACACTACCATCAGCTGCTTGCTTTACCTTGTAAAGCCATGGGGAACTCACCACTGACTTGTCTTGAGGTCTTGGGACAACATCCCATACACTGTTCCGAGTGATAGAGTCGTACTCCTCTACCATAGCATCAACCCAGACTGGTTGCTGCACTGCTTCCTCGAAAGAAGTTTCTATCTCTACACACTCCCTAACCAAGGCCATGTAACTAGTGTACCGCTCGAGTGATCTCCTATATCTGCGCTGAGAAGATGGTTGTCCCACATTCTCTCATGCATCCAGCATCAACCTGTCAGCTTCCCTTAACCATTTCTGCCCATCTATAGAAGACTCAGCACGAGTGGATGTCTCCACTCTCGGATCCTTTGCATGTGGCTTCTCTGCATCAGTCTGAGGCTCCTCCTCCTTAGGAACTAAGAGTTCCTCCTCTACATGCAACTTGAGCTCCCTCTCAAGTGATACTCGCATGGCTTTCTGCTCGTCAAACTTCAGATATTTGCGTACCACTATCACAGGAAGACCCGATAGTTGTGGTGTGTATCAGTGTACCCCAAAAGTATCCCCAACTCAGCTATTGGATCTAGCTTCTTCCGGGCATATTTGGTCACATGGCAATAAACCGATGATCTAAAGATCCTGAAGTGACTCACATCTGGTCACTTCCCGGAAAAGGCTTCCATTGGTGTCTTCATCCCCAATATACAGTCCGGGATTCTATTATGCATGTATACTGTTGTATTGCATGCCTCAGCCCAAAAATGAAGTGGTAGGCTTTGGTCATGCAACATCCCTCAAGATGCTCCCACAATCGATCTACTCTTCCTTTCGGCCACCCCATTCTGCTGTGGGTTATGGGGTGCCATCAACTCCCGTTTAATTCCTTCTACTGTGTAGAAGTCCTTAAACTATTGGGAGACATACCCTCCACCATTGTTGCTATGCAAGGCCCTTATTTTCTTTCCAGATTCTTTCTCTACCAAGGCTTTAAACTCAGAAAACCTTGACAAGGTCTGATCCTTCTTCTGCATAAAGTAGATCCAACATCTATGAGAAAAATCATCAATAAAAATGACATAGTACCTTTATTTAGCGGTGGAGGCTGTAGAGAATGGCCAACACACATCTGTGTGAACTCGTTCCAGGATTGCTCCAGCTCTAGTGCCTCGATCCTGAAAGAAAGATTTGGCATGCTTACCCAAGGTACAACCTTTGCATGTATCTATCTGCTCCAGTTTTCCCTTGGAAAGTCTGGTAGAAATCTGTTGCATGATCTGCAAGACCCCATGGTGCAAGTGGCCCAATCTTCTATGCCATAGCTCACCAACATCTTGGCTCTGCACCAACTCTACTTTGAAACTCAATGTAGCACAGTCATCTACCTCTAGTGTGTAGATATTCTTTACTCGAATCCCAATCCTCTTGGTCTGTCCAGTGCCGATATGCCTCAAGAATACCTTTCCCTTACTAAAGACTGCATCATAGCCTTTGTCTTCTAGCATAGCAACAGACACAAGGTTCTTCTTCAGACTCGGTATATACTTTACATCCATCAGGGTGAGAAGGGCTCCATGTTCCCTTTGAAACACAACCGTACCTTCACCTGAAACACGGTACTTTACATCATCACCCATCTCGATCCGCATCTGGAGATCCTTCTCCTTCAAGGTACTGAAAATATTCTTATCACCGGTCATGTGGAATAAAGCTCCATTGTCCAGGTCCCAAACACATCCCACCATGGATGAAACCATGCATGCAATGAGAGAGAAAATCCAATTCAAGCTGTGAGGCCAGTGCCTCACCATCTGATCGCTTCAAGGATCCTTTCTTGGATTTCTTCTATGGACAATTTGTAGCATAATGACTCACCTCATGACAATGAAAGCATCTCACTTTCTATTTGTCAAACTTCTTCCCACCATGGGAAGAACTAGATTTGGAATGGGATGCCTTCCCTTTCCCTTTCCTCGCCTTACTCGCTAAGGCTAGATTTTCTTCATCATCTTGCTTTGATAAAGATCTGCCTCTGGTGCTTCTTCTTATCTCCTCCTACATCAGATCCAACCAACATCATTCCCAATCTAGCAGTTTCTCTCTTCCATTTACTGAGTCTTGGTAGCTATGCCAACTCTTAGGAAGACCGAGGAGAGTAAGACTCAGCATGTCATCATCGACTGTCATGATCCCTACACTTCCAAGCTCATCCCTGCAGGTGATGAGCTTGTTCAGATATGTAGAGATCGTGTCACCCTTTTCGCACTTGATTTTCCGAAGCTTGTCTTTCAGCGCCAGCTTCCTCTGATCGTTTTTGTTCTAATATAGATATTTCAATGTTTTCCACATTGAAAACAGTGTCTCCTTCCCATGGAGACTCGAGACTATGTGATCTTGAACTCCCTCCAGAAGGATTCTCCTTGCTCTAGCCACACATTTCTTCCATTCCGCCAATTCTTGGGCCTTAGTTGCTACAGGTTTGGGGACTTCTTGATCAATGAAGTCCTTTAGATCGTTGTTCTCTAATACCGCTTCCATGCGATCCTTCCAGGCTATATAATTTGAGCTGCAATCAAGGGCATACTCGAGTCTTAAACCGCTGAACACCATTGGTGAAATGAAGATGTGATAAGAACTCAATTTCTATAATCAGGAACTTCAAACTTCGAACTTCTCCCTTCTTTGTATACTATTCTTCACTTTGATCACCTTTGCTCTGATACCATGTAGAATTTATGACTGTAGATCACCTAGTAATGCAATATACTAAAGAAAAATACTTGATCTACTTCTACAAACAATCTTGTGGAAGCTTAATCGAATTTGAGCAAGATCAAATAGAACGCATATAACAACAAAGACAAAGCAGTCACACATGAACACAGAAGAATACTCTGGGGAAACCCTCAACTAAAAACCCCGATCTCTGTATTATCACACAAGTGGAAATATGTCTGGATTACAGAAAGCTTTAGCTCACAAGCTATCCAGCTCTCAGTACAATCCCTCAATACAGCTCACAGACTAAATAGACACAATATATGCATTCCTCCAATCCTCCAAGCCTCCTATTTCCTTGCACAATTTCTCCTGGGGTCCAATGCTGCCACCTGTGTGAATTGGCCTCATCACACACTCATCAACCTCAGAAGTAACTACGCAATCTCCAAGGAATGAATTCCTTCTGCATGTGAAATATATCCTCAATGGAATATTCCTTCAACTGATAGTACATTGTCCCATCATCTGATCTGAACTGGGTCTCTGACTGAACTGACATGCATGAGTTATTTATGAGAGAATATTCAGTTATCTGAAGTGCAGCAGTTACATGCATGCATGCATTAACTAACCGAACTCACAATCAATTCCACAAACTATTGGAACTAATCTAAATGGACTTAACTCAGTTAACTGAGCTAACTAATTACAACTCAAAGTACAACTCATCCTAATCTCCTTAATCGAGGGATAACTTCCTCAATCAAAGGGGAAACTATTGCATGTCTTCACATAGACATCATGTTTGATTTTCTACAACTAATTAGCTCAAGATGAATTAATTAATTATTTTACAAAAAGATACTAAGATCAAATTCGAATTTTAATTCTCAATTTTAGTTTAGAGACTAACTAAAATTGGAATGTATCCCGAAATGCTATTTATAGTAGTGCTATTTTTAGCACTTCTATTTTTAGCATTTCGTGTTTCTATTTTCAACAGAAAGCATAAATGAAGCAAACTAAATCACAACTAATTTGTTCTGCAATATTGCAATGAGACTGCAGCTATTCAAGCAAATGAACAGAAAATAGGAAGCTGCTTAAGTACATGAAAAGGAAAGCCATAAATCTTTGCTGAACAACTGTAATGAAAATGCATATATTTAACCAAATGAACAATCAAACCATGCATCTATGTTATTGCTGCAATGGAAATGAATTACTTAAGTAAAAGAACAGAAAATAGGAATCTAAGCTAGTATAACAATAAAATAAAGAGGAGCTTTGGCTACTAGGGTTGGGCCCTAACCCAAGAGATTCAACCCTCTAAGTTAACTCAGTGCTCGCTCAAATCAAAACACATCTTCATTATAAAAGAATTGTATTACATCAAATTGTTACAAAGCTAAGTTCCACAGTAAAAGTTCGAATCTTGACTAGCTGACTAACTACTGGCTAGCTTACTAAAAGAAACCGAGGTCCTCAGCCTCTCTATTTATACATCTGAAGTCTCAACATCTTCCCTCAAAATTTGGGAGGTACATCTCCCAACTTAATGGTAAGTTATCCTTTCACTTTCACTAGCTCGGCTGCCTTCTAGTACGGAGGCTACTTGTACTTCCACTTGCTTGGCTGTCTGTTAGTACCCCTAATTTGGTTGTTTGTACTTTCAGCTGATGGAGAGATATTCAAATGGATGGGCAGTAAATGAGGAGGATTTACCTCCTGTAATTCCTCTCCCTTATCCCATCTGAGTTTTTACCAAGGTCTTTTACTATAGTTCATTGTTTTTACCTTTTATCCCTGCATTTCCCTTGCTTTTATCCTTTATTCCTGCATTACATGCACATTAGACCACGAAGTAAAATATCCAACTCTAACTCGTCTCATAAGAAAAATATAATCAAAAGTATGCAATAAGTTCTGAGAATAGTTGGTTTGACTAAGCTAGGAGGTGAATTAAGGGCAAGTAAGACCCATATAATTACTCAATGATGAGACTCATCATCACCCCCCCTACTACAAGTGTTGTTCATCCTCTGAGCAACTTAGTGGCTCTGGTAGCCTCTCTAACATCTCATGCTTCTATTGTGGTCTTTTCTTCTAGTTTATAGCAACCTGCTTTCCTTTCCCTTTCTACCCACTGATATTCTTTGATCTTCAAGCTATGTGGTAGTGTTTTCCATGTTTTTTAGCAAGGATGTATATTATCATTCCTTAGTAGCCTAAACCTATCCTCAAAATGTGTACTTGCTTGCCCTTAGGCAGCAAGATATCTAAGTGTCAGCTGAGGATCATTTGCAATGAGATTATGGGTGTTGATTAAGCTCATGGGATTTTATTGCTCAACTTCTTCTCTATCGTTGAAGCCACTTAGCTCTTTTGTTTCTTGTTGTTTTTTTTCACTACCTTCTTTCTCTTCTGTTTCAACATCATGTTCCTTTGCATTCTTCTTCATCCTGTCCCTCTGTATTAGTTTCTTCTTTATCCATCTCATCCCCATCTAGATCTGTATCTTTTTTTCCTTGTTTTTTATCCTCCTTACTGACAGAAGGACTAACACCATAGATGAAGGTTTTCATGTCATCCTCTATTGGTAAGTCATTGAAGACTGCCCATGTTATAGGGATCTTGAGGTTTTGGAGGGCATATCCTTTTTTTTTTTTTTTAGAGGAAACTGGCCACCCTTTTACTTACAAACCAACTACCTCTTAACCCTTACAACCTATGATCAAATGATGCAGATGAGTGAGTGAGTAGGATACTTACCTGTGGCCTTAATGCCATGTTGTAAGTGTAAAAGTCAAAGGTGTTACTAATGGTCATTCTTCTTCCTCCTCTGCTATCTGCTGATGGTGTCTGCGACTGCATATATGATGTTTTTGATGTTGTCTAGTCATCTTTCTTCCTCCTCTATTGTCTGCTGATGGTGTCTGTGACTGCAAATCTAATGTTGTTGCTAATGTGTAGTCATCTTTCTTCCTCCCCTGTTGTTTATTGATGGTGTCTGTGAGGATGCTGCAATGAATGGACAGAGGCAGTAGGAGTCTGTGTGGATGCAGGGATGATGGTCATGGATAAGGTGTTTCTGTAGAAAACACAATCTTCACCTAAATTGAAGCAATGAAGTGAAAAAAAATGGAACTGATGGAGGGGTGCATGGTAAGGAGTGAAGGTGATGAGTACATGTGAGGGAGGGCTCTCTTTTGATCTTATCTTTGCTCCTTGATTCATCCACCTGTAAAACAATTACTTTTTTCTTTTTTCTTTCTTTTATTATTATATTTTTTCAAAAACACCTAGGCTTAACTTGATGAGGGAGGAGCTGAAACTTGCTCCACCATCATCATTGTCTTATTGATGCTGTCAATGAAGTCTTGTTTATATGGATACCTCTTGTACATTTTCAATATGTGTCCATTAACTGGTAATGGAATGGCTTCTTCATCTATAGTTCTGATCTGCACTGAACCATTGTCATGGCATCTTTCCACCACATATGGTCTGAGCCATCTTATTCTTACCTTTCCCTTGAAGTCTTTATACCTTGAACCATATAATAATGCCCAGTCTCCTTCTTGAAATAGATTCTCCTTGATATGTCTGTCATGCCAGATCTTTCTTTGAAGCTGAATTATCTTTGTATGGAGGAGGGCCTGCATTGTCAATTCATCTAGGCCATTCAAATGGAACAACCTTTCTTTTTCTGCATGACTGAGATCTAAATCTAGGTGGGCTGCCATCCTCAATGTGTTATATTCAAATAAAATGGACAACAAAGCCTTTTTTCAATAGACCAACTCATAGAGTGTAAATCCAATGGTGGTCTTCCCTGTTGTATTATAGGCCCAGGTGGCCTCAACTAGTCTCTCAGCCCAGTCCTTTCTGCTGTTGTTCACTACATTGGTCGGGATGTTCTTTAGTGCTCTGTTGGTCAGCTCCACTTGCCCATTAGCTTGTGGATGATAAGTAGTGGAGGTCATATGCTTGATCGTGTGATGCTTGAGCAACTCTTCAATCATGTTGGAGGTGAACTGGCAACCTTGTTCTATGACTAGTTCTCTACGGTACCCAAATTTGTAGAATATATTTTCCCTTAGGAACTCAGCCACATTTTCTTATGTTGCTTCCTTGATTGCTTTGGTTTCTGCCGATTAGTCAGATAATCACTGCACACAATGATGTGATGTTTTTTCTTTGAAGGAGGGTTGATAGGCCCAATGAAGTCCATGCCCCACTTGCCAAATGGCTCAAAAGTCACTTGAGGTTGTAGGGGCATTTCATCTCTTGGAGTCAGATTTCCCATCCTCTGGCATCGATCACACTAACTAATATACTTCTTCACATACTGATGAAAAGTAGGCCAATAATAGTCTGCTTGCAACACCTTGAATGTTGTCCTTTTTGCTGCAAAGTGACCACCACAAGGCCAATCATGACAGGCCCGAAAGATGTCAAATACTTCCTCTTCCCTTACACATCTTCTCAAGATTTGATCTGGGCCATGTTTGAATAGATTGTCCCCAATCTAGGTGAAGGGGTCACTTTTCCTGATTATCTTGTCTTTTTCTCTGGAGGGCAGGTTTGGTGGAACTGTTTTGACACAAGATAGTCTACTATATCAGAAAACCATGGGGAGAGCACTGAAATAGAAAACAAATGCTCATCTGGGAACTGATCATCCAGCATTCCTTCTTCACCTACAGGTAGATTCATTCTAGACAGAAAGTCACCAACAACATTTTCCTTACCAGGCTTATCAACGATAATTAGATAAAACTGTTGTAATAAAAGGAACCATCTTATGATTCTAATGTTTACATATGTTTTGTTCATCAGATATTTAATGGCAACATGATTAGTATGCAAAAATGTCTGATAGCCTATAACGTAATGCCTAAACTTCTTCAATGAATGCACAACAACCAGGAGTTATTTTTCTGTCACAGTATAGTGTAGTTAAGCCTTTGATAGATTTTTACTGGTAAAGTTGATGGCGTAAGGCAATTTCTCTTCTAACTGTCCTAAGGCTGCCCCTATGGCTTTATGTGAGGCATCAACATGAATGTGAAAATGCAGGGTCTAGTTTCGGCCTCTAAGGATTGGTGCAGTGGTTACCTTACCCTTTAGAATGTCTAGGGCCTCTTGATATCTCTTTGACCAATAATCCAAACAAAGGAGACGCTAACTTGCTGAAGTCTTTTAGGAATCTTCTGTAATATCCAGCTAGCCCTAAGAAACTCCTAACATCCCTCTGCTTTTCTGGAGGTGTGACCCTTTGAATGATTGCTATTTTGTTTGGGTCCAGCTGCAGTACCTGCTGAGATATTGAGTGACCTAGCACAATCCCTTCAGTCATTAGGAATTCACATTTTTCTGGATTGAGAGACAGGTTCATCTTAATGCATTTGCGTAATACCTTGCCTAGGTTAGTCAGGGCGTCTTGGAAATCACAACCATAAGGTGTAAAATTGTCCATGTAGATTTCCACAGCGTCATGAACTAATTTAGCAAAGATACTCAGTACTCCTCTCTGGAAAGTGGTAGGAGCATTGCACAGGCAGAAAGGAAGTATCCTATAGGAAAAATTACCCCAAGGATAGGTGAAAGTGGTCTTATCCTGGTCTTCTGGGAAGATTTGGATCTGGTTGTACCCATTGAATCCATTTAAGAAACAAAAGAACTTCTTCCCTTCCATACCATCTAACACTTGGTCAATGAAGGGTAAGGGAAAATGATCCTTCTTGGTGGATTTGTTCAGCTCCCTAGAATTGACACAAATCCTCCACTTCCCATTTTTCTTAGGAAATAACACTAAAGGAGAGACCCACTCGCTGTCAGAGATAGGGTAAATGAACCCTGCATCTAACAGTTTCTGCAGTTCTTCCTTGGTTATGTCTTTGAGGGTTGGATTCATCCTTCTTTGTGGTTACTTGACTGGCTTGCAACCTTCCTTGATGTATATGTGGTGAGTACACACTGAGGGGTGTGCTCCCTACATTCCCTTGTAGCTCCAAGTAAAGGCTTCTAAGGTTTCTTTCAACAAGTTGCATAGTTGTTCCTCTTCTAAAGTAGAAAGAGATGAATTGATCTTCAAGGTTCTTTCTGGGCCAAATTCTATGGTTTTGACTCAGATTGGGTTAGAATCGGCGAAGCATAAGTCAATTAGACGACTATTCAGTGTTTCCTTTACTTCTTCTTCTAGTGATAATGGAATAGAAGTTGGACTTTGGAGCAGGTGTTCAATTACATCGTCCTCATCTTGCTATCCTCCTCCTGTGATGGCTTCCAAAGTATACAATTCGACAGAATAAAGGTCATCTTCTTCCTCCTCCTCCAACCATAATGGTAAGTCATGTTCTAGGGAGGGTTGAGCAGGAGGGTAGAGGACTAATTTTTTGGACATATGCCGATTTATGATGGTCATATTCCCAGCTCTGCAACTAATGTAGGCATCGGTTGTGGCCAACCATGGCCTTCTAAGGATGAGAGGGTAACGGGTTAGCGTAACCTTAGGCTGGAGAACTAGGAAATCTGTTGGGTACTCCCAGGAATCAATGGAGACCATCACATCCTCCACAATTCCCTCGGGGGTGACTGTGGAACGGTCTGTAAGTTGTAGTATTGTTGTGGTCATCGTTAATGACCCTTGGAGGTTAAGCTTGAACATGGTGTCCTTGGTCATCACATTAATGGTATCCCTAAGATCAATCAGAGTTTGTGGGAGAATGGTGCCATTGATGTGGACATCGATTACAAGGCTTCTAGGGTCTAAGTATTTTGGACATATTTCCTACCCCAGCATTAAGTCAGATAATTTCCCAATGACATTAATGGTAGGGGCATCCCTTTTTCTTCTTCTTGGATGCTTAAAGAACTTCTCCTTAATCAATTTATTGTAAATAGGCACATCTTTGATTGCCTGGAGAAGGGGAATCTTTACACATAGGTTTTCCAATTCTCCTAGAAGTTTAGTTTCTTCTGGGAATAGGTTGGTGTGGTTGGGCTAATATTTCAGGAAAGTGTGGATTTTCTTTAAGGTTGCTTTCCTCTCTCTTCTCCTCAACATCCTTATGTGGAGAGGGAGGTTGGTTATCTGGGAGAATTCTCCCAGATCTTAGGTTGATCTCCTGAATTTCAACAACATAAACTGGGTATGATGTCTCTCCACCGTATGTTTGTTGGGCCTACTTATTATTTGGGATTGGATTTGGCTGGGCAGGCATCTGGGGTTTCCTAGGTGGAGTAGAGTGCAAGCGTTGCGGTTGGATAGGTGATGGAGGCCATAGAGCTGGAACATTATTGAATTGGGGCCTCCACCCTTGGGGTGGGGTATTCCACTGATGTTGTGGCTGATTGTAAGGTTGAAATGACTGGCTGGGTGGCTGGGAATGATATTGAGATGCATATGACCAAGGAGGGGGTGTAGACTAGGAAGTATGATGGGGGGTCCCCAAGAAGGTGTAGCTGTGGTTTGCTTGGGTCTGTAATATGCATGGGATGATCCTTTCATACCCTACTAGTATGGTTTAGGCCCAGGAGGTCTCCTTTGGTTAATGTAGAAAAGTTGGTCAATGATCGCTTCACCTCCTTCATATACAACCTTGAGTCTAGGTAAGGAAGGGAACTTGTCTATGGAGTGGTTTTCTTCATAGCCTAAGTAAATCTCAATACAGTTTAATGGGTATTCATTCCTTGGATGCCTCCTAGTGCACCTAGGATAAAAGATGGCCAAGGCTCTCTATGCTTCCTCTTGCTTCCTTCTGATATTCATGGTATCCAATTGCAAGGCAAGGGTTTGCAGCATCTCACTTTTGAAGTCCTCTTGCATATTTCCAATTTCACCCTTGATGAATGAGTTGGAAGATGGGGTTCTGGCCATAGGTTGACTACTTCTACCCTTGTTTCTAGTTGCCCTAGAATGGTTTCTGAAGACAGTCTTGATGTCCTCATAGGGTAGTTGGTAGATATCTCCTCCTACTAACATACGTAAGGTGTCTAGGATATCTACCCTTACTCATCTAAGCAGGAACAATTTCAGCGACTCAAGGTCAAGTGTGCACCTCACCATTTTGTAACTGAACTGGAATCTCTCTTCGTAGTCTTTTAGGGATTCATCCTGGCCTATGGTCATCCTAAAAATCTCATCTCTAGTGTCCTTTTACCTACAATAGTCCATATATTCGTTGTTAAAGGTCTGTTGCATCTAAGCCCAAGTTGTTATGCTATCTCCAGGTAATCCCATGAACCAGCGCAATGCCACATCCTTGAGGGTAGATGGAAACAGTTTCAACTTTTGCTCATCATCTGTATAGTAATAGGTTTGGTAGACAACAACAAACTCAAATAGGAAAGTGTGAGGGTCCTCTGCGGTCAAGCCATGGAAATGAGGTAGAGCAGAAGGGCTTCTATTCTTCATTTTAGTGTCCCTATTGGTTTCCATAATGGGGAAGTCACTCACAATTCTCCCTCTATCTCCTCTGTCATTTAAGTGTTCAACCATTGGTTAAGTAGGAATGGGTTCTTCCTCTTCTTCTTCCCCTATAGGTTCCTCTAATATGTGAGGTTGCTCACCCAAAGGGGCTTCCAATTCACCGTCAGTGAAGAAGAAAGAATGTTGACTGTTGGATGAGGTGGGGGTATTTGGCAAGAATTTTCCTGAATTATCCCTAATCCTAGGAGGCATGAAAGGAAATGTTTTTGTGTCTTTTGTGAGATTTTCTTTAAAGCTGAAAAGTACTCCGTAGAAAGAAAATTGTTGATTAAATGAAAAACTACTAACAAAATGGAAGCTACCTGCTGAATTGAAATTGCTGACTCAATGAAAAGAAACTACTGATAGAAAGAAAACTACTTGCAAAATGAAATTGTTGAATTGAATGAAAAACACTAACAAAAGGAAACTACTTGCAAAAATGAAAGGAAACTAGATTAACTTGCAAAATGGAAAGGAAAGCAGATAAATGACAAAATGAAAGAAAGAAAGTAGATTACCTTTGCAGAAATAAACTAATGGAAGAAAGTTGGAAACTAGAAAATAGAAGAAAAGAATAGTAATCACTACTACTCTAACACCTCCCGGCAACAATGCGAAAAAGTGATGAGCCTAGGTATTCCAGCAAGAATGTTGCAACTCCCAGGGCTACCAGATTTACTTATCAACCTGGGTTTCCTACAAAATTGGAGGTGACTGTGCTATATACATAAGTAGAAGTGAAGGTACTACCTATTGCCACTGCTCATCTGGCAAGAGACCCCAGGTGTTCCAAGCCATACTTCTATAGGGTCAGAAGAAGCTTGATTTTGATGGAAGGAGAGAAAACTAAGTCTGGGTTAGAGCTATTCTACTGTAGAAATGAAGAAAGCAATCATACAATGCTAATTTCCTAGGTTGCAGAAGTAAAAACATCAGAACTTAGACTAAGGGTTAAATAATGGAAACTAGACTAGGTCTTTTACTAAGCGGAAGAACTGTCGAAGATCAACATGGTGGAAAGGGGACGTAATGAGCAACAATGCATAAGAACCGTTGGATCAGGTGGGTGGAAAGAGAATGAATGTCTGTGATCAGATCACTGGAGGGTACGTACGTAGATGGCTGAACATGGTCAATTAATGGGATGGACGGCTGAGATTATATCGCGGAATCAATCGATAGATGGATGGTGGAGATCGCGGGCAAAAGGAACGTGCAGAAATGGTATCGAGTGAAGTGATAGCCGTTAGATCAGGAGACAGATAGACGGCGGAGATGGAAGCGGGCAAAAGAAAACATGAGAAAATGGGAGAGCAGGTTTAGAGGGCAATAAGTGGAATATCATGTGCCCTCAAAGCGTTAAGCAGTTTTGTAGTATTTCATGCGATTAGCCTCCCCAGGTGACACGTAGCACGAGGAAACCGCTCATATCGCATGCCCTCGGTCGGATAATGGTCAGAGAGGAGATCCACGTGATATCATGCGAAGGCCATCGGATCTGGCAAAGGTAGATCTACGGTGGGGAATGGACCGAACAGGTTGGTGAGTGGGTGTGCAATAGCCATCAGATCAGCTGAGGTAGATCGACGATAGGGATTTAAAGGGGGAAAAGTCAAACGCAAAAAGGAATTTGAGTAGTGATTGGTCAGTGTTGTTGTGTAAATTAATTTACCGGAAAAATTTGTTTAAACATGAATTTAACAACTTCTACTCAGGTATTTCGTGCTAAAGGGGAATGACATGGGAATGTGAGTGAGGTTTGAAGGACAAAAAGAGAGCGAATCAAGCTGATGACTATTAAAGGGGGCAGAGTGACAATGAACTCAGTGACTATTTTTAAATGACAAACCCTTTGTGAAAATGAAAACCCTATGTTTTTGGGGTTGCTGCAGGGTTTCTTCCTCACATCGTGGTCCCAGACGGAGGGGGTGAGGCCGAGACACCTGTGACCAACCTTGTGGATCTTTTCTTTGCTAGCAGGCTAATTGAAATCCTAAATGAAGTAAACTAAATCACAACTAATCTGTTATGCATTATTGTAATGAGACTGCAACTATTCAAGCAAATGAATAGAAAACATGAAGCTACTTAACTACATGAACAAGAAAGCCATAAATCTGTGCTGAACCACCATAATGAAAATGCATCTATTTAACCAAATGAACAATCGAAACATGCATCTATGCTACTGCTACAATGGAAATGAATTGCTTAAGTAAATGAACAAAAAACAGTAATCGAAGCTAGGATAACAATACAATAAAGATGATCTTTTGCTACTAGGGTTGGGCCGTAACCCAAGAGCTTCAGCCCTCTGAGTTCACTCAGTGATGGCTCAAATCAAAACTCATCTTCATTATAAAAGAGTTGTATTACATCAAACTATTACAAAGCAGAGTTCCACAGTAAAAGTTCAAATCCTGACTAGCTGACTGACTACTGGCTAACTGACTAAAAAACACGGAGGTCCTAAGCCTCTCTATTTATACATCTGAAGTCTCAATAACTTCCCTCAAAATTAGGGAGGTACAACTCCCAACTTAATGGTAACTTGTCCTTTCACTTTCACTAGCTGGGCTGCCTTTTAGTAGGGAGGTTGCTTGTACTTCCACTTGCTTGGCTATCTTTTAGTACTCTTGATTTGGTTGTTTGTACTTTTAGATGATGGAGGGATATTCAAATGGATGGGCAGTAAATGAGGAGGATTTACATCCTGTAATTCCTCTCCCATGTCCCATCTGAGTTTTTACCAAGGTCTTTTACCATAGTTCCTTGCTTTTACCTTTTATCTCTGCATTTCCCTCACTTTTATCCTTTATTCATGCATTACATGCACATTAGACCATGAAGCAAAGTATCCAACTCTAACTCATCCCATAAGAAAAATATCATCAAAAGTATCCAATAAGTTGTGAGGATAGTTGGCTTGACTAAGCTAGGAGGTGAATTAAGGCCAATTAAGGCCAATATAATTACTCAATGATGAGACTCATCATCTTTCACTCGTGGAAGGAGAAGGAGGGGGTTCTTCCCCACCATTTCCATGCACTGACCCTTGTTCTTCTACCTTTTTCGCTTCTGCTTTCGCCATCCTTGAAAGCAACTAACTGACATTTTTTGCCATTGTATAGAAGGTTTTGCAGAAATTGAGCTCCTCTTCATGACGAGCCTCTTCATCTGCCATGTTTCTCATTCGATGTGCACAACCCGCTTCGGGATCGAAACACTTTAGTTTCCCTTCGCCTCCTCGAAGCCTATTTCATGTTAGCATACAAGCATGAAATTCACATCTATAAAGACCTACTGTGATACCACTTGCATCCCAAAAAATCTTATCCTTGTGATGCATTAAAGAATTAGATATTAAGCTTGCATTTATCCATGAAATTACAAGTGCATAAAAGAAGACAAAGAGAAGAATAGAAAGTCGTGCATAGAAGACACCAGATTGATATCGGAGTTAGTCCAGGAGGGACTACGTCTCCAGTCCCTACTCAAATTAGTGGGGAGGCCCTGTTTTCATTAAATGACACAATAATGAAAATACATCAAAAGTCAAAATGACGACCTTATACCTCCAAAATTTGAAGAACCCTAAAAATGGTAGATCTATGATGGAGAAACGGATAGCACTGTTGAGTTCGTGGCATCGAGAAATGCTAAAAACATATAAAATTTGTCGAAAACTAACAAAGTGAAAATCTAGGCCCTTGGAGAAATTGCTCATATCATGATTCCGCCCCCCTCTCTGCACTGCGCATGGTTCTGCCACCTACAATGGATCTGCCTCGAGCTACATGCACACTTCTCTCTCCCCGACGCACTGAGCAAATAGTTTTTAATGTTTTGGAAGGCGGATTAACCAAGAAAATGGTTAGCACATTGGTAACTTTAGGAATTTGTGGAGGAGGGGTAAGGGGATGATATCCCACCCCTCCCGAATTAACCCATGTAATATTGTCTTTGGTTAAAGTTTGGGGTGGTGGGCCGACTGTTTTGGGTGGCTCGCCCCCATTTTCGCTGGTGGTTGTGGTACATACGGGAGGTGTAGAGGGCGGTGGGGTTGACAGCCCATGCCCGCATCTATTAATTAGATTGTTGGTTGGTGGTTAATGGGGGTGGCGGGTTCATGGTCGCCTGCCCATACTTCATTAATGCGAGAAGGTTAGGAAGGGGTCGGCGGGGGTTACGGCGCGTCAATCCAAAAAAAAAATTGTTTTCTATATATAAATAAGTCCTGTTCAATGGAGGTGGTGGGGGTCATGGCCCGCCACCTAAATATATATTTTTTTGTTATATATAAAAGAATTAGCCAATTTTGAAAATTCACAAAATTTAAATAGGCCACAAATTCTCCTGAAATCTAGCCAAGGTTGGCTAGAATCCTGTGGCCGGATTTTGTCCAGATTGTTGCCTCCTTAAGCCTGCCCAGTCACCCAAGTCAACCCTAAACTTTGACTGCTCCTAACTTCCGCATACGAACTCAGTTTGATGAACCGTTCACACCAGTACGATCACAAAAACGAGATATTCAATATGAACCTAGTTTCATCACAATCCAAACACTTTGATTTTTGACCCATCCTAAGTCCTCTTGGACTTCTGCATGTGTATCGAGCCAATTGGATCAAGGAATGTCCTAAAATGTGTATAAGGATATGGTCAAAGGAATGGACATAATTGCATCACAGGACGAGTCATCTCAACAAAAACATGCTTCAAAAGTATGTACACATAAAAAATGAATTTAACATTAAATATTATTTTTCAAGTATTTTCTTGGAGAAAATAAAACAATATGCAACTCATTCAACAGATAAAACAGGATGAGAAGGAAGACAATGGCTGATTTCAAAGTTTGTGAGTAATTGTTAATATTTCCTTATAACAACTCAAGTTTTCATTTTTGAATATTTTACGTTTTTTTACAACAACCATTCTTGAATGTGTTTAAATAGCTGCTAACATACAATGAAGAGTCATCGGAAGAATTGATTGACATTGGGTTAAATAATGATTGTGAGTATACATTATCTTATAAAAAATTAATTGTGGAATTTGTAAGTATCTATGTTGTTATACGTCTCTGAGTTTATAATGTAATTATCTATGTTGTTTTACGTCTGTGAGTTTATAATTAATAGAACAAAAAAATCCATTATATTAAATCTATGATTTATAATGGGATTTCGAACATGTAGGAAACAAATTATGGAACTACGCCAGGAGAAGACTTGTTGCAACAAGGCATGAGAAATGATTTTGAAACCATGTGCATAGTCTATGAGTCACTTCTTGCTATTGTACATTTCTATTCGATTTAAATTGATGTATATTATTTATTTCAATGTTCATTATTCTCACCAAGATAGATACATTCATTACACTTTATTTTTATGTTTGCAAATGGAACAAGGTAAAAGAGATGAAAACAATTGATCCAATCAACAAAAAACTCCTCCAAATAACCAAAGTCATGGAAGTATCTTGAGTAATCACAACAATTTGAGCAAATAATGATGATATGTTTGGATATCAATGCAACTTGTCGTATTTTTTGATATAATATTCTTTGAAAATCAGATATTTTGTTTAATGTAAACATGGACATAGTGTCTCAATTGAAAGACAAGGAATTACCAATAACAATTCCATTTTGTATGAAAAAGATCCTCTTATTGATATATAATAAAATATATTTTAATTTATTCTAATATAATATCGAACGTCATTGTGAAATATTACACCACTAATTAAATATATGGATGATTAAATATTATAATCAAGAGATATGAAATGTGATAATATATCAAATTAATCCAAACATCATATACATATGCACTAATAAAATATTAATTTATATGAATATTTTTATAATATATACATTGATTTCTCAATGAATAACAAATTTAAAAGATTACAATAATTGCATTGTCATGGGTCAGTGTCTGCTAAAAAGAGAAAATCTCATACAAAAATATCGGTGCATCCATAACATTAAAACACATTGGTGCTTTCATCAGGAGAATTTTGAGGTGCCAAATGTGTCTCCTAAGGAAATTATAAAATAATAGTGGAAATAATAAAATAAGATTAGATTACCCGGATGCGGGTGTCTTTACTAGCCTTTAAACATGGCATGCGCCATGACACCTGGTGGCAGGATGAAGCGCCGACGTCTATACAAGAAGCCCTATACAATGATCAGTTAATGCATCGAGTTATTGTTCTCGGTTGGCGAAAATGGAGGAGGGACGCAGCATTGAAGCCGAGCATGGCTGCTCAGGCTCTGATGCGAAAGGGAGGGAAGGCCCAAGGCCGTTCCCCCGTGTTGCGAGTGCAGGTTATGTGTTATATTGTCTTTGAAATGCTAGTTATGTTGCAGAACCGACCCTATGTTGCTTTAGGAGCACGGAGAGAGGGCTCACTGTCTGCAAATTCGCAAGGGATTACTGAGTGTTTGGCAGCGTTACTGTTACACGCCATGCCGCGCAGTCGTGGGGTTCCTAGGCGTGGAGGAAGGTCAGGTACTCGCGTGGTTCTGGAAGATCTATACCCAATTGAGCCAATTGCTGCAGAGCCACCCTCGTCTCCCAGTTCGGAGCAGGAATGTCTTCTGCCTCAGGGCACCTACCAGACCTTCAGATTCAGATTCCCAAGCCGCCTTGTTAGACCTGAAGTGGTAGTCACTTTTACTGTCTTTATCTCTGAAGAAGAGCCTGGGCAGTCAAATTCTAGCTCCCCTGCAGCTGAAATTGTCCAGGGCAGTGATATCCTCTTGGGTGATATGGAAGGAGTTGTGTATCGAACTCGGCGGCACGTGGTTGCTACATTTCCACCTGCTCAGGCCCAGCAAGTTTTACAAGAAGTCCTGATGCCGCCTAGCCCCAACGTGGAGATGGCAGCCTTCAGCTCCTGTGCTCCGATACAAGGCAACTCTGGTTACGCTGCCTCTGTGCAAGAGGCCTTGCCGCCACCCATTACAAACACGGAGATGGAGGTCTTCAGTGCACGTGATCCGCCAGAACATGGAGCGCCGGTTCAGAACGAGGACGAGATGGTGATTTGGCTTGACTCGCCAAGCCCAGACAAAGGAAAGCAGGAGGCCTCCTTCGACCAGCCAGTCTAATTCTCGGGTGCTCTGTTTTGTGTTTTCTTTCTGTCATGGTTATGCAAATCGTCTTGTGTCTTTGGGTCCTTTTTCGCGTCCAACTCAGTCCTAGGGCTCGGTTAGGCCATTGCTGCAAGTCTCAGGACTCAGCAGTTTGTCATTTTTGCTTAATGGTTCATGATGTAGACTGGCTCTGTCCTGCCAGAAGATATGAAGTTTTTGTCAGCTTGAGTCCAGACTGTATGATGTCCAGGAACTACAATGGTCTGTGTTTTTTTGAATTGGTCAAAGCTTCTTCAGCTTGAGGACTGGCTTCGGTCTCCTCGCGGGATGTAAACCTTTGTAAATATTTTCTTTTCTTAATATAACAGTAGTCTTAACTTAGAAAAAATAAAAATAAAATAAGATTAGATTACATCATCAAATTTTAGAGGGAAAAAATAAAAAAATTATTTTCAACTCGTATTTCAACTTATCTCCTAAAGGGTTCACTCAAATTTCTAGAGGAAACACTCGTTGGATGCATAATTTGATTCCTCATCCAAAGCATACCCATGTTGAGTACTTTCAATGGGCCCTACTACACAAAAAATGAGAAATACATGAAAAACGTGATTGCAATCACGTGTTTTCATGTATTTCTCATTTTTAGTTTACCATGGTCCATTAAAAGTATGCAACATGGGTACTCCTTGGATGAGGAATTAAATTATTCTTCCAAAAAGTATTGCCACTCAAAATTTGAGTAAAACCTTAGGGAGACAACTTAAAATTACGAGTTGAAAAAATAGTTTTATTATTTTATTATTTTTTAATCTTTTTACTTTTTTAGTCCAGTGAATCATCCCCAATGGTTGACATGATCATCTTGAATCTTAATGATAGTTATAAAGTTTATTTTGGTTGTACAATTTTCTTAGGAGGCCCATTTTAGACCTCAAAATTCCCCTGGCCATTGCTTTTTTGGAGAAAGACAACAATGGGGCTTTTAGGTCTTCAAGCATCGGTATTATTTTTAATTAATGCCACGATGCATTGTAACTCAATGCACATGTGTTTTCATAGAACACCCCCCAGTTCTACAAAATATTATTTCCATTCCTAGTGCATTTTAAAATTAGCAACGACAGACGCTCTATATAAAAAACCGCACTGGTTGTTTATGTAAATAATACTTTCTAGTGCTACATGTTTAAGAGAAAGCACCAAAAATGAAATTATTCTTTTCATGCTTCGTATTTGTTCCATCATCAATGAATGATTGAGGTGTTTTTTATATAAGCATCGGCGCAGTGTACATTTCAAGGTCTGGTGCTGTTTGAGTTGAACGCACTGGAATTTTTTTTGTTGTAAGCACTGGTGTGGTGTACATTTTAGGTTCTGGTTATTTTTTAATTAAACACCTTGGTTCTTTTAATAATGTATAAATCTTGGTGTATTTCTATAAGTAGCACACTAGGTCTTCTTGCATAAAGCGCACCAAAAAAATAAAAATCTGCTAAAACCTCCGACCGCCCAGATTTTTTTAATTGTGATGAAGTTCTGCTATAAGCTCTGCTAAAACATCTGTTCCCACAAACAAATGTTTCAGCAAATGTTTTTTGGACAAATTTTTCCAATTTTATAACATTAAAAACCTTCGTTATAACGTGTGCTAGAAGGTATTTTCCTTGTAGTCACAATAGATCGACAAAGTGTATTGAGGTCCAAATCCGATAACGGGAAGCTAACTAGGACACATAAATTTAAAATGGCATACTAATGAAGGGAATAGGTGTGGAGATACTTAAATATCCCATATTTATGATAGAAATTCCTTGTTAACGAGACCATAGTTAGCAACATAAATTCCACCATCAAAAATAAGGAAAGTGGTTGCTAGAAAAAGAATGAGAGTCCCTCAAGATAACTAAGTTCTTACGATAAGACATCATTAATCAAGCAATCAAAGTTTAATTGAAATAATCTCCTTGAATTCCATCGTTTGAGCTATCAATTCGTCATTGTAGAGGTTATTCCTTATTCATTGCATGCAATTATTATTACATTAAGCTCCTTCAACAAAATAATTCCTCCATTAGCCATGATTTTTATATTTTAAGTTAGAGACAAAGAAAGGAGATGTATAAATGTTTGTAATGGGATAATGTGATAATATTTTAGGAAAGTATCATGCATTAAAGAAACATTTATTGAAATGATATGTTCTTCCCAAGTATATCAATAAGAAATTATCATGAATGTTTGGGCCTTAAATTTAAATAAGTGATCTAGGTAATTTTTAGGAATAAATGTATTTCCCCCATAACCTTTTGATCTAAGTTGGAATTATAATTTACGCATTAATATCTAAGAGTGACATGGGAAGACATGGAGTGGCTCCTCCTCAATCTTGTTTGATTCTATAAAGAAAATTATGTTAGAATTACTCCTCACATTGTTTGATGAGCCTACTGAGAAGTAAAGTGAGCCATAATAATTCCATATCGTCACTAACAAAATATCCCTAAAACTTGAGGTTTGTCACCTATTAGTGGATGTGGGGGGATGTCACATTAGACCAAGTCATGAAGCGATGTGGTGGGTTAATCACAATGTTAAGTCCCTATAATACTAGTGTATTCCCTCATTGTTATTATTAGTGTATCCCCCTTCTTGTTATTGTTATGTCGACTCCAATTATATCATGACCCCTTAGACTCCTATATATAGAAAGGATATTTTTTCATTTGAATGATCCAAGAATTGTTAATTTATGTAATTTAAAGGATGTTTCCCCCTCGAAGAGGATAATTTTTGAGTCGTTGATCTATCTATTGTGAGTTGGTTGCATAACATTTGGTATGAGCGGTTTGGATTCTACAGTTTTCCTGCTTCAAACAAGTCATCGAGGAATTTTCACTGTAACTGATTTTCTACAAAGATTCACAAGATGAAATTAAAACCAAATGGATTCAAAATCTTGATGAAGTTCCTGTATGAATTTCGGATCTTATCTCGCTCTATTTTCGTAGATATGAGCTGAGGAAGGTAGGGTTTCTGCAGGCTCTAGAATTCCATCTTAGAAAAGTGACCTAGGGAAAATCGTCATAACTTCCTCTCTGAGAATCAGACTTGAATTTCGTCAATAGTGACAGAAAGAGGACGAAATCTAGTTGTTTGGATATCAATTTGAGGGCTGGAGGTGAAAACAATGACATGTGGAAATCCATACAAGTTTTCTCTACTGAAATAGACTATAATCAGGTCATTGTGGAAGATCGGGAATAACTCTTTGTGAAAGAATCCAATATTGGTTTCATTTGTCAGTTTGGAAAGAGGAATCTGAGGGATACCACTGGATGAAATTTCATACCTTGGAGATCAAAAATTACAGAGATACATCATATTTAATATCGAGCTCCTACAAATCGAAAAAAAGGTGTGTAGTTTTTTAAATTTCCATAATTTTTGCTTGAGAAATTATTTTGAAGTGATTCAAAGGGAATACTGAATCATAATTATCATTAATTGATGACTCGATGAAATAAAATGGAAATGCCTAGTAAGCAACCCAAAATCTCTACTATGACACATGAAGAAGAGGAAGAAATGAAAGATGATATATCGAAATTACAAGACCAAGTGCAACAAATTTCGCTCTCACAAAAATTAATAGAAGCTAAGATGGATGGCTTAAAGAATGGCATGGAAGCTAATATGGATGCAATGGAAGCTAATATCAATGGTATAGAAACAAAAATTAAACGCAGCATGGAATATTTGAAGAAAGATTTGAAAACGTTGCTCCAAGAAATGCCTCCTAATGGTGAAAAGGTAGTAGAGGAAACTCGTTATGAGAAGAAAAGAAATGTTAATCATGATTTCATAGACTCGAACGCTTTGAAGACCCGCCACGTCCCAAACATCGATGTGAGGAATTTTGATGGCAAGGATCCCTTAACATTGATACTACAGATGGAGCAATCATTTCATCTCCATAATGTGAAAAACACCCAAAAGGTACACATTGCAACTTTATATTTGGAACCCAATAAGTTTGCATCACATCGATGGATTTTCTCTCGTAAACAAATTGTCACTTGGTCAATTCTTACAGAGGAAATTATATCACATTATGAGGATACAAAGAGAAACATCTTCTTTAACCAACTGATAAATCTCAATCAAAATGGTTTAATGGTGGAGCACATTGAGGACTTCCAAAAATTAAATATAAGGGTAAATGATATTCCAGAGGAGCATAGTATTGATTTATTCATAGGGAATTTAAAGGATAACATCCAACATGAGGTTCTTGTTTTGGAACCTGGTTTGTTGAAGAAGGCATTCAGGTTGGAAAGAAAAATTATGGCTACAAGGAAGCCTACCAGTCACAACTATAAATATGGAAGTGTTGTTGCTCCTAGCCTTGCACAACCTACAAGGTTTACACCACAACAATTGGAACAAAAAGGAGAAAATGGGCTTCATTACAGTTGTGATAGAAAATACACTAATGGTCATAAATGTGATGAGAAGAAATTATTCTACATAGATTGTGAAGAGGAGGTTGAAAAGGAATAACAAATATCAAAAGAAGAGGATATACACCAAGCATCAACCCCAAAGAAGGAAGAAATCAATCCAACCATATCTTGTAATGCATTGGAAGGAATTACCACTCCTCAAACTCTCAATATAGAAGGAAATATCAAGAAGGAAAAGGTAATAGTGTTGAATGATTTGAATAACGCCCATAATTTTATTCACTGTAAGATATCTACAGACTTGAATTGCTTCCTATATCCAGCACCAGAGTGTCGAGTGATGGTTGCAAATGGAGGAACTATAAATTTATCTAGAAAGTGTCATAATATCAAGATATCCATGGAATAATATGTATTTAATAGTATAATTCTTTCCATTCCAATGGGTGGTGTTGATGTTGTACTAGGAGTCCAATGGTTACAATCTTTGGGTATGATAACTTTTAATTTTCAAGAACTTTTCTTGATTTTTTTGGGGGAAGGAAAGGAAGTTGAATTAAGGGGTATAGAAAGGACACCGGAAAAGGTAATCATCTCTAGTGGCATGAAAAAACTTAGAAATAAAAAAAATGAAGCGTAATTGCACAATTATTTTCACTAAAGCTTCAAACATCAAAATCATCTATTTCTCTAGATCTCCAAAATGTCTTGGACAATTGTTCCAAGGTATTTGAGAATCCCAAAGGACTCCCACCTATTTTTGATCGTGATAATGCTATTCATTTGATTCCAGGAAGTTTTCCTCCAAACATCAAGCCTTACATATATCCCTATGCTGAAAATAGTGAAATTGAACGTATGGCTGCAAAAATGCCAGAGGCTAGTATAATTCAACCTAGTCAAATTTCTTTCTTTGCTCAAGTAGTACTCATGCACAAGAAGGATGGATAACGGTGCATGTGTCCAGATTATAGGGATCTCAATAAACTCACTATTAAAGATAATTTCCCATTGCCATCATTGATGAATTATTGGATGAATTACATGGATCAATTTACATAACCAAATTGGATCTTCGTTCAAGATATCATCAAATAAGAATGAAGACTGAAGACATTCTGAAAGTAACATTTAGAACTCATGAGGGTCATTCTAAAATTTTTGTTATCCCTTTTGGCCTTACCTATGCACCTTCTACATTTCAAGGTTTGATGAATTCCATTTTCAAACCCTTCCCTCGAAAATTTGTGTTAGTATTTTTTGATGATATACTAATATACGACAAGTCTTGGAACGATCATGTTTAACATGTTGACAGAGTTCTCAAACTAGTGGAGGAGAAACAATTATATGCAAAATCCTCCAAATGTTTGTTTGGAGTAAAAAAGGTGGAATATATGGGTCATATTGTATCTCGTGACAATGTTAAAGTAGACCCTAACAAAACTAAGGTCGTTTAGGAATGGAAAATCCCCACATACATAAAGAAATTGCGAGGATTTGTAGGGTTAATAGGGTATAATCGCAAGTTTGTTATGAATTATGGGAGAATAGAAACACCTCTAACAACATTACTTAAGAAAGATGCATTTTCTTAGACTCCATAAGCAACTAAATCCTTTAAACATCTTAAAGAGGCAATGTGCCAAGCACCGGTCTTAGCTATGAAAGACTTCACAAAAACCTTTATTGTGGAATGTGATGCCTCAGGAAATCAAATTGGTGTTGTTTTAATGCAAGAAGGAAAACTAATTGTATTTTAAAGTCATCCAACCAAAGGAAAGCATTCACACAAAGCTATTTATGAAAAGGAAATGTTGGCAATACTACATGCACTTAATAAATTGCGACATTGCCTAATGGGAAGACACTTCAAGGTAAAAACAGATCATGATAGTCTCAAATACGTTTTAGAGAAAAATATTATCTTTAGAAGAGAAGCAAAAATGGGTCACAAATATTTTTGGTTATGAATTTGAAATCATCTACAATAAAGAGAAGCAAAATGTTGGTGTAGACGCGCTCTCAATAAAGGACGAGGATGTGAAAACATTTATTTGTGCCATTTCTATTATCCAAATATATTGGATAACTGAAGCCAAGGATGAATGCAAGAATGACGAAGAAGTGTAGGCACTCATTCAAAAATTGTATCAAGATCCTTGTACTTTAGATACATTTAGCTAGAAAAATGATTCATTATTGTACAAATATCACTTATGCCTCCATAATAATTCCCAACCCAAACAAAATATTCTTCTAGAATTGCACACCTCTCGCTTAGGAGGGCACCCAGGATTTTTAAAAACTTACCACAGGGTTAAGAAGGAATTTTTTTGGGATGGCCTTAAATATGATATTCAAAAGTTTGAGGCAAAATGTTTGGTTTGCCAACAGAATAAAGTTGAGACAATTAAGACCCCACATTTGTTACAATCTTTATCCATTCCAAGCCAATGTTGGGAGGAAGTTTCAATGGATTTTATCACAAGTTTACCCAAGTCCGAAGGAAATAGTGTCAACACGGTGGTAGTTGATAGACATACCAAGTATGCACACTTTTGTGAATTATCTCATCCATTTAAAGCCAATACAATTTCTACTGCTTTTATGGAAAGAATTCAAAAGCTACATGGAAACCCAACGATTACTGTAAGTGACAAAGATCTCATTTTCAATGAAATTTTTGGACAAAATCATTTTGTTGTCTGGGTACTCAATTAGTTCATTGCTCTTCTCATCATCCTCAATCTGATGGGAAAATTGAGATAGTGTTCAAATTTTTGGAAGGATATATTTGTTTCTTTGTATCTGATAAACATACAAAATGGTTCAAGTCATTACCTACGACTGAATGTTGGTATAACACTTCCTTCCATATTAAAACAAAAATGACCCCATTTATGGCACTTTATGGATATCAACTACTATGCATCACATCATATTTAAGAGAAAAATATAAAGTTCAAGTAGTGGAATATCACATCGAGCATCAACAACAAGTTCTCCAACACCTAGAGGATAACCTCACCTTGGTGCAAAATAGATTAAAACAACAGGAAAATGAACATCGTAGTGACAAAAGTTTTGATGTAGGCGATCGTGTATTTTTATGACTATAACCATACAAAGAAATTTCCCTCAAGCAAGCTAAGAAGGATAATACGTTATCACCAAAGTATTATGGTCTTTACAAGGTGTTGCAAAATATTAGTACTATGGCATACAAATTGGAGCTTCCTGCATCTTCTGAAGAGCACCTAGTTTTCCATGTTTCATGATTAAAGAAGGTTATAGGTGACAAGCTCCTATTTCAAACAATATTGCTAGAACTTGACGAAGAAGGAAAAATCATGTTGGAACATGAAGTAGTCATGAAAATAAGAACTCGACAGCTACGAAATCGATCAATTTTAGAGTATCTCATTAAGTGGAAGAACTTACCCGCTGAAGAGGCCACATGGGAGGATGCAAATTTTATACAAAAGCATCCAAAAGTACTGAAACATTGAGGACAATAATTTCTTGAAGGAGAGGAGCATGTTAGGTCCCTATAATACTAGTGTATTCCATCATTGTTATTGTAAGTGTATTCCCCTTATATTTATTGTGATGCCCATGCAGTCCCCATATCGTTATTATTGTGCCCATAGAAACCCACTATTGTTATTGTTGTTCCCTTACATTATTATTTTTATGTCAGCTCTAATTATATTGTGACCCCTTAGACTCCTAGATATAGAAAGGAGTTTTCGTCATTTGAATCATCCAAGAATTTTTCATTTATTTAATGTAAAAGAAGTTTCCACCTCGAAGAGGATAATTTTTAAGTCATTAATCTATCTATTTATGAGTTGGTTGCATAACACACAAATCCAACCCCACTATAAATGACAACTCATTTACCCTAATTCATTTCTTCAACCATTATGGATCTATTATCCTTTATGTCCCGATACCTAATTATGGTTAGGTATTCATCCATGTAATCCTTTCAGATAGGGCAAGTAGAGATTTCCTAAACAAGAATATGTTGATCCTATGTTCCTATGTTGAGTAATTCAAGTGGATTGTCTTGTTTCATTAAGATTATAATCCTTCACTAAGGTCCTTTAGTCGTGTTTGTATTTCTTTTTAAAAATTGACATGGATTAATGCATATATTATAATAGGTTGTTTGGAATTGTAATTTCCTATAGCAATCTAGACCATGTGGCACCCAAAAACTTGACTGGGATGAAAAAGATTCTTCTCTTTTAATGATAAATGAGATGTATTGTTTAAGAGTCCCAATGTCATAAGGGTTGTATTTCGTAGATTGGGGATTAGCAATCGAAAACATTAGATTAGTGTCATTGTTTGTTTATCTTCAATTATCTCTACTACTTTCAATTTTTTTCTAATAGACGTGTAATCTATGTTTCATGGATTTCAATTGGGATATTCTATTCATTTTCATTATAAATTTGAGAGGTTTCCTGCTTACAAATCTAGTCCTTAATTCACATCTCTTCAATTATTTTATGTTAGGTGGAAATGATAATTGACAAATATTTATATCATTTCTCGACTAGCCCAAAATTAATTTCTATAAATTCTTCTCATGCTTCCTTCCATATTATTCAAAGTGATTTCCAACATGGTGCCTCATGTGGTTGTGCTTTTAGCGAAATAAATCCACACTTCTTATCTACTATAATATTTCAAAAAAATATTATTAAAAAACTCCTTTTATTGTTTCTAGCACTGCTAAAGTAGATTTAGACCTATTTGTCTATGCTTGTATTGCACCCGTGATAGTCCATTAGCGTGTCACAGTAGCACATAAACTTATAGCTAGTAATGAAGAATGGATTTAAAGGAAGTATTTACTTAAAGATGGTCACATGACTTGGTCTCCCATTCTTCAAGGGAACTAGTTTGTTTCACCATATCTACTATGATATGCATAAAAAAGATTCTTAAAGAAGTTTTGATACTAGTGGTTTAATGTAAAGATGTTGTTTCCCTTTACATATAATACTGAGCTCACTCAAAAAGCTTCCAAATAAATCAAATATATTTTATATCATTATAATTAATGAAAACCATGTCCATCCTTGGAATTGGAGTAGCAATTTCAATGGAAATAAGATTTGTATAGTGTAAATATTTAAGAATAAAGTATGAGACAAAAGTATATAAAAATTTTAACATAATAATTTGTAATATTTAATAAATAGTTTATGAAGTGAAATATAATATGGTGTTTAATTTCATGCTTATAATGTATTTATTATAAAATTATTAAAAAAAATTCATATTATAGATAATAAATATATATATATATATATATATATAGATTAATTATAATATTTAGACATAATTATTTAGAAACATATTTTAAACAAGTTGTTTTTAGTGTGATTTTTTGCAAGCTTTTTAGATGAGTTTTTCGGTCTAATTTCTTTAAAACTCGGGAGGAATTTATTGAAATCCCAATTTTTATGTGTAACCCCTTCATAATTGAAGAGCCCTAAGGGATTTTGAGCATGTTGAATCCATATATACAATAAAAAAAAACCAATTTAAATAACACAGATCAAGATTAGATTTCATGTCAAATATTTCCGCTAGCTTTGGTCACGAGAAAATCCAAAAATTCACACTAAAAACAATTCTTATTTTAAATACATGTATAAATTTTTTTTAATATTATTTATTAATTTATTTAAGATCAACCCTAAGTCAATTTAAATATAAAATATTTTATGTTTTCATAATAATTAATGGTAATATAAATATTACAAACTATATTATAAATTATTTTATATTATAAATATGATAAATATTATTACAAAACTACTTTGTATTATAAATGTTACTATAAAACTATTTTATATTATAAATATTACCATCCAACTATTTTATATTAAAAATATTATAGTGAAATTATTTTGTATTTATGAAACACATGCCATGTCACTTTAATAATTTTTTAATCGTATGGTACATTAACGATATGAAGATTTATGCTCACGTAATTCTTGAAGAATTTGAAAGTTACGTTTGGGAGATGAAAGGTTTTCCTTTAAGGTCGGTGGAGGTCGTTGGTTGGTAAAGTCAGATTTGTAGAGACGGTGAGATCTTGTGCTCAAACCTGAGCGAGGGCATTGACTAGTCGCGAGGAGTGACTTGCGTGGGCCAAGCCCGCTCCCCTTTAAAGGTCGGCGGAAGCGGCTTGTTGGTAAAGTCGAACTCCTAAAGACGGTGAGGTCTTGTGCTCAATCCTGAGCGAGGGCATTCACTAGTCACGACGAGTGACTTGCCTGGGCCAAGCCTGCTCACCTTTAAAGGTCGGCGGAGGCAGCTGGTTGGTAAAGTCGGGCTCGTAAAGACGGTGAGGTCTTGTGCTCAAACCTGAGCGAGGGCATTGACTAGTCACGAGGAGTGACTTTCGTGGGCCAAGCCCACTCACCGTTTAAGGTCGACGGAGGTGGCTGGTTGGTAAAGTCGAACTCGTAAAGGTGGTGAGGTCTTGTGCTCAAACGAAGCAAGGGCGTTGACTAGTCGCGAGGTGTGACTTGCCTGCTCACCTTTTGCCCGTAGTGGTTTGGTCTCGTGGTTAGCGAATAGTCTGCTAAGTCGTTCGTGCTGCTATGCATGTCATGGGCTCAAGTCTCATCTTATCCTGAGGGGTCATTCCTTGCGGGCTAGGCAGTTCCTCCTAGTTGTTATAGTGGTAACCAGTGAGATTCGACCCCATGTAACATGAGTACGATACCACCACCGTTACCGATTCAACTAGATATCAAAAAAAAAAGTTTTCCTTTTTAATCTTATAACAATGTCTCACTCTCCGTAGAAAACATCACCTAAAAGTGTTCAATGCTTTGTCAATTTATTATTATAGTTGCCGCAGGCCTCAATTTTTGTTCGACTGCTTATTAATTTGCTTTCACTACAAAATTGGTATTTTTTTTCTAATGTTTAACCTTATAAATTTAATTTTGATATTTTTTAATAATGTTTATATTTATTTGTTCATAATATGGTTGGTTAAATTTTTATTATATAATCATTACAATGTACATAAATATTTTTAAATTTTGTTATGTTATATTAAATATTTAATATTTAATGATATATTTATGGTGTATTTCTAGAGAGAGTTATTAATTGTCTTATCGATTTAGAGGACTTCTAATTGGACGTCATAAGTCTATAACTAGTTTTTTCGTGAGGCTAATCACATGCCCACACATCTAGGGAAAATATGTCAAGATCTTAGCTAGCATTTACAACGCATTAATAATTCTCCATCTATAAAATTCATTATCTTCTTGGATACTAACACGTGGATTTTCGGGCAAAGCATTGGCTATAGGGTCCATTTAACACTAATTTTTATATTATTTCTCCGGTCGTACACATACTTTAAATAAGAGAATTATATGTGGACATCAACGTAGGTGGCATGGGGAGTTTGAATGAATGTATGCTCATTATTTTATTGATGTTGTGATTAATATTTGTTTATAAAAGGGCTATAGAGACTTCCTCCGATGAAGAATCAAGCTTGCAAATCATGATATGATCTTTGACTCAGCTATGAAAAATCCTACGCGAACTCATACATGAACTTTTGAGCAGATCCAATACCCAAATCACTCTTTACATGGCCTCCTGCTTTTGCAAGCTTGAACGATACTCTGGGATCCTAAGTAAACTTCCAATGAATCTCAGATGAATTTTACTGAGTTAGATAAAAAAAAATCACGGAGATGTGGCACAAATGAAAATGGAGAGTTATTTTTATTAATATCTTTAGGAAATTACAATCTAGAGTCTCGGCTTAAACCAAAGATTGACTGCTAAGGCTTTTATCGGTTAGACTAGCTCATAAAAATCTAGAAACGCTTAGTGGCTTGTCACGAACTCTGTATATAAACCAGAGTACTCAAACCACAAGACTCTTAACTAATAAAGTTCGATCACTTTAGTTTCTCATTAGGTCCTGATGCGCAGGCTTCTCAAACTTTCGACATCTAGACTCGAGACACACTCCTAGACTCTTAGACTCTTGATTTTTATCTCGCTCTGAATGCCCAAGAATGAGGATAAATTCTTCATTTATAGCCTTTCGAAGAGGCCTTGGGGACCCCCTAGATCATGACTTCCATGACAATCCACACAGGAATCATCCTTAAGGATTCTAACAAACCAAACTAATTACCTTTTCGTAGATTCTTTTGCGATGTGAGTCAATCTGAAGCTTTATCCAAAGAACTTCTTTGGGTCCCAAAGGAATCCTCAGAAGAGAAACCATATATAGAATCAAAGTAGATATATAAAGACTCGAAGTTATATTAATTAGAAAGGACAAACCCCTCTCTTAGTCAAAATGCATGTTATGATTTGCAAATCTCTGATCATAGTGCAAGGTATCCCATGCTTTTGAATCATTTTTTTGGACAATAATGGTCCTCTGTTATAGATTTTTTATAGACATCTTATTTTCCAAGAGTGATTGACAATGGTCATAGAGAAATGTGTCCATCATATGTCTTTCATCCATGATTACGCTTTCATACAAGTCTTTGATTTCTGAAAATGGGACCTCAAGTGACTCGTATTCCCCTTAAATTATGTTAGGGTTCACTACACATATATTAAGGCCAATTGTCTTCCACCAGTCTAATAACCATTGAAGACGTTTCTCGGAGAGTGAGGAGTTTACTGCTCTGAATCTTACCAACGTGGTATAACTTTTTGACGGATTATCTTTACAAAGCAAATCCTACCCTAGATTTTTGTACTGATTGTAGTCATAATCAGTCCCTGAGAACATGAGAGTGGGATTCAGTCTTAGCCATTCATTAAGGGTCATAGGTCTTTCAACACTGATGTATTAATGTACTAGGCCACTTCTACTATTCATCTCGTCATATAAGAATAATATCTCGAATGCAGTCCATAAATGTTTTTTTCTTAGACTTCCTTTTGAGTAGATCTTTCATAGATCATGTCTGACACTTCAACTGTAGATGTGGGCCTTCTGTGTATTTTAGGTATAATATGGACTAGTGAGAAATTGAGCTGAAGATTTGGGTCTAAGATTTGAGTACTGCAAAGTTTGTAGGTGGGTTTCCACTTCATTTTGTATCTTTGCGAGGTCATATTCTCAACAATCTATCCGACTTGTTCGTGCTCCTTTGCTAATTCTATGACAATTAATAGCCATTGATCAAGCTTGCCAGAAATCTTTTGACCAACGTCTCTTGAATCTCACTCCCTTCTTTTCAAATTTTCTCACTCGCTTGGACAACGCTTGCTTGTTCTCAAGTTTCCCTGCTTGCTTGTTTTGTGTTTTTCTCGCTCGTTTGTGCCTTGGCCTAGTTTCTGTAGATGTTCTGTAGTTATAAAATCAGGAATTGTATTCAATGTTCCTTTCATGTGCTCAATGTGAAAATAAAAATTTGCAAATAATGTCTTCCATCTTGCAAATTTTTCCTCAATAGCCTTCTTCACATATTTTGTTAGAACTTTCTTCATGGCTTCAACGCTTGTTCTTAGTAAATATTTCTTGTTCATCAAAACTATCTCAAATTCATCTAATTCATTTAATGCAGCTTTAATTTCTTTACCAATAGTTGGATAGTTCATTTCTGATTCCATCCATGTTCCAGGTGCAAATTGGATAACTTCTTCAACTTGTTCTTCATTGTTAGTCCTTACCTGCTTAAGTTTAGCTCCCCGCCCCATATTCCCTGCATTTGTTTCTATAATTTTTGGTAAATCATCATCTGCAATATGAAGTATAGGCAATGTTTTTACTTTCCCTTTGATTTTTCTTAAAACATTTGTATGCTTTTAATTCCATGGCTCTGGATCATTTTTCAATCATTCACACAAAAAATTTCTATCAGCGACACATTTTTTGTAGAAATGACTCACATAATTCAAGCTACCTAAAAATCCCTGCAATTATTTTCTATAAGTGATTTTATCTGGAAATTTGTCTAGAAAATCGACAACATGTTGTTGCAACACACTATGACCATTTGAGACACTATGACCAAGGAATTTAATGGATGCTTGAAAAATTCCATATTTTTCCTAGAAATCACTAAGATAGCATCATTGATCACTTGAAATAATTTTCTCAGATGTCTTATGTGTTCCTCTATGGAATTGGAGAAAGCTAGAACATCATCTATATACGCAATTAACCAATCAAATTTTTTTTTCGAAACTTTATCCATGACTCTTTGGAACTTTGCAGGTGCATGGTTAAGTACAAATGGCATGACATTCCACTCATAATGACTTGTTAAGAAATTGAATGTTGTTTGGAATTTATCTTCTTCTGTCATAACAACCTACCAAAACCATGATTTTTTATAAAATTTTAAAAATATCTTTTCCCCAACGATTCTTTTCACAAGATTGGATTTGTATGGTATGGGATAGGTATCATATGCTAATGCTTCATTTAGGGGCTTATAATTTATGACCAGTCTTAGAACTTGCCTAATTTTCTCACAATTCTTATTTACATAAAATCCATAGCAATTCAATGGACTTTTTGATTGTCTAATAAGACCCATTTTTAGGAGTCCTCTGATTTCTTCTTCACATAACTTATATTATTTGGAATTAATTGGGTTTTCTCGGCTCTTGCAAGACTTTCCTATATATGAATATTTATAGGGTAATTCTACGAAACATTTTTTTCTTTTCTCGAAACGTTATAGGATTTTCTAAGCAAGCTTCTTCTTTGATTTTTTTTCTCAGGCTAGAAATTTCTTGTTTGACTTTTTCTGTTTTTTATCTCCATATTACTTCTCATGTTTTTCAACTCCGTTATTTTCCTTTCTTTTTCAACTAATGTCTGAGTAACTTGGACCATAGTGGATAGTTGAGGAGTTGAGATAAAAGGAAGGACAATTTTCTTTGCTCTTATGTTTTTCTATTCTAGATCTGGAACTATGATGAAATTTTCAGATTTTCCCTCCTTAGTTCTTATTGACCCATGTGGTTCAACAACTGCCAAAAAATGTGTTCCCAGTATGCGGTCTATGGGAATTTACGCAATAATTTTTTTTAAACGTAGACATTGCTTTTCAAAGCACAAATTTCCTTTGGGGACTACATATTTCATATTCATGGATTTATTTCCAAGACCTATTACAAAGTGGTTATTCTTGTCCCAATATATTAAAGGAATGATTTCTTTGTGCAAGAGATTCAAATCTCATCTTGAATCAAAGCGAGATTTTAGCTCAACATTTTTTACTTTCATTCCTCATGTAACTAAATATGGAACTTCTAATGTTGAACAACCAATAATCTCACAATGTTTATTCCTTCAATATTTAATGTATGGAACATATTAATATTGGGATTTTCTCCCAAATCTAGTGCATCTTCTAATGGATTGGCTATGTTAACATCATTTTCTTCCTTCTAATTTACTAGATCTTTCATTCTTTGTTTGAACTCACTTACTTATTTTCTCAAAATATTAATATCCTTTCCAAGATCATTAATATTTAAACACTGTAATCTTTCATTTATATGATCTCTCATGAATAATTTAGTATTATTTTCAAAATAAGCATCAACAAATAAGGACTTCTTACCTGATGATTGTTGCATTTTGTGAGCTCTTGCCATTGTTTTGAGAAATGTTTTATAATAGGTATGTCTTCAGTTCTCCTTCTGGTAGTGAATTTATTTATGCTAATATTTGTGCATCTCCATCCTCTTTGAACTGGGCCATGCCAAATTTTATTTTTCCTGTCACATCATATTCTTCTTCTTCATAGTAACTGCTTAAACCAGTGTCATCTTTAGTACTACAATTACAAATTTCATGGTCTTTGCAATTGCAAGAGTCTGCAATCATTAGTGCTTCCTCTTCTATATCAGACAATTCAGCAGCATTGTAATCAAAGTCAAAAGTTTTAGCACTAGAAGAACATCCTTCTTGTTGTAGGTGAGATTCGTATATTTTAATAAAACAAAAACGGGGACAATGGTTTATATCATGTTCATTAGAGCCACACCTATTACAATGATTTTTTTTTTTTTTGTTCCCTTATTTGTTTTGCCTTTTGGCCTCACAACTATCCTCTATTTCTTTTTGAAGCTTACCCTTGTGGACACTTATTTCAAAGGTGGCATGTTTCCCCACAATGTCAATATACTATTTCTTAAGCAACCTGGCGTTTGTGAGTTCTTAACTTAATATCTTCAACGGAATAGTAATGGGTGCTCTCTACCGTCCTATATATTTTCTGTGCAAAGTTATGTATTTTTGGATAAGAGTTCTTTTTGGCTCTAAATCTTTCAATTATCTTCAATATTTTCTTAGCTTTCTTCTTTCTTCTTATAGTATCATATATACTTAACCCATATTTCTCACAAATGGACTTTCTATCACGAAGCTTGGACATCTTTTCAATTTACTTACTCACCTTCATATTAGTGCATAGACATACTAATGCACTATTGATTAAAGAATAAATTTGTCCCCGAGTGTACAATTCATAGGAATGCTTAAATACATCATTTGTATTCAAATATTCAACCAATTTGTTAGGGATAACAACCATATAAACATTTTTCCATAAAAGGTTCTTAATATTTTTAACCTCATAAATAATTTGAGTCTATTCTATGTGGAACTCATCATAGTGAGACATTTCATTTTTAGGTCAGATTCATGAAGATTAGAGCATGTTTATCAGATATTTCTTGTTTTGTCGCACACCAATGTTATAGAATTAAAGTAGTAAGGGCACCTATCATATTTCTCATGGGATACCATCTTCATGGTAGACTATGTTACCATTTTCATCTTTTCTGATTTCCTTTTCCATTCTATCATGGTAGGAGAAGATTATTCCTCCCACCATTTGAGTAGGGAACCTGTGAAGCATTGGATAATTTTTGTGCATGCTTCTATTTCAATTTTTCCTTTCATGCACATGATCTTATAAGAAACAAACGTTTTATCTAAAGCTTGCCTGATTTGTCCAACATACATATCATCAATGTTCCATTTTGGATACCAATCATCAGCAAAGGTTTGGGATTCAGGGATTTTTCCTTTTCCTTGCAGATCAGGCGTTGCTTCTCTAATAGGTAGGACTTGGGTAACTAGACAATATTCTTGTTCATTTGAAGAGAATTTTGGTTATTCTTTGGGAAACTTTGTTGGAAATCTTTCTGTAGATTTTTTTGGACCTACAGTTGAGATATGAGGAGTAGGATGGGGGATGAGATGATAGATGGGGATTTTTTGTGTCTTCTTTTTAGGAAAATTTTATTTACACTTTTATTCTTCTCATCTGTCTTTACTAAAATTCCTCCCATTATTTCGAAAGTGCTCTATAATTTTTTATCCAACTCTTTGTAATTTTCCTGTGATTTTTTTCTTGCATCAGAAATGGTATTTTTACTATCCTTTACTCCATTTTTTATCGTTGAGCCTGATAGACTCATTTCATTTATAGAATATGAAATATAATTTATTGACACTTGAATTTTATCAGTACGCCTTTTGCATGCATAATCATTTGTAACACAATTATTTACTGCCATACCCCTTAGAGAAGTATTAGTCCAATTCAGCTGCTCACTAAATTTTTGGATTCTACTTTTTCTTCCATTCAAAGGGGTTTCTTCACTCAAGACCAATGGGATTGCCTTGGACTGTTTACTTTCATCTTATAGAATGATTCCTTTAAAAGGTGGGGAAATCGATTTGGACTCTATTTAATTCCCATCTAAGCTCTTCCATTTATGTTTCAAGGATACGACTTCAACTTCTTGGGTTTCTTTTCCACCCTCCATCATTTGGATAGAATAATTAATTTTCTTCTTTCTCCATTCATAAAAGACGATCCAACATTTATTTTTTAACATATAATTTTTCCAATTTTCTAAAAAAACATTTTTATCTTCATTTGATACTTACGAATTGAATTATTCTTCTCTTGGATGAGTATATCGATTCTAATTTAACATTTTATTCATCCAATCAGAATTTACTTGCCACGTATAACAACCTCTCATTAAAGAAAATATTTTTTTCATTTATGGAAATGTAGGCTTCTATATTCCTACCAGAAGTAGATTTTTAATTTTTCTTTGTGGAATCATATCATCTCCTAGGTCCTTGTATCTTAGACCATATCTTGGAGTACCAATTTTTCTCATTTTTGGAACATTTTTGTAAACCCGGGATCTTCCTTTTCAGATGAATGCATCACTAGGATATGATCATCATGGGGAAAACTTATATCTGCACATCGGGGGTGTGGACATGATTCTTGTGCAGTGGAGATAAGAGGAGGAAGATTTATTCTTAGATTGTGGTTTTTGTGTTTAAAAGAAGTAACATTCTCACCACATTGGGATACAAAGATCTGTAAAGAGACAATAATAGAACAATTGGGACAAACAACAGAATATGAAGACTAGTCAAGTGATTTGGCTAGTTCAGCTAGTTGATTATGGGTGCAAGGTGTTTTTACCAAATGAGGAAATGAAATACTAACAAAAGAGGGCAATTTTAATGATGTAATAGAATGTTTCTTTGGGATCTGAGGAACATCAATGACCCAAGTCTCTGGGACGTAGAGATCTTCACATTTTATAAATTGGTGTTCCATCTTTTGGTTTGAGGGATGTGTAAGGACCAATGTGTTGGATTAAGAGTCCTGACTTGGAGTATGGCGGATAGTAGGGTACATGGTGTTGGTATCTCTAAAGCAACCTCAGGTTTGGATGGAAATATTAGTTGACCTAAATTTCATATGAAAACCAATAGTTTTTTTATGCAACTTAAGAATGGCCCCGAGATGTTCATCAAAAGAATAGACTAATAAATTTGTGTAAGAATGGAACCAGACACGACCATTAGATAGTGGGGACACTATCCCTCCAATCAATGAATATGTGAGCTTAGGATGTGTGAGATATCCTACATTACATAGGGCGTAGGCATTGTTATCTTTGTGAACTAATGCAGAGATCCCAACCCTTATACACTGAATATATAAATAATTTGTGCCATGGCTTTGGGCTTCTTTGTAGATTTATTTTGGATCAATAAGTGGTATGGTATCGGTGATTTCACAATTTTGTTGTATTTGTGACACAATTTTTTAAACTATGAATCTGCTAGTATATTTGAGATGGAAATAATTTAAATCTGCATAGACACTAGATGGAGAGATGACTAGTAATTTCCATCCATCTTGTGGTTTATATTCAACTACCTCTATCTAAACATCATTCACAGAAGATTTATGACAACTATCAAATAGATTATTGAGACCAGAACTAGAAGATTCTTGAAATTTCTCTATATTTTAAAAGTAATATATGATAAAATTTTGAAGTATTTGTTAATATATTCATTTGCGTTTACGATAAAGCATAAAAAATATTTATAGATTTATTTTAGTGGAGAGTTTTCATTGTTGTGAGTAAATTCATATCACTTCACTGTCCAAGTTTTCTCCTTTCCATGGATCATATGATAATATGGTGCTTTTCTTAATTAGGTATCTTGGTTTCATATAAGTAGATATTCCATGCCTTTGTAACATGAAATGACTTAATAAAATTGTTCTCAATATAAGAACATCAATCTAAATACAACATTTGTAGTTAATTTATAAGGTTATTTTCTAATTAATATGCAAATTGAGGGGTCTTTAAATTTTTACATAGTAAAAAGATTAGCAAAATAATTTATTTATAGCATTGATTAATTTAATATATTTATTATAATTTTCTAATTTAAAATAGTAAAATAAAATAAATTAAAATATCAAGTGTAATATATTTTTCCATTAGCATTATTATTGTTTTGATTTTTTAAACTCAGAATAATTAGAATTATTTAAAGAACTCAAAAAAAGTTATTTTAAGTTTTTTTGATGTTTTAAATCTCCATACATCATTATTTTTACGAAGCTTTATCCACAATATTAAATTCCTATCATTATAAAAAAAAATAAAAATTTAATAACAAAATTATTAATATCTTAATTAGATTTCTTCTTTATTTATACTAAGAGGAGGTATTCCCCAATATGTTGTTGGTTTATAATAGCTATATTTATATTGCATTTTTACATGTAAATTTTTCTACATTACAATAATATATATCCAACTTACTAAAGCATTATTATCTATCTTTAGTAAAAGAGTTTATATACATTAATTAGGGAACACCAATAATATTACAATTTCATATTAATAAAAAATTTAATATAAATAACACCGTGTCCTTTTAATTTTTTTTTTTTTATAAATAAAAATTTATCAATTACTACGTAACATCAATTGGATGTATGTTGATTTGAGACGTCTATACACTCTGAACTTGAACTTTATATATTTTATATTATTATTTATTTATTTATTATTATTATTATCTAATTTTCAAGTTATAGCAAGCGAGACACCAGATAACTTTGATCTTTCTTTTCAACTTATCATATTTTAATTATAAATTACAATATGTAAATATTACATATTTAATAAAATATATTATAAATTTATATAATACCTGTATTTTTATAAATTCATATATTAAAATTTGTAAGCTTAATATAACAAATTAATGTATTAAAAGTTATATAATAAAGTAATGTAATAAAAGTAAAATAATATAGTAAATAGTTTATATTTAAAATTTTAATAGATTTTTTAATATCTATAAAAAAAATTTAAGAACACTAGTAACAGGAGAGTGGACGGTAGCTGGAGGTCGGTAAAAGATGATCCGAGGTGGATCGAGTTAAACAATATCTTAACCCAGGATCTAAATGAAGCGAACGCACAAGCAGGGAATGCATAGTCACCTCCTGATCATGGTAAGGAGGGATAATAGTACAATATATCCTGATGGTTTAGAGAGTCTGCAGGCTCGCGCATATGAATTTAATGTTCAGGAGGGTAGGATTAATAAACCCAAGGACCGATTGCTCATTCCAAGACGGATAGGGGACAGGGTACCGAGGACGGGAGGTAGTTTTGTCAGAGTGATGGTGATCATTCCCAATTATGATAACACAAATGGAATGCAGATTAATGACGAGGCCAGGATGCAAGGAAGATTCAAGAAGCTAAGGTGGCCGAGCAACAATACATTAAGCTCTGCATGCAGTCGAATAAACAGAGGAAGGAAATTATTCGTGAGCAAGGTGACGAGAAGTGATAGGATTTGGGAGCAGACGGGGGTAGAAGAAATGGCAGAGGGTCAAGACAGAGATGTTGGGAGATGGACGAGAAGTAAGGAGGCCAGTCGAGAGCAAAAAGGTAAGCGCCAAGTCGAGGAGACTATGAAGAAGATTTTGCTGAATATCTCAGATGATTCAGAGGAAGACTTTGATATACGGGATTATCTTGTGGAGGAGGAACCCCGACACGTTCAGGCAGGTAAAGATGGTAAGGGGAAGGAGGAGAAGACTGAGGAAGAGGACCGAGAAGTAGATGATGAGTATAAGGAAGCGGGCGAACATATGACAGGCGGCCGACGAGGGAGGAGAAGTGGAATGCAAGGGCAGAAGAAGGAAAGTGTCAGCCAGCAAGGCAGAGGGGGATCGAGCGGACGAGGAGGACGAGTGAATAGGAATGAAAGGTCAGAGTTTGAAGAAGGAACTGCGAGTGAAGCCAGGGGAAGGAAAAGAGGTAAAAGGGATATGAGGAAGAAATTGCATGAGGCAGAAGAGGCTTATTATCAGAACACCAACCCGAATATTCGAAGAATCATTGAGCAATTGGAAGATGAAGCTATGCAGGAGATCTCAGACCCAGAAATGGAAGATTGGGAGCAGTATTTGCCTGACCCGGGGCATACAAGAGGCAGAATGTCATTGTATAAACAATCTTTGCATGTTTATTGGGGAAGGAAGAGATTATTAGCCAAAGCACTGGAGCAGGTAGTCATGGAAATGGTTGAATTGGCTCAAGGTATCCCTGTCCTGAAAAAGGAGCTGAAAAATATCCAAGTTACTTTACTGATGCAAGAGAGGAAGATGAACGAGATCATGAAGCTATTCCAAGCAAGCGGTGTGGGAGTCAAGACAGAGCAAGAGGCCAACCCGGAGACCAGGCATGAGTAGAAGATGGAGCTGCTGCATGGAGGTTTTTACTTTCAGTTTTGTTTTGATATACTAGTTACTTATGACTCAGATGAAACTTAGTTTGAATGTAGTAAGATTAGAAGGATATATAGCATGGACAGAAAGACTGGTTGTATTCTTTTTTTGGATGGCTGTTAAAAATTTCAGGTGGTCAAGAAACCCGGTTTCCCTTCAGAGCGGGTTGAGACCTGCTCATGTATGTACTGATCTTTTTTTCTGGTAATAGTAATATAGTATCTCGCCTCAGCTTACAACAACAACAAAACAAAAAAAAAAACTTAATCAAAACCATATTACGAAATCTTATTTACATTAATAATAATAAAAAAAAGTTTTCCCATACTTGAATTTTATATCTAAATTTAAAAAAAAAAAATAACATGTTACATACAACCCAGGAAAAAAAATTAATATATATCAAATTGTTTAACCTTAAATTTTATTTACATATTGCTAGTGTCCTTCGCATACAGTAATGCTATAAAAGTAATCGTTATCATTTTAAATGTAAACGTAGTAATCATTCTCGAAGTCGATCTAATGATACATTCTCGAAGCTGATTTATTTTATTTTTTTGGGTAATGTGAAATAACACATCAAAACTAAACCTAAAGAATCATTTAACAAATATGTCAGAAATTAAGTTTTAAATTCTATTCCAAATATGGCCCAAAAAGATAGGAGAAGTTTCAAAAGAAAATAAAAAATATGGTGAAAAATAAAATAATGTGCTAAAGAGTTTGATGCCTCTATTAATATCTATAAAATCTTATTTACATTAACAATTAAAAAAATAATTTTTTCACTCTTAAATGTTACATCTAAATTAAAAAAAAAATTACAAGTTACATTCCAGAAAACAAAATTGGGTCAACATATAGAAATATGGGTTTAAACTTAATTTTTTTTTTATATATAAATATAATATTATAAAATTAATACTTATTAGTATGAATGTAAATATAGTACTTATTGATTCAAAATCTAATTATAAATCTAGATTCATATTAAAAATAAATAAATTACCTATTATTTATGATATATTTTTTAGGTAAAGTGCAATAATATATACATAAACTAAATCCAAAAAGCCATTTCACAAATATAGCACCTTAAATCCTATTCTAAACATGCCCAAAATTCTTGGAAGAGAAGTTTAAGTTTAAAATTAAAGCATAAATATGGTGAATAAAAAAATTGTTGAATACTACTAAAAAAAATTGTGTGTAATATTTTCGTCTAGCTACCCGTAAACTCCGTCCATTTTAAATATCCTTTTGAATTCGCTGCGAATTGCTTCTTCGTCTAGCCCGGTTTAAACTTAATTTATAGTGCTTTAACTCTAATTTAGAAATATAACTTATATATTATAATAAGAATTTTATATATTAAATGTGATTAATGTTTATGGTGCTTGTGCTTTAGATACATGTATCTCTAACATGTAGTTACAAATTATATATTATAAAATATTATATTAAGATCATTAAATTAAAAATATTATAATTTTAATCTTTCAAGAAAAACAATAAAAAAATATTAGCATATTTATATTACATCTAAACTCTAACATCTATATATCACTCTATACTAAGTTGTAAAACATGTATCATAGCAATTATTATTATTAATATTATTTCTATCCTATAATTATTCAACTAATAAAATTGATTATTATTATATATATATATATATCCAAAAACTACTTAAAACTATAAGTATCATAATCTCAAATCGCTTATGTTTTATTATATAATAGGTAACATAAATTACATGTTAGTCCACTCTGCATAACTACGATATGCCCGTGACCATTTCACATATTTCCCTACAAGTTCAGTGTAGAGTAAAATTCATAATTGTCAATCGAATAAATTTCACTTACCTTTTATGTAAATTTTTTAATCCTATTAATTATTGAAATTCATAATTTTATGACAAATAATAAAGTTGGAAAAGGAAATAACATGGGTTTAAATAACCATTTCAAAGTTTCTACAAAATACCTCAGTGTTTAGTGTTATAATAAAGTTGCAAAAGGAAATAGCATTGGTTTAAATAACAATTTCAAAGATTTTTCAAAATACCTCAGTATTTAATGTTGATTTTAAAAATAAATATTTTTTTTGAGATAATAAAAGCTATATATAATTTAGTATGGAATAAATTTTATGTAGAATATAGTTTATCTAAAAGGTAAGGCCAACCTAGATGTATTATAATTTTGGATCTATTAAAAATATTAGAGTTTCAAGCATCTTTTAAAGTGAAAAGAGATTTAATGTGTGGAGACTTGATAAATACAAAGTTAATATTGGTCTAATTTGGTTGTAATTAAGTTAAGTTTAGCTAATGTTCTATGGATAATGTGATGCTATCACAAAATTTTTATAATATTTGAATAAAATACCTAATGAAAAAAAACCCGACTCAAACCCTCTTAAATCACTGAAACATAAATAATATTATTTATAAAACAATAAAAAACATGAGAAGAAAAATGATATTGACAATTGAGAATATCTTATTTTAAAGCAAGCCAAAGAACCAAAGAAAAGGAGCAAGCACCAAACACAATAGCAAAGGAAGATAAGGTAATTGTGTCGTCGGACAAGTGAGTTGAATGTTACAATATTCTGACTGTTGTCGATTATCTAAGAGAAGAAAGAACCAATGGGGTGTAGATTATATGGTGATGCGGTGTATTGTTAAGGAATTACGTGATGTGTAGGTCATCAATTCAAAATTCCTTAGGCAAAAATGTATCCATGTTAAGTATTGGTGTGGCTCAGTTTGAGTGTGATTCTTGGGTGATTTCATGAGATTCAAGGGTTGGCTCAATTAGTCATATACTTGTTGTTAAAGCACATTTTCTATTGAGATTTCATGAGTACAATTATCTCGAAACTCTGACGATTATTCTCCATGTTTGAGCCGACAGGAAGTGATCCATATGGGTGGATCTGCCTTGTATAAATACTACTTGTACAAATATTCCATAGGTGTAGCGATCACCATAAACCACATAAAAAAGTCAAACTAATAATAATTATTATAATAAGTTATATATATATATATATATATATATATATATATATATATATATATATATATATATATATATATATATATATATATATATATATATATAAGTGAGCCTCCCCGAATTTGATTCAGGGCAACCAATTCCTAGTCCCATCTTCTCATTGGTTTCTTACGTCTTTGGTCCATGGTAAGACAAAGCCTATTTCCGTCTACACATTGGCCTCTTTTAGCACTTTTGGTCGTGTTTGCGCTGTGCAAGATGTCTGTCATATAAACACAATGTGCTTTCATTCCATACGAAAGCCTTATTTAAGCTTCTTTTTGTAAGGGTCAATATTTTCAGTTGTAGAGCTGCTACTAGAGGGTGTTTTCCTTGTAAGTTATCTTTAACCATGTGGGTTGGAGGAAGAACTTGGGGAGATAATTAATAATTAGGAAGAAAATATTTGGTGAATGAATCATGCAACTCTTAGTTGAGAGCACTTCAGGCTGCCAAAAAACATTACTCTTTTCATTAACTTTCTCATTCAACAATACATGAACTTATGTTATTACAATCTACTAGGGATATTAGGACAAACTCTTAATAAATAGAATCTATGACATAAATAAAAACACAATTACAACAAGCTAATGAATACTTTCTCCATTATTTCCAAGTCTCAACTTTAATGGAGAAATTATTTATTTCTATACCTAATATCTACCTCAACAACTCAAATTTCATCTTCCTAAGAGGCTTAGTGAAAAGACGACGACTTCACTGGGGAGCAATAACATACCATGTGGGTTCATATTGGGGGATATATAGGGGGTAAAGGGTTTTTATATTGTAAGGTATAAAAAATGGCACTCAAAGTTAATGAAAATATAAAGGGGTATAAAAATTGTAAATGAAAAAATGGATACCCACAATATCTAGTGAAAATAGGGGTTTTTTAAATTGGGAAGGTTTATTGGGTTCGTATTTCTAAGGAGTTAAATAATGTTTGTAGAGTTATTTTCCAATATGTAGTCAAATTAAGCGCATTTATTAATATTCCATGAATGCACGTCATATGTTAGAGGTTCATTGAGTGAAGCCCCCGTGAGTGAAAATATTAGTAACATTTTTACAAGTATTACAATATTCAAGAAAAATATATTTGGACTGTATCTTCTCTCTAACAAAATGAAATTGAGCATCAACATGCTTTGTCCTTACATTTGAAACTTGATTATTTTCCAACTTGATTGATTTCTGGTTATCACATTTAATCACAATAGCCTTCTTTTGTTCTCCAAAATCTTGAAGAAATCTCATTAACCAAACAACTTCTAAAGTTGCTGCACAAAAAGCTTTATACTCTTTGTTAGTGCATGACACTGATATAGTTGGTTGCTTCTTACTACTCCATGAAACAATATCAGATCCAATGCTAAAAGAATAACCTCTAGTAGATATCCTATCATCCACATTACCATCCCAATCTGAATCTGAGTAACTTGTCAGATCAACATCAAATGAATCAGTATACTTAAGACCAAAATCAATTATTCCTTTAAGATACATGAGCACAACTTTCAATCCTCTCTAATGGTTTTCTAGAGGTCTCACCATAAAATGACTTAACACACTAACAATGTATGTTATATCAGGTGTGGCTGTAGTAAGTTGTCTAGAGATTGTACCTTTAACCTCCATTGGGCCATCATCATTGGGAAGTTTCACATTTTGTTTCATTGGAACAAAAGTAGCTTTACATTGATCCATTTTAAACTTCTCAAGGAATTCTTTGACATACTTACCCTAAGAATCGAAAGTCTGACTGGCATCTCTCCAAACTTAAAGACCTAAAAAATAATGTAACTCAACAATATATTTCATCTCAAATACTTGTGACATATTCACCTTAATTCAATCAACTAATTTAATTGAGTTTCCTGTAGTAATTAAATCATCAAGATACAAATAAACTAGTGCAACATTCCCCTTTGAATCAAATTTTGTATACATGTTTGGATCACTTTGACCCCCCATAAAACCCTATTGAAGAAAGAAGGAATCTATATTTTCATACAATAACCTAGGTATGTACTTCAACCCATACAAAGCTTTCTTTAATTTGCAAACTAAATATTTCTTCCCCTTTTTCAAAAATCCTCCAGGTTGCGTCAAATACACCTCCTACTTTAAATCACCATTCATAAAAGAATACTTTACATATAATTGGTGAACATTCCAATGGTACTTTGTAGCTAATTCAATTAGCAATATAATAGTGTTTCACTTAGCTACAAGCTCAAATGTTTTTGAATAATCAATGCCTTCTTTTTTGTGAGTACCCTTTTTTAGCCAATCTAGATTTTTATTTATCTATATTATGATCTGCTTTAAACTTGGGTTTGTACAACCATTTACATCCTATGGACTCTTTGCCTTTAGGTAGTTCATTCAATTCCAAGGTTTTATTTTTCATTATTGAGTCATATTCTTCCTTCATTTATTTCCTCCACACCTCATGTTCATTGGCTTCATTAAAATTCATGCGTTCTATGAGATTTAAAATAATACTCATCAAGGAGTAGTCCTTATACCTTTCAGGAATGCGAATATGGAGAGACAATCTCCTTGGAAATCCACCATCTTCATCTTTGTTCTATGAAGGTCCTTCTCCACCTCTAGGTGAACTCTGATTGCTAGTAGTATCCATATCACTGAATTCTTCCTCAAGCTTCTATTGCTCTCTATCATCAACTCCTTTTGTATTGTTTTCAACTTCAGGAAATTTGTGCCACCTTTCATAGTTGGTGTCCTTGTTTCCTTCATCTACTTGCTCATGGAAAATTACATCTATGCCTCCAAATAATTTATAAGTAGAAGGATCAAACATTTGGCAGGCTTTAAATTCTGAACAATATCCTATAAAAATACCTTTGATGGATCTAACATCAAGCTTCTTTCTATTCTCCTTTGGAATATGTGCAAAGGCTTTGCACCCAAATACCCTCAAATGATGAATTGTTGGTTTAAAACCATACAAGGCTTCGAATGGAATCCTGAGATCAGGATACCTTATTGGACTTATTTTCTTTAAATAAACATTAGTGCTAATGGCCTCAGACTAAACATCATTTGAGACTTTTTAACCTTTAACCATACTAGGAGCACACTCCACCAATATTATGTTTTTCCTTTCTGCAACATTGTTCTGTTGTGGATTGTAGGGTACTATAAATTGTTGCATTGTTTGATGATCCTTGTAGTACTTGATGAATTTCCCCAACTTATACTCTACCCCTTGATGTGAACACAAGTTTTTTCTGGACTTCCCTGTCTGCTTCTCTACCATGTTTTTTAATTCTTTAAAGCACTCAAAATCATCACTCTTTATCATAAGGAAGTAGACCCAAGTGTACCTTGTGAAATCATCAATAACCAACAAAAAATAACAATCACCTCATAGTGATCTAGTTTGCATAGGTCCACAAACATTAGTATGTACAAGTTCTAATACGTCTCTTCTTCTGCTATAAAAGTTAGAGGGGAATTCATGTCTTAGAATTTTCAATAAAGCACATCCCTCACAAGAATCACATTCATTATTTAACATAGGGATTCCTTCAACCATTCTTTGTTTCTATAACAATAACAAATCATGAAAATTGATATCATCATACCTCAGGTGCCAAAGACTTTTTGTTGACATAGTTGTAGAAGTGAGTTCTTGATTACTCTTACTAGTGACATCAAGTTTGTACAAGCCTCCTACTCTGACTCCTAAATCAATAGGTTTGCAGTGATCCAGAAAGAACTTTACTATGCAGTGTGTTTTGAAGAATTCAACCTTTAGATTCTAAGCTGTGATTCTGTACACAGATATTAGATTTTTCTTAATCTCATGCACCTACACAACATTATGAATGTGCATGACAATGTCATTTGTTAAAGTGACTAGAATATCTCCATATTCCTTGATCTTATGTGAACAATTATCTCCAAGATAAACATTTTCACCATTACTTATTTCCTTAACTTTGTCATATTAGTCCTTATTGCATGTCATGTGGATTGAAGCTCCAGAATCCACAAACCACGCATCGACATCATCGGTTCCAATAAGCATCAAAACATTGACACAAACAACATGAGATTTGTAAGATCAGAGTTCACGGCTTCTCATGGAAAATGTCCTGAATGTATTTAGTGCTTATGTATTGCTTCATCCCTTTTTTTCTTATAACAATCTCTGGCAAGATTCCCACTTCTACCATAATAAAAACATTTTATTCTAGAATCATTTCCAATACATGACATACCTTGATTTGGCTTTGGAGATGGCCTTCTCTAAAATCTACTTCAACATTTACTTCCTTCTCCTTGTTTCCCTTTCAGGAATTTCTCTTTCACCGCAAGTGCTAAGTGTAGATTTCGAGGCTTCAAATTCCTCCTCCTCTCTTCTTCATGCATCAGTATCCCTAAAAACTCATCAAAATAGGGATCTTTCTACCTTACTGCAAGACATATATTAAACATATAATAGTCCTTTAACATTCCATTTCTCATATGAAAATTTAATAGTCCTTTAACATTCCATTTCTCATATGAAAATCTGATAGTCCTTTAACATTCCATTTCTCATATGAAAATCTAATAGTCCTTTAACATTCCATTTCTCATACAGATTATTAAGTGTAGTCTAGGTTTAAATAGAAATCTTGCAATAACGAGTGTGAGGAATTAAGCTATTTTTAACAAACGTTCGTAATAGTACCTTTTCTTTATTCTCCCACTTCTCTCAGGCTTGGATCAATGCATTTTTTGCGCCTCCATCCGCACATGGTTTTGGTTATTCTCCATTTGTAATCATCCATATGCCATAAACTTCCATTAGGTTTTGCACCTTCAATTTCCAATTAACATAATTGGATTCGTCCAATTTATTAGACTTGTTTAGATATGTTTCCACAAGGGGGATTTTCATCCTCGAAAAAGAAAAAAGTTTTCCAAGTCTCCACTATAACAAAATATGGAGGACTCGAATCCCTTTTGATGTTATTCCACTTTTCACCTAATATTCCGATTGGGATAAAAATGGTCTACCGAATTATATATAAAGGAAAACTTTTTGCGTTTATTAGGATTACTTTTCCTTCAAAGGATTCACTCTCTTTTTCAATCAAGCATAAAAAAAATATTATCTTCTCAGCACTTTAGAAAAGAAAGCTCTCTTCAAGCATTAAATTTTCTTTTTTTGATTTCCCCATCACCCTTAAAAAAACAACACCTGTGTGTTGCATTACAAAAATTAGCAGTTTTTAAGTCTACCCTCTTTGGCACACACAATGCTTAGCACAAAGTGCAATGATTTTGCTTAACACAAAGTGTGATGGTCCTCGCAAAATGCAAGCATGTCATTACCATGGCATGAACCTGCAAAATCCTAACACAATGTCGTACATGGAGTATTAACATGGTCGTGGAGGTGCATATCACTCTTCACATACACACCTAGTAGGGCCTTCTAGCTCAATCTATAGATCGACTCTTGACATGTTTGATTATCCACACTAAGTAGTCAATCCACACTATTGAGCAGTCGATGCATTTGGCTCTTGGCCTTACACACTCATAATGACTTCCTTACGCAACAGTTAGATTCAAAAAGAAATATGCTCCACACTCAATCAACTTACCAACACACGACTATGATCCTTAGCATGGAAAATTCTAGGTGGTAATATTCGCAGGGGGACTAATTTTCCATGATTTTTCCAAAAAAACATTTCTCCAATTTCCATTTCTTATAACAATGATTCACAAAGATTTTACAATATAAAATTATTTTACATTAAAAATCACCAACATTATGTAGAGAGTATATATAAAATCATTATAAATTTGAATAATTTTACAAATACATCAATAAAATTTCTATATTTTTCATATTGGGGACTAGTGATATTCGCCAACGTTTTTAAATTGATTGGTAATTTTCCATCCTTAAAATTTTTCCTACTCCTTAGCACTCGGCTATGTTCCAAAAAATTAAAAAAAATGTTACCTTCAACACAGTCGTATCTCTCCCATGTGGGCTTCAATTATGCCCTCAACAGTACCCTCAACATAGTCATATCTCCACCACTCTCCCTTCAACACAATCATATCTTCTCTTCAAACCAATGAAACCACATGATTCCTCCTCCTGCAGTTGCTCTGAAATATCTGATTTTATCTACCTTCACCAAGTAGAGTTTTGTCACTCTGATACCTAATTAACAAATAGACATACCAAAAATTGGTGAATGAATCATGTAGCTCTCACTTGAGAGCACCTAAGTTTTCCAAAAAATGCTTCTCTTTTCATTAACCTTGTCAATAAAAAATACATGAATTTATGTGATTACATTTAGTTAGGGATATTAGAAGAAACTCCCAGAAAAATAACATCTAGGACCCAAAGAAAAACACAATAACGACAGCCTAATCAATACTTTCTCCATTATTTCCACGTGACATCTCCCACAAGTCAATAGGGTGTAGAAAGTTCATAGTGTAATCTTCGAGTCTTTCTTCACTTCTGGTCGAATATTATGACCCATTGAAAAGGAGGAAAATTACAATGTAAAACGTTAAGTCTCATTGTCAAAAATATGTATTCAATGAAGGGGAATCAATTTAGTTTGTTGATAAAAAATGGTAATTATTATGAAATTTTATATTTAAATTAATATATATATCTATATATATCCTACTTTAAAACTAATATAAATATTTAACTGCATAATAAACTTCCTATTATGCTTGTTTACATTTTGTTCCTATCCATTTTTTATGTAATTACTATATAAACCAACTTTAAAACTAATATAAAATTTTAACAACTTAATAAACTTTCTATTAAAGTTGTTGACATCTTGTTCCTATTAATTTTTTATGTAACTACTTGCTTAAATTAGGGTGGATAGTTATCCACATGACATTGTGTTGTGCAATAACTGCAACAAAAATCATTATTTATGACACTTCGAGAATATAATTTTTTAAGAATTTTATTTTTTAATATAATTTTTATATCTTACAATTCAATTTAAAACCACATAAAACTAGTGATGAAGCGAATTACAAAAAACAATTTAAATTTTAAAAAATTATAGAAAAATAAATAAATATTTTTTAAAATGTTCAATTTAATATTTATGTTTTTTCAGTTTAAAAGTTTCAAAACTGTCCGCCTGGGGTAGCTCAAGTGGCAATGGTCATGGAATGAAGTCTCACCAAACCGGAGATCTTGGGTTTGAATCTTGTACTACCCTCCTCCCGTTGTGGGGTGAATAATGGACATGTAAAATCGAAAATGAGAGAGTCCTACCAAGCTTTGCAAAAAAAATAAAATTCAAAACTAATTAAAAATCAAACTTTTTGACCAAAATAGAAAACATAACCTTCCTTTTGTAGGTATCATAAACCTATAATAGTATATAATAAATAAAAACAATTTAAAACAAAATTAGGAATGTGAACAAATAGCCATATTATTTTTTAACTAAATAAAATATCAAACATAATAAATGCTTGATAAATTTGAAATTCCAACTCTGATTGAAGACTTTAGAAAATGTTCTAGTGACTTCCTTCCATTGTAGAATCATTACAATTATCTCATGTGATGCAAATCATTCCCAGTTTGCTTTTCATTCATCTCATACAACATCATTACAACTATATTAGAAAGCTTTATGTCAGCTTATATCTTTTATAAACGCAGACACATAGCTGATCAAAATGGTAAATGTTACATGACTTCAGAAGAATTTATATTTTAAACCATACAACTACATGTGAATGTCATTGACCAACTTTGAGATAAAACACAAGCTCCGTTGGAGGACATAACAATCAAACAAGGGTAAGAAAAAATAGTTGTACATCTTAGAACTACAAAAATGTGTACAATGAGACATATGATAACTGAAGCAAAAGCACCACAAATTTTTGTATGTTGATAAATTCCAAAAGGGAAACACAGGATAAGCATCCAATAAACATTTTCTTACATCTTCTTCCATGAATGAAAATGTCAACTAAACTTGCATATGCATCATTTTGAGCACTCTGAAGAATGAGGAGGATTGGGTAACCTTGAAGTTGCTGTAACGACTGCCTCATTTGGAGATCTTAGGAAAATTTCAATCAGTGCTGAGAAACCACTACCCATGCTTGAGATGAATTTGTGGACTCTATTACTATATTCGTTGTATTGTTTGATTCGGTTGCTTGAACAATTACAGAGCCTCCTGATTTCTTTCCTCCACTTTGAAGGTTCAGGCAATTTATACACATTGGGTGGGAAGAATGTGAGATGAGAAAATTATCAATGCATTCCATGTCGAAGCAATGTCTGCACTTTGGCAGAATTTGAGAAAGAAAGTAGTGGAAAAAATACATATATATTGGATTCAAAGATGGAATGGAGTGAAAAACTCATCTCATAATTTAAAATCAGTTAAATAAAACTATATAGGAGACAAGGAAACAAGAAAAAATAAATTTCCGGATAAGCTTCCACCTAAACTCAACTAAACTCAAGTGAATCAAAACAGACTATGACACCTAGCAGGTAGTCAGATTAATTATCTCAACACCACCTCCTAATCATAATTACTACAAGTATTGGAACGTATAATCCCTAATTTCTCTCTTTGGTATTCAACTACATTTTTCCCAAATGGCTTTGTGAAAATATCTTCAATATGATCTCTTGAACTAGAAAAAGAAGTTAACATATCTCCATTATTGACAAGCTCACAAATGAAATGAAATCTTTTGAAAATGTGCTTGCTCTTTCTGTGAAAGACATGATTTTTTCATAAATAAATCATAGAACTGCTATCAAAGTAAATAGGAGTTGGCTCATTTTGAAAATTTGAAAGATCATCCAATAGCCTTCTTAGCCACACTATTTGACAAGTTGTTGAAGTGGAAACTACATACACCGCCTCTGTAGAAGATATTGAAATGATGGGCTATTGATTGGATACCCATAAGATCAAATTGTTTCCCGAGTGAAAAAGATACCCTAAGGTGCTTTTGTGATCATCTAAACTACCTTCATAAACACTGCATGTATAACCTGAAAGTGAGCAATTTTTTGAATATGTGTAGAATGAGCCATAGTCAATTATTACAACAATATATCATAAGATTCATTTTGCGACTTTCCAATGAGAAATATCGGCTGATTGGATAAACCTGGAGACAAAAATGGTTGCAAACATTATATCAGGTCTAGTTGGAGTGAGGTACAACACACTACTAGACTTTTATATAATGTTGAATCAACTAGTGGTGCTACATCTTATTTTCTTAGTTTGGTTCTTGGATAAATTTGAGTATCAGTTGGTTTCCAATTGGTCATTCAGAACTTTTGGAGGATGTGACTGGAATATTTTTGTTGACAAAAAAAAATTCCATTAACAAATGGTTGAATTTCAATGCTTAAGAAGTATTTCATGAGCCCTAGATTAGTCATATTAAACTTTGTTTGCATTGCTTCTTTGAATTATTCTAACATCACATTTCATCTATAAAGTAGATCATCAACATAAAGGAAAACAAGGATAATTTTAGCTTCATGATTTTGGTATAGAGAGTTGGGTCACGGCTGCTTCAAAAAGAATGACCTTTGATGAGATAAGTTTTTATGTGATTGTATCAAGCTCAAGGATCTTGTTTCAATCCATACAAAGGATTTTTCAACCTGTACATATTATTCTCATGTCCTCGAACTCCAAAACTAGGAGGCTACTCTACATAAAATTCTTCCTGCAATATACCATTTAAGAAAGAAGATTTTACATCAAGTTGAAAAACTTTCCATTTGTCTCGAGTTGTTGTGTCTATAATAGTTCTGACAGTGTCTAACCTTGCTACTAGGAAAAAGGTTACACCATAGTTGACTCCAAACTATTGTGAGAATCCTTTGGAAACCAACCTTTCCTTATGTTTCTCAATTTCTCCTTTTTCATTCAGTTTTCTCTTGTATACCAAATTAATACCAATTCCGATTTCGCCTCTTGGGAGATCAACTAATTCCCAAGTCTCATTCTTCTTTATGGCATATATTTCTTGATTTATTGCATTAACCCAATGTTTTTCTTTTATTTCCTCTTCAAAATGGGTTGGTTGAGATGAAATAAAGGAAAAAATATTATGTTGATCAGAGTTATGCTCCTGCTCATACATTTCTTTGATGCTTCTATTTCTCATTGTCTTCTGAAGATGATGAAACATTGTTGGATTCATTGTTGGAAGATCTACTGTTTTCAGAGTGGTATGGCTCTTCCTGAGCCCACAATATTGATAGTTGTGGTGGATGAATATGATGATTTGAAGCTTCATCAATTTGGTCATTACCCATATTTATTTTGAAAAAAATTAACATCTCTTCTTAAAACAAACTTGTTGGTCACTGGATTGTAAATCCTATAGGCCTTGGAATTCTCACTATAGCCTACAAAAAAACATCTTTCACTCATATCATCAAGCTTCTTTCTTAGTTTCTCAGGAACATGTGCAAATGCTACAGATCTAAAAAATATAAAGGGAGATACATTCACCTTCTTACAATGCCATGCTTCTTGAGGTAATGCATCTTGGACGCTGCTTGTCAGAGATCTGTTAAGAAGATATACTGTAGTGGAAACTACTTCAACCCAATAGTGATAGGACAATTTCTTCTCACGAAATATACATATGACCATATTCATGATTAACTAGTATTTTCCTTATTCTACTGCAATCTAGTGTGGAGTATATATTATTGTGCTTTGCATGATGATTCCTTGTTATTGAGAAAAAACTTTGAATTCATTGGAACTGTATTCTCTTCTTTCATACTTCTGCTTTGAATCCTTTAAATCTTGAGAAAGCATCTGATTTATTTTTGAGAAAATAAACCCATATCTTCCTGCTATACCATCAATGAAGGTCATAAAATAAATACCGCCACCAATGGATTATATCTGCATTGGGCCACATATATTTGTATGTACTAGCTATAAAGGCCCTTTTTCTCTAGAGGAATTTGTGGGAAAGGTATATCTTTTACACTTGGATAGAATACAAATTTCATAGTTACAATATTTTTCATTCATAATAGGGAGATCAATGGCCATTGAATGTTTATGAAGCATACTTAGACTCTGTAACAAAACTGGTTAAAAATTCAAGTAAAAAAATATAAGGCGAAGGTGATGGGACATGTATTCCAAGTTGAATGTTGGGAAAAACATAGTGATGGGGATCGCTTGTGATTACTTAAAGGGTATGGAAATTGGAAAAGCCAATGACAAAGGATTTGAAATGGAAAGGTGGCATTAATTGGCATTTTACTTATGAAAATAATGGAAAATAGGAGAAAAGGAAGGTTAAAGGTCACAAGTAGCATGTGATGAGGAAATTGAAAGAAAAATGATCGAAAATGAAGAAAAATAGAGGCCTCAATGTTAAAATGGATTATGAGGATCAGTTCATGGCTTTTGTCAGTTTTAGCTTGGACCTCTCTCATACCCTTGGACACTGAGGGTTTTCTTAGAGCACTCTTGGAGGAGTGTGGCATACTTGGGATTTGGAACAAGAAGGAAAAGTAAAATCAAGAAAGAGAAAGAGGACATCGGGATCAGTAACTGTAGTGGGTTTTTCTTGCAGGTACCGAATTGCATGTATGCTTTCCTTGCCAGTTTCAGCATGCATGGCACATGCCTATGGTTTCTTAGTTATGATCTATCATGGTCATGGAGGATTGCCTAGATTGACAGTGGTTTTTCCTAGCCTTACCATTTCCTCGATAGCCATGGTGGTGGGTTTTATCTTTGTTTTCCGGTTAGTACTCATGTTCCTTTGGTCATGAGTTCATTTACTAGCTGCTAGAGCCTTGGCTAGACAAATTCTCTCGAAGCGTTGTAAAAACTTGGGCTGGGTTACTAGTCCTCGAAGCCTTGGTTGGAAAAACACATTGAATCCCTTGGTGGGATGAGTTACTAGTCCTAGAAGCCTTCGTTGGACAAATGCTCTGGAGCCCGACAACCACTATGGTTTTAGTTACTAGTGCTAGAAGCCTTTGTTGGAAGAAACACTTTCGAGCCCTAGAAAACTTGGGTAGATATCAATTTGGCGATGGCTAGTGATTTCTGACAGTGAGGTTGAATCACTAGTTGAGGATTGATGTGGTTTGGCCTTTGTAGCCCTAGTTTGGTTTTGTTTTAGTTGTTCATGAGATCCCACATTCATGCTTGGAATATGGCGCTGGGGTGATTATTTGAAAGAGAGATTTGGTTATAACCAATATATGGTTGGGTGGTACATGGAAGTCCCTGAATTGGTTTGATTTTCATATGTTAATAAGACCCCATTTTCCTTTGGTATTTTCATGAGAAAATGTCCTTGTCATTATGTGGCTTTAATAGTTGTTTCGTCATTTATATAACCGTGGTTATTTATTGGTTATCAGCATCTTTTATGATAATATTGATGTACATGGATATCATCATTTTTTGGTTAGTAGATGAAATATTAATGAATGAATGACCTAATAGATAACGATAAAACTATTGGGGGGGATATCAATCCTCCTTGATGATTTCTAGATAAGTATGAGATCCCCATGTTTAGATCTCTTGTTATGACTTGTAAATTTCATGTTTACGATATGTTTGAAGAAATCTATGTCATGGCTAGTAGGTGTTAGATCAAGTACTTGGTCAAATTTTTGCATTATTAACCTTATCTCTGTGGTAATTATATTTTTTGTAAGTTTCATGAAGTTCTGGGAAGTGTCCTAAGTCCTGTCCCTGAAAAAGTGGCACAAAATCTAGGGTCACTGGCACAAAACTACCCAAAAAAGGCCACATATGTATGCATGCCTTGTTTTCGGAGAAACTATAGGGTATTAGTTGCATGAATGGCTTGTCATGGGAATGAATTGCAGTCTAGATCAATAGAACATCAAGTTGTCTCATGGGTTGGGCACCTAGAAGGGTTAGTTGTCTCCTGAAGGTTTTGTAGCTCCTAAAGAAGGTGAGATTGGTCTTGTCTTGTCGGTTCCACTTCGTTAACTGTACTTGGGGAGTTGAATCATATCATAGTAAATCATTGTCAGATGTTTACCCCGGTGGACCAGTTAGCTTGGGTAAATGTGGGAGGAGGGTGTTACAGAGTGCTACCATAGTAGGTTTCGTTCTCTTTGGGTCATGTTTGTTTCCCCTTTCCCTTTGGATTAATGTGTTGTGATGCATACATGTCAATTACATATATGTTCATTATGTTTTTGGTCTATGTTTTTGTTATGTATGCATGGTAAGGGACATTGTTGTCCTATTATTGTCATGCATAAGTTCAAAAAGGTTGTTGTTGGGATGTGTTTTTCATAAATGCATGTCAGTTGTATATGCATTTGGTATGCATGTCAATGTCTATATGTTGTTAAGCATGGATTGTCATGGTTATATTTATGCATTCATAGTAGGTTAGACATGCAATGTCAGGTCATTGCATGTAGTTTATGTCATCATGATGCTTTTGGTTATTATGATCCTAATTTTTTGGCTTAGATAGAGAAGGAGATGCAGATAATCAAAGCGAGGTTGTAGAACTAGACCTCAAGGTAAGAGAATATCATCATACATGTTTATATGGTTTGTATGCAAGTATGTCAGTTACTGGTTGTTATACGCATTAGGGTTATGCACATGTCTGTTAGTCAATGGTTGTTGCAGTTACATGTATGATAGAAGCTATTTGATTAGTGCGGTCAGATTCATGTGTGTCAGATAGTCATGAATGATAGTAACTTGTTCTTATATGAATTTTGGTCATATGCATGATGGTTACAATGATTGTAATTAATATCTTGGTGTTATATCTATCATGCTAATCTATATTGGCCTATACAGATGGTTATGGTTATGAAATTTAGTTATGATTTGATATATTTGTGATATTGTGTGGTGCTAACTTAAATTGAGTTATGTAGATGTGATAACTCCCTGAGATACATTGAGATAAAAGCGTGATTATGTCATTTAATAGGTTTATCTAACATGTTATGTTTACATGTTGTTGGAATGTTTGATTAATTGTATGGTATGAGTATGTGTCTATAAGAATTCATGAAGGAATGATCTTTTTTTAAGACAATTGTAATAATACCTTATGTGCTGAGGCAATTGATATGTGCTTGAGTGTAAGTAGGTGACAGTTGTAGTATTATAACTAGTGATTATTAGTTGATTATGACATGGTTGTTAGCCTTGGTAAAGGTTGCTTTCAAATTAATAGATATAATGTCTTGATATTTGTAATATGTGTCTAACATGAGTTATGCAAGGAAAAATGCTTGATATTAGCATGACAAGACAACAATTTATTTGTTTATATAACTAACATCTAGGTGATGTGATAAAATATAATAACACTCATTTTCAGCAAGGAAAAGGGTAAAAGAAGGGAATTGGGTTAGAATTCCTTTGCCTATGTTTGGAAACCATAGTTCCAAATGAATGAGTGCTTTGCATAAAAGAAGCCTTCTTAACCTTGATTTTGTCTGACATTATGTGGATATGTGCTATATTCATGAACATGTAATTTCCAGGTATAACAACTAGTTCCTAGTTATGATTGGATTCGCCAAGGAACATGAGTCTCTCGAGAAATGATATATGTGCAGGTGTTCAGTTAAAAGGAAGTGTGTTGGGAATGACAAGGTAAGATAACTTGTATATTGTTATATTTATTTATATTTTGACAATTATGTGTTTATGGTAGTATGATGCAGGGGATTGCATGGAAAAAGAGGCTGCCATGAAATCTTGAAGAAGGCTCGGGTTGAGCTTTCCCTTGGAAGAATTGGGAAGCCATGGGGATTTATTGATGGTGTTTGTTGCTAGTTTTGTTATTTCGATATTTTATGGTTTTTTTCACTTGATTTGTAGTTTTGTTTTTCTAGTGTATGTCCATACCACTTTGTTTGTGGTGTCATATTGTTATTGGTTTTTAATTGTTTTATTCTTGTTCTTACCTTTTTTGTTTTGAGGGTATTGGGAACTGGTTGGGAAGGAGGAATTTAATGGAGTTCTGGGAGAGCTGAATGAAACCAGACAAGTAATGTAAGACTCAGATGAAGCTCGGTGCAGGTATAAGGATAGTTTAAGGTAAGAGGATGAAAACTAGTTAGATTGGTTGGGTCCATTGAGGTAAATGGACGGTGGTAGGATAGTCATGATAAAGGTAATCAAGAAAGGTAAAGTAAATGGATTTGCGGCATCATATTGATTGGCTAAGTTGGGAATTGGTGTTCTCAATGTTGTGTATGTTGTGCATGGACAGAGAGGGTTCTCTTAACCTTGATCTTATGATATCTCATAATTATGTTGGGATCATGATTATGTTGATGTATATATATATGTATACATGTATGTAGGTATGTCATTGTTTGACAGGGTTGTCAAGGATCATTGTTGAGGAGGAATGATTGCTTACGCAAGTGAATGGCATGAAGGGGTTCCTGGTTTATGAGGAATTAAGTGAGAAGAGTAGCCGTGATAGATCTGTGAGGTTAGTATCATGTGGATATGAGTTGATATTATGAGTTTATACTATCTTTATGTTTATGTTATGACAAGTAATGCAGGGGTATACATCAATGGAATGAAAGAAGTGTGATCTATGGCATCCTAGGGCAAGCATGGATGGTGGAAACACACTAGAAGAAAGGTTGTCTACTAGAGATAGTGTAGTCTCTAGATGTGCAGTACTACTATTGTGTATATGTTGTACATATTGTACATGGTGTACTTGTGATGTTATATACATGCGGTGTTGTACATATATGGGTTGTGTACATGTTATTTATGCAGTGTTGTGTATATATGGTGTTGTGTGCACGTTGGATATGCAATGATGTGTACAGATGGTGTTGGGTGCAAGTTGGATATGTTGTGTTGTGTACATATGATTCTTTGTGCATGTTTCATATGTGGTGTTGTGTAAATATGGTGTTGTGTCCATGTTGTATATGTGGTAATACGTACATGTTGTGTTGTGTGCATGATTGTACATGTGGTGTCATGCGCATGTGGTGTTGTGTACATGTTGTAAATGGGGTGTTGTGTGTAGGTCGTGTTGTGTACATCTCATGCACATGGTGTTGTGCACATTTGGTGTTGTGTAAACGTCATGCATGTGGTGTTGTGTACACATTTTGAAGGTGGTGTTGTGTACATGTTGTGTAGGTGGGACTCTATACATGTGGTATTGTGTGCACGTAGTACATATTGTGTTCTATTCATGTGGCACTCTGTTATGTGCATTGTGTAGTTGTTGTATCATGATGTGTATTCGTTTTGTTTTACTCTGTGTACGTATATGTATTGTGTTGTACATTGGGTGTAGGTGTATGTATTGTATTGTGTTGTACACGGGTGTAGGTGTATGTATGGTGTGGTGTTGTACTTCTGTGTGGGTGTATGTATGTGATGTATATTTTGTGTATGTGTACGCGATTGAAGAGGAGAGAAGGCACTTGGTGCTTTCCGAGTGTAGAAACCAATCCGGTGTGCATAGAAAAGGAAAAAGGACAACAATAGAAGCAAATGACCAATTAAAGGATAAGTACCAATATTTTATTTCAGTTTTATTATGCATGTGATCTATGATTCTGATTTATGATGGTTACATTTGATCTATGATTCTGGTTTATGATGATTGCATGCGATTCATGATTTTGATCTATGATGGTTGTGTTTTGAGCGAACCTGATGTGATATGTTTATACATGATGATTTGGTCAAGAGTTGGTTTTCCTTGTTGTGACAAAAAGTGAACATAAGTGAAAGCGTACCTTATTGATGGGCCTTCAATGAGGTATGATTTGCATTTATTTCAATTCATTTTGAATCTAATGGGAATTATATGCTTGGTACAAGAAAGCATGAAACTGCCCAGAACGGGTGGTTCAAAATGACTAGAATAATTAGCAACATAAATGAAAGGAATTGGAATAGCCAGCAATATGTTGGTAATGCTCTTGAGGTGTAGGGCCATTATGGGAACATGTACCCAATAGTGTCCATTTCTTTCCATGAGCATGTTATCACCGATATGATGGGTTTGAGGTAGGGGTATTCCTAGTTTTTTGGACCTTCCGACGAAAGGAAAACATGGCAAGGGAGGGGTTGCCAAAGGGACTGTGTAGAAGAGAAGGGGATGCCCGTGAAAATTAGAAGGTGTGTGACTGAATAGAAAGGGTTGACCAGATTGATCGAGGGACTCTGTAGTAGAGAAGGGCAGGTTCTGTATGGAGTTTTTTAGTCATTAGCATTGCCATATGGAATCAGATACACATTGGGAGTGAGCTCTGGAACAATGAGCTGGTAATTATTCACTAAGAGTACAAGTGGCACAAGATTGTAGTGCTCGACATTGGATGAAACTTTGACTTTGGTAGTGGATTATGGACTTCCTAGGAAGGAGGCGAATCCTAGTATTATTTTGAATGTGGAGGTATGAGCCTCTAGATTCCCTTGTTCCTGATATAAAGACCATATCCTTTAATTTTTTGGTTGAGAAAATGTGCATATGTGTATATTATTGTAAATATTATATTAAGCTGGTTTTATAAATCTACAGAGATAGTATGACTATTTTCTAGTTGAAGTAAATGTGTATAAGTGTATATGCTGTTATTATTGTAAATACCATAATGAATTGTGTTGTAAAACTCCAGTAAGCGGTATGGTTTTCATATCTTCAGCAGTGGTGATTGTAAATACTGCAATGAGTTGTATTATAAATCTCCATATGTTGTACCTTTTGTTTTCAATAGTTCACTGGTTTATATGTGTCATTGAACACTAATGATAGTGTTCCCCCAAGGGGGAGTGTTTTGTAACAACCTCGGTTAAAAATTCATGTAAAAATTATAAGACCAAGGTCATGGGACATGTATTCCAAGCCGAATGTTGGAAAAACACAATGATGAGGATCAAACATGATTAATTAATGGCTATGGAAATAGGAAAAGGAAATGACAAAGGTTTTGAAAAGGAAAAGTGGCATTAATTGGCATTTTGTTTATGAAAATAATGGAAAATATGAGAAAAAGGAAGGTGAAAGGTCATAGGTTTTATGTGAGGAAGAAATTGAAGGAAAAATGAAGAAGATAGAGGCCTCATTGATAAAAATTGTTTTGAGGATTAGTTCATGGCTTTTGTCAATGTAGATTTTTATCAGTTTTAGATTGGAGCTCTCTCTTCTATTCTCTCTTCCTCATACTCTTGGACACTTAGATTTTTCTCGGAGCACCCTTGGAGGAGTGTGGCATACTTGGGATTTGGATCAGTAGGGCAAAGGAAAAGTAGGAAAGTGCAAGAGGACACTGGGATCAGTAGCTACAACAAGTTTTGCTTGTAGGTACCAAATTGTGAGTATGATTTTCTTGCTAGTTTTGGCATGCACGACACATGCATTTTGTTTCTTGGTTATCCTCTATCATGGGCATAGAGGATTTCCTAAATTAATAGTGGATTTTCCTAGCCCCGCCATTTCCTATATAGTAGTGGCGTTGTGGGTTTTATCTCTGTTTTCTAGTTGGTGCTCATGTTCCTTTGGTTGTGGGGTGAGTTATTAGTTCCTTGTGCCTTGGTTGGACAAACACTCTCGAAGCCCTATAACAACTTGGGTTGAGTTACTAGTCCTAGAAGACTTGGTTGCACAAAGGATCTAGATTCCTTGGTGGGATGAGTTACTAGTCCTAGAAGCCCTCGTTGGAAAACACTTTGAAGCCCAACAACAAATATGGGTTGAGTTACTAGTCCTAGAAGCCTTTGTCGGAACAAATGCTCTAGAGCCCAGGACAACTTGGGTAGAGACCAATCTATTGATGGTTAGTGATGTCTGACTATGAGGTGGAATCACTGGTTAGGGTTGAGGTCGTTTGGGCTCTGGAAGCCCTTGGTTTGGTTTTATTTGACTTGTTTCATGAGATCCCACATCCATGTTTGGAATATGCCATGAGGGTGATTGTATGAAAGATTGATTTGGTTCAGCCCAATATATGGCCAGGTGGTACATGGATGTCCCTCACTTGGTTGGATTTGCATATGTTAACAAAAACCCTTTTTTCTTTTTTATTTTCATGAGGAAATGTACTTTCCATTATGTGGCTTTAATAGTTGTTTGATCATTGATATATCTGTGGTTATTTGTTGGTTATGGGCATGTTTTATGATAATATTTATGTATAGATTTCATCATGTTTTGGTTAGTAGATGAAATAATAATGAATGAGCGACCTAATACATAACAATGCAACTATTGGGAGGAGATATTAATCCTCCTCGATGATTCTCAAATAAGTATGAGATCCCTATGTTCAAATATGTTGTTATGACCTGTAGATTTGATGTTTACGATATGTTTGATGAAATGCATGTCATGGCTAGTAGGGTTTAGACAAAGTCCTTGGTCATTTTTTTGCATTAGTAACCTTATCTTAGTGTTAATTATATTTTCTGGACGTTTTGTGAAGTTATGGGAAGTGGCTTGAGTCCTGGCCCTGGAAATGTTGAACAAAACCTGGGGTCATTGGCATAGAACTACACAAAAAAGGCCACATTAACATGCAAGCCTTTTTGTGGGAGCCACTAAAGGGTCTCAGTCGCATGCTTGGCTTTTAATGGGAGCGATTGGGGCTCTAGATCATCAAAACATCAAGTTGTCTTAGGGGTTGGGCACTTGGAAGTGTTGGTTATCTCCTAAAGGTTTTGTAGCTCTTAAGGAAGGTCAAATTGGTGTTCTCTTGCAAGTTCCACTTCCTTAATTGTGCATGTGGAGTTGAATCATATCATAGTAACTCTTCGTCACATGTTTACCCCGGTGTACCGGGTAGTTTGTGTAAATGTGGGAGGAGGGTGTTACAGAGTCTTGAAAGGAATGTGCCCATATCTAGCATGTCATAATTGCGAGTCACATGTTCTTGGAACATTGTGTGAAAGGACTATGAGAGATTTCGACTTCTAAGAGTCAAGGGAAATGTCCTATTTTGGTTTTTTGAACCTTTTCTATGAGCCCTCTATTGGAAGGTTTGTAATAGATATAACATGTGGTCCCTTGGAATATTATATCATAAGCATGTTCCATCAATTCACCTACACTAATGAGGTTGTGCTTCACATGTGAAACATAATAAACATCAGGTATATATTTCTCCTAATTCCTTTTTGTAACAACAAGGACAATACATTTCCCTTAAACTTTCATACGGGATTGATCTCAAAGAGTAATTTATGATGTTATGGAAGCATCAAGACAAGAAAGCCAAGTTTTGTTACCTATCATATGATTGTTGCAACCACTGCCCAACAACCAAAGTTCCTCGCTTCGATTCTCTTCATAAAGATGACATGAAAGACACATTGTTTCAGAGGATTCTCCTTCATTATTAGAGAGATGAACACCTCCCCTTTATTGATCTGACATTTTATTTCTGCATTATGTTCAGAATGCTCAACTTTCTTGTAGTAATAGCATTGGACATTAGATTTTTTCCATGTTCCACTTCTTTTCGTTTTATTTTGTGAGGGTCTTGACTACTCTGTTACATGATGATATTCTAATCTGCCTCTTCCTCGCTTCTGGTTGTCGCCTCTATATCCTCTGTTCCCTACCTCACTTGTTGTTGCCTCTATATCCTCTGCCTCTCAAAGAGAGATTTTTTCTTTGAGAACTTGTTCCATGGAATCTTCTACCATGTTAAGTCTTGTTTTGTGTGCCAGAAGTGATCTAGTCAATTATCTACCAAGAAATTTGTTAAATATTTTGATTTCAGAATGACACCTAGACCCATCTCATATTTCTTAGGCAGTGCTTCGAAGGACTTTTGCAATAATCTTATCATCTGTAATGGCTTCACCAATAAGTTTATCTGATTGGCAATGCCCATGAATTTAGTCACGAAGTGGTTCACATTCTCCCTGTTAGTCATCCTCAGAGTTTTAAACATACCTCTTAATCTCTACAATTTAACATCTTCATTGTATCATTACCTTGATATGCAGCTTTCAAAATATCCTAGGCTTCTTTCGTTGTTGATGCGTTGGTTATCTTGTCGATGATAGAGTCATCAATTGAGTTTTGTATCCAGCATTTGAGTATGTGTTCATTTTTTCATAGTTTGGCAACATCATTCCTCTGATTATTCTTCATGCCTTCTAATTCTTCTTGGGTCACCTCTACATAAACATTCTGCAAGGTCTCCTAACAACCCTGGGCTTGCAAAAAAAATCTTTATCTGTAAAGACTAGAATTCGTAATTTTCGCTAAACAAAATCGGTGTATGCGGGAAAGTGCTAAAAAAACCATTTTTGTGGAAGCACATTCTTTTCTTTTGCAATCTCCTTTTCAAGTCTTAAAAAAAATTTCTTTGAAGAAAATGCATCATCCTCTTTTCTCAATAACAAATTTCAAAGTTTTTAAAAAAATTCTTTAAAAAAATTTCCTTTTCAATAATAAACCCTTTTTTTAATAGAGGAACTTCCTTTTAAATGAAACCCTTTTAAAAGGGCCTTTAAACAATAAGAGTAATAAATTTCTCTTTCGATTCTGCTTCAGGCCTTTTCTTTTTAATTAAAAAAAGCTAGGAAGACTTTTTAAACCAAATACTAACCGTTGACTTTCAAAGGAATTCGTTGTACCTCTTTTGGTAAATCACTGTAACGCAATTGTTGCTGTTACGGGGGGGTAGTGTTGGAATAGCACTTGGTAGATAAAGCAACTTCATGCACTTGTATGGAGCATTAAAAACATTGGATTCAACGTTGTTGGGGCTAAAAAATCCTATATTTGTTATTTTCCTGAACTTCTTGATATTTGGGATTTAACTTTTCAAATTCTGCTATCAGACCAAAGAAATATAAAAGATCAAGAACCTCTTACTATTTAGTCAAATAGCTCCTTGAGATGGTATCTTCTAGCACTCGGTGCGTGCATCTACTGCAACTCGGCCTCTCCGACAGGCACTCTTTTAGTAGATTTACGAACGCCTCCCTTGCAACCTTACTAATACTTAGAAGAAGATATCAAGAGAACAACTCAACTTAGATTGAAAAGGTGCGCGAAGCTTTTATGAATGCAAAAGCAAAACTTACAGATCATTACAAGAGTAAATAAGAAATCTCAGAGCCTAGAAGCACTCAGTCCAACACAATTTGGGCTTCTCTTCTGCCGATTTCTCATTTTATAGACTTCCTAAAGAATCTACTTTACCTAGACATGACACAAAGTGGAAATAATTGAGGGTCTTGTTGGCATTTACATAGTCCGACGGTGTCTAATCAATATTCCAGTACAATAATTCAAAAGCACACTCAGTACAATAATTCAAACTTTCTACTATTTACAAGGAATCTAAGGACTATCACCATGGTCCCATAGGGCTGCGGTCTGGGTTATAATCATTGAATTTGTCAGAAGATTGATTCATTTGTAGATATGATTCCTCCATTATCTTTAGATATTTTTCTTTGTAGTCCGGCTCGGTGGGGTCTTGATCATCTTGGTACACATCTAAAAATAAAATTTCCTTTCCTTTTGAAGATGTTGTTGTTGTAGATGTTGTAACTACTTTAGAGGACTGTCCGAATTCGAACTTTATTCGGTCTTTGTAGGCATGATGGCTTTTGTATGGTAACTTGAATGGGTCATCTGTTTTTCTCCATCTACTAATATAAGACGTAGGATTTATCTCTATGTCCAAAAAGGAATCTTTATGGGATTTTGAGAAGGCTATCATCTGTTGTATTGGTAGCTCTATCCCATCCAATAATTCCCATTTGAATAGTTGGAACATGCTGGTTAATGTTTGTATGGTGTGTTGTACCCAGGTTTTGTAGTGACCACTTACGCCTTCTTTTTCTTGCCATCCAAACTCAAAACTAAATGTTGTGCATACCGTGGTTGATAGTAACAAGTTAATCACACATATAGTGTCTACTGTCCAGTTTCTTGAACTTACTCCAACTGTGATTAATGCTTTTTGGTTCATAGAAAATTTTAAAACATGATGCTTCCCTTGTAATTCTGTCAGTTTTTTAATGTTGTGATTTTTTCAAATAATTTTTTCATGGTAAATTCTTTTAACCATCACAAGACTCTATTCACTTCATCTCTGTTTTCTACAAAGGCAGAACTTTCTGAAAACTAGTTTGCAATATCCGTCCTTGATTTCCCAATCAAAAAAAGGTTCAAAAATTTCATTTCGAGGAAAAGTATATGAGTGCATATAATCTACATCTCTTCTTTGTAAATATGATGCTTCCATTTCTTCGAATAGATCTAGGATTCTTAAGGTCTCTAAAAACTTTCCAACTTCTATCTTGATATTAATATCCTCAACGTCCATCATCTTAGCACTTGTAAAGATTTCAAGTGCGAAATCAATACAACCAATCATCTAATAATAATTTAAAATTTGTAAAACCCAAATCATGGATTGTGTATACTGTATGGACCATAGATCATCAAGAGTTCTGAAATATAACTTGACTTTCATATTTGGTAAAGAATATACTTTTACCAATTCAGGATCCAATCCAAGAAGTGTGCCAATATTCTTTGATTGCCAGGCTTGACATTTCTGAATCCACTGATTCCTTCAAATCCTGAATCCAGCTACCTTCTTTATTTCAAAACAAAGATATTCAACATGTTTTTCAAGAATTTTCAATCTTTTTGCCAAAGTGATAAAATTATCTGGTTGATCTGGAATATCAAAAATGCTTCCTTTGTCTTCTTTATTGTTGTGGCCAATTCTATGAGCTTTATTCATTTCCCTGGTAAGAGCATCAACAATATAGTTAGAATTTCCAAGAATCCATTCTACATCAAAATCATATTGCTGGAACCAGATTTTCCATGCTAATAATCTTCCTCTTGCCATTTGTCTTGAAAAGTTTGCTGACAAGAAATATTTAAAATTCATTGAGTCTGTCCTAATCAAGAATTTTCGTGGTGCAAGATACAATTCAAATTTTTTGATGCCATTAAAGATTGCAAGATTTTATTTTTCATTAGCAAAATAATTTTTCTAATTGGAGAGAAATTCTCCAGATGCATAGGCGCATAGTTCTTCTTCTTTGTTTTCCTCTTTCTTTTCAAAAAGAACCACTACCCAAAATTCATTAGAGCCATCTATTTGTAAGATTAGCAATCCGTCTCCTGGGGGCTGCAACTTTGGAAGGGATTTACATTCTTCTTTGATATTTTTGGCTCTTGTAGTTGCTTGACAAGACCATCCTGATTTCAAATGTTTTCTGATAGGAGCAATTTTTTTGGATAGCATGGGAATGTATTTATGGATGTAATTTAAAACTCCTAGAAATGTTTGAATCATTTATGTATCTTTAAGTTCATCAGGGAACTCAACAAGCTTTGTTAGAACATGAGGCTACATTTGTATATGTCCATCGATTACATGAGTTCCAAGGAAATCAATATCATTTTGAAATAACACCATTTTCTTTTCTGAGAGGACAATAATATGAGCATGAAATTCTTGAAAGAATATTTCTAGATGAGTCAAATGTGTTTGTAAATCTGGACCATGAATTAAAATACATCAATGTAAGTTATGATAAAATCATACTTACCAAAGATAAAATCCATTCTCTCTGGAAGAAAGCAGGAGCATTTTTTAGTCTGAATGGAACAACTTTCCATTGATAAAATCCTACAGGGCATGTAAATGCTGTCTTGTGCCTGTCTTCTTCTTCAATCTGAATCTGGTAATAACCAGATTTGATATCAAATTTACTGAATATTTTACTCTCCTGAATCTTCTGCATTATTACTTCTTGATGAGGTAATGGATAATGAAAACTTTTAGTGATGGCATTTAATGGTTTATAATTTATCACCATCCTTGCTTTACCTCTAACAATTTCGGAATGATTCGGAACTAAGAATGAAGAACATGAATAGTGGGAAACATTGGGTTCAATCAATCTTAATTTTAACAATTCTTCAATCTGTTTCTTGTTCTCTCGTTCATCTGAAGGAGTGCAAGGAATTAACTTACCTTTTACTCCATTCTCATGCATTGTCACGATTTCTTGCTTGGGGCTCTCTTTTTCCCAAAACTTCTGGGGGTCTTCTGAGCAGCTCTTGATTAAATGTTAATATATGGAGATTTGATATTGAGAGCACTGAGGATCTATAGCTGCTTTTTGTTTTGTTTTGAGAGTTTCTTTCTCCTCATAAATTTGCAGTAACTTTTCCCAATATTTTGAATCATTTTTTGGCTTTCTTGCACTGGTTTTCTTTTGACTTTCTCTTCAAACTTTTGAACCTACAAATTTTAATCTTGGAACAAAGACAGCTTGCTTCTTCAAGTAGAAGTTAACTTTATCTTCACTAATTGTTACTGGAAAGACTGAATTTATAAATGGCATACCCAAAAATAAACTAGCTCATGGGTCATAATGTTATATAGCAGATATCTTTACAATCTTCCCACCTACTTTTAAAGAAACATTATCTACATAGTGGGTAAGATTAACTGTACCTCCGACCATTTCTGAAATTAGGATATTTTGGAGAGGTTTCCGTAATCCTTTAAACAATGACGGTCTAGAAAGATTGTTTGAGCCACCAATATCAATAAATGCATCAATATCTACCCAACTATTCTTAACCTGCACGGAGACTGGTATATACAAAAGATTATTTGTTTTTACCATTTTCTTCAAAAAACTATGTTTTGCTGCTAGGTCAACTTCAGGAACTGGCATTGAAGATGTGTGTCGAATATTTTTCTGATATGGACAAAAAGAGTTTAACTGAGGGAGAATGGGGATGACTTGCTTTCCTTTGTTTTTCTCTGGTGGTAGAGACCAACATAAAGATTCGGTTTCACTTGTTTCAGAACTGTCTATGTCAGTCTGAATTTCTTCACTGTAGTGAAGTTCTTCTTCGTCCTTAACTGAAAATTCATTAGAGGAACAATCATAGCAGATATTCATTTTTTTAACAGATTTGATTAATTCTTCATCTTCTGAAAAAGAAGTATCAGTTAACTTATATACATCTTATTGTTCTTCTTCTGAATGTACAACAGACCAATCATCACAAAAATCTTCAATATCTACACAGGATTTTAATTTACCCGATGTGCTCTTTGGACATGCATGATCATAATGTCCTTCTTTCTTATATATGAAACAAAAATTATTTTTGGTTCTCATCTATTTCCTTTTCTTCAGAAATCTAAAATTTTTAAAAGGCCGTTTTGGATTTGCAATTTTCTTGGTCTTGAATTTTCCATACCTTTTATGCTATTTCTTTTTCTTGAATGGTGTCCAAGGCAAAGCAACACGACAAACATTAGCACTGGGAGTTATATCATGTGCTTATTTTGCCAACAGAGATATTTAACCTTGTCATGACACCAAAATAAAATATCTACCCAATAAATTTGATCAATGGATTTATTTTGAAGTTCAATATCTTTAGAGATCAGATCTCCTAGATTTCCTGGTAATTTTGATAAAAAATAAATTTTTTGAATTGAATCATTTGAAAGATTTTCTTTGTAAATTTTGGCCATAAAATCTTGACCAAAAGATTCAAGATATTTTAAATATTTCAGCTCCATTCTAGCAAGATTAGTAATGATTAGCTTTTTCTCGTCTATTGGATCAGGCACAAACTATGTTTTCAGTAAAACTTCTAAAGTAGATAGTCCTGCTGCAACAACTGCCTCACTCGGGTGGTCCAATCCACTAGTCGTACACTGTCCTTGTCATTCTCTTTTCTGCTAGAACAAATATGGATATATTATCGAACTTTGTAGTTGCTTGCATATGATATAAAGCTCCAATCCATATTCTAATTGATTCAGTTCGATTTGTGGATTTGTACAAATCTAAAATATAACCACTAGAATTAGAAGCAAACAGATCTTCTTCTATCATAGGATATTTTTGGACTTCTTTGACAAAATTTGCCTTTTGGATTGATGGCATGATGAAGCATGGGAACTTAGAAGCTGCATTTTCAAGAGTCACGATTTCTGCTTTTTTTTTTCTTGGTTTCTCTAGAACATACTTTATTTTCATTGGCCTGAAAAATGTTTAAGAGGTGCTAGCTTCTGTTTCTTCTTGATCCCAGAAATTTGGGGTCGACATATCTATAGAGAATTTTGAACTCTGATATGCTTTTGCTTTTCTCCTTCGTCCTTTCTTCTACATCCTAGCTTCTTTCTTAGCTCTTTCTTCGTGTTGTTCATCATGCAAAAGCTTGAGATTGGCTAAAATGAGTTCATTCTGTGCACCTAGATCATCTATGGCATCTTTAGCATAAGAACACCATGTAATAATATAATTACCAATTTGATGCAATTGATCTAAATCATTTGCATTTGAGGAACTATGTTCAATCAAGGGGGCACAATCAACTCTTGTAGGAGGTTGCTTTGAGGAAGACGAAGCAGTGCAAAATTTAGTCTTTGGGGGCCATTTTCCTCCTTTCACAAAGCGACGATTCGCGAATTGCCATTCCTCAACTAGGGCTATTTGAGAGTTAGAAATAGTGAACATTTTATTTACAGCAAGAAAAGGCTTGACTTTAGCTATATACAATTCATTTGAAGACAGAATAGGCTGACTGGAAGTGCTACCTATTTGGGATTTGGATTCTATATGACTACAGACTGGTAATGCATATTTTTTCAGATGAATGATAGGATGCTAGACAAAAGAATTTTCTTGAAGTATTTGAATTTTTCCATCTTGTAACGAAGCTCTTCTTGTTAGACTTCTTGGTTTATTTTCATCTGCTAAAGACTTGTATTGAAAATACTAGTCATTTGGTAGACCTATAGAATCATATGATACTCCTTCTACTTGTGCATTATTCAAACCAACTGACACACAATCTCTGAGTACTAGCTATTTTAATTTCAGATGTCCTGTATTAGTCAACTAAAATGACACTTGAATCATTGTAGATAGGAATTCACTGCTATCAACCATTTGTAATCCTTGGACTCCTACCATAAGTTTCCAACAATCTTTCAGATGAGGATCTGTAAGACTAATAGAGTAGTCTGGAAAGATCGTTCCGTACTGACAACCAGTCGATAGGTTACCGACAATGGTACCTATTCTAGCATGATCATAATTTTGGTGTCTAGTATCAAAGACTTCAGCAATGCAAGGAGTATTTAGGCCATGCCTAAACAAAGGGGCCAAACCTATCCTTATACCTCCAAAATGTAAATAGGAATATTTTTTGTCTTTTGCATATTGTATAAATTTTTTGATTTCTTCATTAGTAAACAGAGAGAGAAACAATTTGAACAGAAGGACCAGAAATTTTTATCTTGACTTCTACTTCTTTTAAAAGCATATTTTTCTGAAAAATATTAGAGAGAGGGGTTTTATAGACATCAGTAGCATGAAGAGTTGGAGGGTTCCAACTTTCGGGATTTTCTATTGCCTCTATCTCTTTTTCAGAATCAATGTCTTTTTCAAGATATCTGGAATCAACATCAGTAACAACGCGACGTTCAAGAGTAGAGTAAGATCGAATTAAACTGGCCATAAGGAACTTTTCAGGGCTCTAATACCAAAGAAATATAAAAGATCGAGAACCTCTTACTATTTAGTCAAATAGCTCCTTGAGACGGTATCTTCTAGCACTCGCTGCGTGCATCTACTGCAACCCGGCCTCTCCCACATGCACTCTTTTAGAAGCTTTACAAATGCCTCCCTTGCAACCTTACTGATACTTAAAAGAAGATATCAAGCGAACAACTCAACTTAGAGTGAAAAGGTGCACGAATCTTTTATTAACTCAAAAGTAAAACTTACAGAGCATTACAAGAGTAAATAAGAAATCTCAGAGTTTAGAAGCACTCAGTCCAACAAAATCTGGGCTTCTCTTCTGCCGATTTCTCATTTTATAGACTTCCTAAAGAATCTACTTTTACCTAGACATGACACAAAGTGGAAATAATTGAGGGTCCTATTGGCATTTCCATAGTCCGATGGTGTCTACTCAATATTCCAGTACAATAATTCAAAAGCACACTCAGTACAATAATTCAAACTTTCTACTATTTACAAGGAATCTAAGGACTATCACCATGGTCCCATAGGGCTGCGGTCCGAGTCATAATCATCGAATTTGTCAGAAGATTGATTCTTTTGTAGATATGCTTCCTCCATTATCTTTAGATACTTTTCTTCGTAGTTTGGCTCGATGGGGTCTTAAGCATCTTGGTACAAATCTAAAAATAAAATGTCCTTTCCTTTTGAAGATGTTGCTGTAGATGTTGTAGCTGCTTTAGAGGACTGTCCAACTTCCAACTTTATTCAATCTTTGTAGGCATCATGGCTTTGGTAGGGTAACTTGAATGGGTCATCTCTTTTTCTCCATCTACTGATATAAGACGTAGGATTTATCTTTATGTCCAAAAAGGAATATTTATGGGCTTTTAAGAAGGCTGTCATTTGTTGTACTAGTAGCTCTATCCCATCCAATAATTCCCATTTGAATATCTGGAACATGCTAGTTGCTGCTTCTATGGTGTGTTGTACCTAGATTTTTCAATGATCACTTACGCCTTCTTTTTCTTTCCATCCAAACTCAAAATGAAATTATGTGCATACCTTGGTTGATAGTAACAAGCTAATCAAATGTATAGTATTTTTTGTCCAGTTTCCTGAACTTACACCAATAGTGATTAGTGCTTTTTGGTTCACAGAAAATTTTAAAACAGGATGCTTCCATTGTAATTCTGTCAGTTTTTTAATGACGTGACTTTTTTCAACTAACTTTTGTATGGTAAATTCTTTTAACCATCCCAAGACTCTATTCACTTCATCTCTATTTTCTACAAAGGCGGAACTTTCTAAAAACTGGTTTTTAAAAACCTGCGAAAAAGTATTTGGATCAATAGCATTTCTGATTTCTGGACTTTGAAAATCCCATAGTGTTGAAAATATTTTGATATACTGCAGAGTTCTTTCTACACATTGGGATGTTCTATCAAATTGTTTCTTCTTGCAATATCTGTCCTTGATTTCCCAATTTGCAAATCGTTCCAAGATTTCATACTGAGGAAAAGTATCTGAGTGCATATAATCTACATCTCTTGTCTGTAAATATGATGCTTCCATTTCTTCAAATAGATCTTGGATTCTTAAGTTTTGTAAAAACTTTCCAACTTCTATCTTGATATTAATATCCTCAAGGTCCATCATCTTAGTACTTGTAAAGATTTCAAGTGCGAAATCAATACAACCAATCATCTGATAATAATTTAAAATTTGTAAAACCCAAATAATGGGTTGTGTATACTGTATGGACCATAGATCATCAGGGATTCTGAAATATAACTTGACCTTCATATTTCTTAAAGAGTGTACTTTTACCAATTCAGGACCCAATCGAAGACGTGTGCCAATATTCTTTGATTGACAGGCTTGACATTTCTGAATCCACTGATTCCTTCGAAGCCTGAGTCCAACTACCTTCTTTATTTCAAAACAAATATCTTCAACATGTTTTTGAAGAATTTTGAATCTTTTTGCCAAAGTGATAAAATTATATGGCTGATCTGGAATATCAAAAATGCTTCCTTTGACTTCTTTTCTTGGGCTCGGCCAATTCTATGAGCTTTATTTATTTCCCTAGTAAGAGCATCAACAATATAGTTAGAATTTTCAGGAACCCATTCTACATCAAAATAATATTGCTAGAACCAGATTTTCCATGCTAATAGTCTTCCTCTTTCCATTTGTCTTGATAATTTTGCTGACAAGAAATATTTAAAATTCATTGAGTCAATCCTATTCAAGAATTTTCTTGGCACAAGATACAATTCAAATTTTTGAATGTCATTAAAGATTACAAGAGTTTCTTTTTCAGCAGCAAAATTATTTTTCTGATTGGAGAGAAATTCTCCTGATGCATAGGCGCATAGTTCTTCTTCTTTGTCTTCCTCTTTCTTTTCAAAAAGAACCGCTGCCCAAAATTCATTAGAGGCATCTGTAAGATTAGGAATCCGTCTCCTGGGGGCTACAACTTTGGAAGGGATTTACATTCTTCCTTGAGATTTTTGACTGCTGTAGTTGCTTGACTAGACCATCCTGATTTCAAATGTTTTCTGATAGCAGCATTTTTTTCGGATAGCCTGGGAATGTATTTATGGATGTAATTAAAAATTCCCAGAAATCTCTGAATCATTTTGGTGTCATTAAGTTCATCAAGGGACTCAGCAAGCTTTGTCAGAACATGAGGCTGCATTTGTATATGTCCATCGATTACATGAATTCGAAGGAAATCAATATCATTTTGAAATAACACCATTTTCTTTTCTGAGAGGACAATACCGTGAGCGTGAACTTCTTGAAAGAATATTTCTAGATCAGCCAAATGTGTTTGTAAATCTGGATTGTGAATTAAAATATCATCAATGTAAGTTATGATAAAATCATACTAACCAAAGATAAAATCCATTCTCTTCTGGAAGAAAGCAGGAGCATCCTTTAATCCAAATCGAACAACTTTCCATTGATAAAATCCTACAGGGCATGTGAATGCTGTCCTGTGCCTGTCTGCTTCTTCAATTTGAATCTGTTAATGACCAAATTTCATATCAAATTTACTGAAGATTTTAGTTTTTGAATCTTCTGCATTATTACTTCTTGACGAGGTAATGGATCATGAAAACTTTCAGTGATGGCATTTAATGGTTTATAATTTATCACCATCCTTGCTTTATCTCTAACAATTTCGGAATGATTCTGAACTAAGAATGCAGAACTTGAATGGTGATCTCTTGTTCATCTGAGGGAGTGCAAGGAATTAACTTACCTTTTACTCCATTGTCATGCATTGTCACAACTTCTTGCTTGGGGCTCTCTTTCTCCCAAAATTTTTGGGGGTCTTCTGAGCAACTCTTGATTAAATGCTGATATATGGAGATTTGATCTTGAGAGCACTGAGGATCTATAGCTGCTTTTTGTTTTGCTTTGAGAGCTTCTTTCTCCTCATAAATTTGCAGTACCTTTTTCCAATCCTTTCAATCATTTTTTGGATTTCTTGCACTGGTTTTCTTCTGGCTTTCTCTTCGAACTTCTAAATCTACAAATTTTAATCTTGGAACAGAGACAACTTTCTTCTTAAAGTTGAAGATAACTTTATCTTCACTAATTGTTACTAGCAAGGCTAAATTTATAAATGGCATACCCAAAAATAAACTAGCTGATGGGTCATAATGCTATATAGCATATATCTTTACAATCTTCCCACCTACTTTTAAAGAAACATTATCTACATAGTGGGTAATATTATCTATACCTCCGACCGTTTCTGAAATTATGATACTTTGGAGAGGTTTCCATAATCGTTTAAACAACGATGGTCTGGCAAGATTGTTTGAGCCACCAGTATCAATAAATGCATAAAGATCTACCCAACTATTCTTAACCTGCATGGAGACTGGTATATACAAAAGATTATTTGTTTTTACGATTTTCTTCAAAAAACTATGTTCTGCTGCTGGGCCAAATTCAGGAACTCGCATTGAAGATGTTTGTCCAATATTTTTCTGATATGGACAAAAAGAGTTTAACTGAGGGAGAATGGGGATGACTTGCTTTCCTTTGTCTCTCTCTGGTGGTAGAGACCAACATAAAGATTTCGATTTCACTTGTTTATAACTGTCTGCGTCAGTCTTAATTTCTTCATTGTAGTGAAGTTCTACTTCGTCTTCAACTAAAAATTCATCAGAGGAACAGTGATAGCATATATTCATTTTTTGAACGGAACTGATTAATTCGTCATCTTCTGAAAAAGAAGCATCAGTTAACACATATACATCTGATGGTTCTTCTTCTCAATGCACAACAGACCAATCATCACAAAATTCTTCAATATCTACACAGACTTTTAATTTACCCTATGTTCTCTTTGGACATGCACGAGGATAATGTACTTCTTGTTTACATATGAAACAACAATTATTTTTGGTCCTCGACTGTTTCCTTTTCTTCAGAAATCTGAAATTTTTAAAAGGCTATTTTGGATTTATAATTTTCTTGGCTTGAATTTTCCATACCTTTTATGATTTTTCTTTATCTTGAATGGTGTCCAGGGCAAAGCAGCACGACAAACATTAGCACTGGGAGTTATATCATGTGCTTGTTTTTGCCAACAGAGATATTTAACCTTCTTATGACACCGAAATAAAAGATCTACCCAATAAATCTGATCAATGGATTTATTTTGAAGTTCAATATCTTTAGGGATCAGATCTTCTAGATTTCTTTGTAATTTTGATAAAAAGAATTTTTTTGAACTGAATCATTTGAAAGATTTGCTTTGTAAACTTTGGCCATAAAATCTTGACCAAAAGATTCAATATATTTTAAATCTTTCAGCTCCATTCTAGCAAGATCTGTAATGATTTTCTTTTTCTCGTCTATTGGCTCGGGGACAAACTGTGTTTTCAGTAAAACTTCTAAAGTAGATAGTCCTACTGCAACAACTACCTGTCGTTCTGATTCAGGTGGTCCAATCCACCAGTCATACACTATCCTGCCATTCTCTTTTCTGCTAGAACAAATATGGATATATTATCGAGCTTTGTAGTTACTTGCATTTGATATAAATCTCCAATCCATATTCTAATTGATTTAGCTGGATTTGTGGATTTTTCCAAATCTAAAATATAACCACTAGAATTAGAAGAAAACAGATCTTCTTCTATCCTAGGATATTTTTGGACTTCTTTGACAAAATTTTCCTTTTGAATTGATGGCATGATGAAAGATGGGAATTTAGAAGTTGCATTTTCAAGAGTCACGATTTCTGCTTTTGTTTTTATTGGTTTCTCTGGAACGGACTCTATTTCAATTGCCTTGAAAGATGTTTTAGAGGTGCTAGCTTCTATTTCTTCTTGATCCTAGAAATTTGGGGTCGACATATCTATAGTGAATTTTGAACTCTAAGATGCTTTTGCTTTTCTCCTTCGTTCTTTCTTCTGCATCCTAGCTTCTTTCTCAGCTCTTTCTTCTTGTTGTTCATCATGTAAAAGCTTGAGATTGGCTAAAATGAGTTCATTTTGTGCACCTAGATCTTCTATGGCATATTTAGCATAAGGACACCATGTAGGAATATAATTACCAATTTGATACAATTAATCTAGATCATTTGCATTTGAGGAATTATGTTCAATCAAGGGGGCACAATCAGCTCTCATAGGACGTTGCTTTGAGTAAGACGAAGTAGTGCAGAATTTAGTCTTTGGGGGCCATTTTCCTCCTTTCACAAAGCGGCGATTGGCGAATTGCCATTCCTCAACTGGGGTAATTTGAGAATTAGAAATTCTAAACATTTTATTTACAACAAGAAAAGGCTTGACTTCAGGTATATACAATTCATTTGAAGATAGTACAGGCTGACTGGAAGTGCTGGCTATTTGGGATGAGGATTCTGTAGGATCAGAGACTGGTAATGCATATTTTCTCAGATGAATAATAGGACGCTGGACAAAAGGCTTTTCTTGAAGTATTTTAATTTTGCCATCTTGCAACAAAGCTCTTCTTGTCAGACTTCCTAGTTTCTTTTCATCTGCTAAAGACTTGTATTGAAAATACCAGTCGTTTGGTAGACCTATAGAATCATATGATACACCTTCTACTTGTGCATTATTCAAACCAACTGGCACACAATCTCTGAGTACTAGCTGTTTTAATTTCGAACGTACTGTATTAGTCAACTAAAATGACATTTGAATCCATGTAGATAGGAATTCAATGCCATCAACCATTTTTAATCCGTGGACTCCTACCATAAGTTTCCAGAAATCTTTCAGATGAGGATTTGTAAGACTAATAGAGTAGTTTGGAAAGATCATTCTGTACTGACAACCAGTCGATAGGTTACTGACAATGGTACCTATTCTAGCATGATCATAATTCTGGTGTCGAGTGTCAAAGACTTTAGCAATGCAAGGAGTATTTAGGCCATGCCTAAACAAAGGGGCCAAACCTATCCTTATACCTCCAAAATGTAAATAGGAATATTTTTTGTCTTTTGCATATTGTCTAAATTTTTTGATTTCTTCACTAGTAAACAGAGAGAGAGAGAGAAAATCTGAACAGAAGGACCAGAAATTTTTATCTTGACTTCTACTTCTTTTAATAGCATCTTTTTCTGAAAAATATTATAGAGAGGGGTTTTATAGACATCAGTCGCATGAAGAGTTGGAGGGTTCCAACTTTCGAGATTTTCTATTGTCTCTATCTCTTTTTCAAAATCAATGTCTTTTTCAAGATATCTGGAATCGACTTCAGTAACAATGCGACGTTCAAGAGAAAAGTAAGATCGAATTAAGTTGGCCATAAGGAACTTTTCAGGGCTCTGATACCAACGAAATATAAAAGATTGAGAACCTCTTACTGTCTATTCAAATAGCTCCTTGAGACAGTATCTTCTAGCACTCGCTGCGTGCATCTACTGCAACCCGACCTCTCTCACGGGCACTCTTTTAGTAGCTTTATGAACGCCTCACTTGCAACCTTACTGATACTTAGAATAAGATATCAAGCGAACAACTTAGCTTAGAGTGAAAAGGTGCGCGAAGCTTTTATTAACTCAAAAGTAAAACTTACATAGCATTACAAGAGTAAATAAGAAATCTAAGAGTTTAGAAGCACTCAGTCCAACACAATCTGGGCTTCTCTTCTGTCGATTTCTCATTTTATATACTTGCTAAAGAATCTAATTTTACCTATACATGACAAAAAGTGGAAATAATTGAGGGTCCATGTTGGCATTTCCATAGTCCGACGGTGTCTACTCAATATTCCAGTACAATAATTCAAAAGCACACTCAGTACAATAATTCAAACTTTCTACTATTTACAAGGAATCTAACGACTATCACCATGGTCCCATAGGGCTGCTGTCTGAGTCATAATCATTGAATTCATCAGAAGATTGAATCTTTTCTAGATATGCTTCCTCCATTATCTTTAGATACTTTTCTTCGTAGTCTGACTCGGTGGGGTCTTAAGCATCTTGGTACACATCTAAAGATAAAATTTCCTTTCCTTTTGAAGATGTTGTTGTAGATGCTGTAGCTACTTTAGAGGACAGTCCAACTTCCAAATTTATTCAGTCTTTGTAGGAATCATGGCTTTGGTAGGGTAACTTGAATGGCTCATCTATTTTCTCCATCTACTGATATAAGACGTAGGATTTATCTCCATGTCCAAAAAGGAATCTTTATGGGCTTTTGAGAAGGCTATCATCTGTTGTACTGGTAGCTCTATCCCATCCAATAATTCCCATTTGAATATCTGGAACATGCTGGTTGCTATTTCTATGGTGCGTTGTACGCAGATTTTGCAGTGATCACTTAAGCCTTCTTTTTCTTGCCATCCAACCTCACAATTAAATGTTGTGCATACCCTGGTTGATAGTAACAAGATAATCAAACATATAGTGTTTGCTATCCAGTTTCCTGAACTTACTCCAACTGTGATTAGTGCTTTTTGGTTCACAAAAATTTTTAAAATAAGATGCTTCCCTTGTAGTTCTATCGGTTTTTTAATGATGTGATTTTTTTCAACTAACTTTTCCATAGGAAATTCTTTTAACCATCCCAAGACTCTGTTCACTTCATCTCCATTTTCTGCAAAGGCGGAACTTTCGGAAAACTGGTTTGCAAAAACGTGTGAAAATGGATTTGGATCAATAGCATTTTTCATTTCTGGACTTTGAAAATCCCATGGTCTTGAAAAGATTTTGATATATTGCAGAGTTCTTTCTACACATTGGGATGTTATGTCAACCTGTTTCTTCTCGCAATATCCATCCTTGATTACCCAATCTGCAAATGGTTCGAAGATTTCATACTGAGGAAAAGTATCTAAGTGCATATAATCTACATCTCTTCTTTGTAAATATGATGCCTCCATTTCTTCAAATACATCTGGGATTCGTAAAGTCTTTAAAAACTTTCCAACTTCTATCTTGATATTAATATCCTCAAGGTCCATCGTCGTAGCACTTGTAAATATTTCAAGTGCGAAATCAATACAACCAATCATCAGATAAAAATTTAAAATTTGTAAAACCCAAATAATGGATTGTGTATACTATATGGACCATAGATCATCAAGAGTTCTAAAATATAACTTGACCTTCATATTTGGTAAAGAGTATACTTTTACCAATTCAGGATCCAATCCAAGAAATGTGCCAATATTCTTCGATTGTCAGGCTTGACATTTCTGAATCCACTAATTCCTTCGAAACCTGATTCCAACTACCTTCTTTATTTCAAAACAAAGATCTTCAACATGCTTTTCAAGAATTTTGAGTCTTTTTGCAAAAGTGATAAAATTATCTATCTGATTTGGAATATAAAAAATGCTTCCTTTGACTTCTTTTTTGCTGCGGCCAATTCTATCAGCTTTATTCATTTCCCTGGTAAGAGCATCAACAATATAGATAGAATTTCTAGGAATCCATTATACATCAAAATAATGTTGCTGGAACCAGATTTTCCATGCTAATAGTCTTCCTCTTGCCATTTGCCTTGATAATTTTGTTGACAAGAAATATTTAAAATTCATTGAGTTAGTCCTATTCAAGAATTTTCTTGGCACAAGATAAAATTCAAAATTTTGAATGCCATTAAAGATTCCAAGAGTTTCTTTTTCAGCAGCAAAATAATTTTTCTAATTGGAGAGAAATTCTCTTGATGCATAGGCGCATGGTTCTTCTTCTTTGTCTTCCTCTTTCTTTTCAAAAGAAACTCTACCCAAAATTCATTAGAGGCATCTATTTGTAAGATTAGCAATCCGTCTCCTGGGGGCTACAACTTTGGAAGGTATTTAAATTCTTCATTGAGAATTTTGACTGTTGTAGTTGCTTGACTAGACCATCCTGATTTCAAATGTTTTCTTATAGGAGCAGTTTTCTCAGATAGCCTGGGAATGTATTTATGGATGTAATTTAAAACTCCCAGAAATCTCTGAATCATTTTGGTGTCTTCAAGTTCATCAAGTAACTCAGCAAGCTTTTTCAGAACATGAGGCTGCATTTGTATATGTCCATCGATTACATGAATTCCAAGGAAATCAATATCATTTTGAAATAACACCATTTTCGTTTCTGAGAGGACAATACCGTGAGCTTGAACTTCTTGAAAGAATATTTCTAGATGAGCCAAATGTGTCTGTAAATCTGGATTGTCAATTAAAATATCATCAATGTAAGTTATGATAAAATCATACTTACCAAAGATAAAATCCATTCCCTTCTGGAAGAAAGCAGGAGCATTCTATAATCCGAATGGAACACCTTTCCATTGATAAAATCCTGCATCGCATGTGAATGTTGTCTTGTGCATGTCTGCTTCTTCAATCTGAATCTAGTAATAACTAGATTTCATATCAAATTTACTGAAGATTTTACTCTTCTGAATATTTTGCATTATTACTTCTTGATGAGGTAATGGATCATGAAAACTTTCAGTGATGTAATTTAATGGTTTATAATTTATCACCATCCTTGCTTTACCTCTAACAATTTCGGAATGATTCTGAACTAAGAATGCAGAACATGAATGGTGAGAAACATTGCGTTCAATCAATCTTAATTTTAACAGTTCTTCAATATGTTTCTTGATCTCTTGTTCATCTGAGGGAGTGCAAGGAATTAACTTACCTTTTACTCCATTGTGATGCATTGTCACAATTTCTTGCTTGGGGCTCTCTTTTTCCCAAAACTTTTGGGGGTCTTCTGAGCAGTTATTTATTAAACACTGATATATGGAGATTTGATCTTGAGATCACTGAGGATCTATAGCTGCTTTTTGTTTTGTTTTGAGACCTTCTTTCTCCTCATAAAGTTTGCGGTACCTTTTGCCAATCTTTTCAATCATTTTTTGGCTTTGCTACCTTTGTTTTCTTCTGGCTTTCTCTTCGAACTTTTGAATCTGCAAATTTTAATCTTGGAACAGAGACAACTTGCTTCTTAAAGTTGAAGATAACTTTATCTTCGCTAATTGTTACTAGCAAGACTAAATTTATAAACGACATACCTAAAAATAAACTAGCTGATGGGTCATAATGCTGTATAGCAGATACCTTTACAATCTTCTCACCTACTTTTAAAGAAACATTATCTACATAGTGGGTAAGATTAACTGTACCTCCAACCGTTTCTAAAATTAGGATATTTTGGACAGGTTTCCATAATCCTTTAAACAATGACGATCTGGGAAGATTGTTTGAGGCACCAGTATCAATAAATGCATCAAGATCGACCCAACTATTCTTAACCTGCACGGAGACTGGTATATACAAAAGATTATTTGTTTTTACCATTTTCTTCAAAAAACTATGTTCTGCTCTTGGGTCAAATTCAGGAACTGGCATTGAAGATGTTTGTCCAATACTTTTCTGATAAGCACAAAAAGAGTTTAACTGAGGGAGAATGGGGATGACTTGCTTTCCTTTGTCTTTCTCCAGTGGTAGAGACCAACATAAAGATTCGGTTTCACTTGTTTCAGAACTGTCTGTGTTAGTCTCAATTTCTTCACTGTAGTTAAGTTCTTGCTCGTCTTCAACTGAAAATTCATCAAAGGAACAATCATAGCAGATATTCATTTTTTGAACAGAACTGATTAATTCGTCATCTTCTAAAAAATAAGCATCAATTAACCGATATACATCTGATGGTTCTTCTTCTGAATGTACAACGGATCAATCATCACAAAATTCTTCAATATCTACATAGGCTTTTAATCTACCTCATGTGCTCTTTGGACATGCACGAGCATAATGTCCTTCTTGCTTACATATGAAACAACAATTATTTTTGGTTCTCAACTATTTCCTTTTCTTCAGAAATCTGAAATTTTTAAAATGCCATTTTGGATTTGCAATTTTCTTGGTCTTGAAGTTTCCATACCTTTTATGCTTTTTCTTTTTCTTTAATGGTGTCTAGGGCAAAGCAGCATGACAAACATTAGCATTGGGAGTTATATTATTTTCTTGGTTTTGCCAACAGAGATATCTAACCTTCTCATGACACTGAAGATCTACCCAATAAATCTGATCAATGGATTTATTTTGAAGTTCAATATCTTTAGGGATCAGATCTCCTCGATTTCTTGGTAATTTTGATAAAAAATAATTTTTTTGAACTGAATCATTTGAAAGATTTTCTTTGTAAACTTTGGCCATAAAATCTTGACCAAAAGATTCAAGATATTTTAAATCTTTCAGCTCCATTCTAGCAAGATCTGTAATGATTTGCTTTTTTTTGTCTTTTGGCTCGGGGACAAACTGTGTTTTCAGTAAAACTTCTAAAGTAGATAGTCCTGCTACAACAACTGCCTGTCATTCTGATTCAGGTGGTCCAATCCACCAGTCATACACTATCCCTGCCATTCTCTTTTCTGTTAGAACAAATATGGATATATTAGGGAGCTTTGTAGTTACTTACATTTTATATAAATATCCAATCCATATTCTAATTGATTTAGTTGGATTTGTGGATTTGTCCAAATCTAAAATATAACCACTAGAATTAGAAGCAAACAAATCTTCTTCTATCCTAGGATATTATTGGACTTCTTTGACAAAATTTACCTTTTGGATTGTTGGCATGATGAAAGATGGGAATTTAGAAGCTGCATTTTCAAGAGTAACGATTTCTGCTTTTGTTTTTCTTGTTTTCTCTAGAACATACTCTATTTTCATTGGCCTAAAAGATGTTTCAGAGGTGCTAGCTTCTTTTTCTTCTTGATCCTAGAAATTTGGGGTCGACATATCTATATTGAATTTTGAACTCTGAGATGCTTTTTTTTTTCTCCTTTGTTCTTTCTTCTGCATCCTAGCTTCTTTCTCAGCTCTTTCTTCTTGTTGTTCATCATGCAAAAGCTTGAGATTGGCTAAAATGAGTTCATTCTGTGCACCTAGATCATCTACGGCGTCTTCAGTATAAGGACACCATGTAGTAATATAATTACCAATTTGATACAATTGATCTAGATCATCTGCATTTGAGGAATTATGTTCAATCAAGGGGGCACAATCTACTCCTGTAGGAGGTTGCTTTGAGGAAGATGAAGTAGTGCAGAATTTAGTCTTTGGGGGCCATTTTCCTCCTTTCACAAAGCGGCGATTAGCGAATTTCCATTCCTTAAGTAGGGCTATCTGAGAGTTAGAAATCCTAAACATTTTATTTACAGCAAGAAAAGGCTTAACTTCAGCTATATAGAATTCATTTGAAGACAAAACAGGCTGACTGGAAGTGCTAGCTATTTGAGATGAGGATTTTATATGATCAGAGACTGGTAATGCATATTTTTTCAGATGAATAATAGGACGTTGGACATAAGGCTTTTCTTGAAGTATTTGAATTTTTCCATCTTGCAATGAAGCTCTTCTTGTCAGACTCCCTAGTTTCTTTTCATCTACTAAAGACTTGTATTGAAAATACCAGTCGTTTGGTAGACCTATAGTATCATATGATACTCCTTCTGCTTGTGCATTATTCAAACCAACTGACACACAATCTCTTAGTACTGGCTGTTTTAATTTCGGATGTACTGTATCAGTCAACTGAAATGATGTTTGAATCATTGTAGATAGGAATTCACTATTATCAGCCATTTGTAATCCTTGAACTCCTACCATAAGTTTGTCAACCCCAAGTTGTCGACCCCATATGGTAGGAGTCCAAGGATTGCAAATGGTTGATAGCAGTGAATTCCTATCTACAATTAATCAAATGTCATTTCAGTTGACTAATACCTGGTACATCTGAAATTAAAACAGCCAGTACTCAGAGATTGTGCATCAATTGGTTTGAATAATGCACAAGTAGAAGGAGCATCATATGATTCTATAGGTCTACCAAATGACTGGTATTTTCAATACAAGTTCTTAGCAGATGAAAAGAAACCAGGAAGTCTCACAAGAAGAGCTTCGTTACAAGATGGAAAAATTCGAATACTTAAAGAAAAGCCTTATATCCAACGTCTTGTTATTCATCCGAAAAATTATGCATTACCAGTCTCTGATCTTATAAAATCCTCATCCCAAATAGCCAACACTTACAGCCAGCCTGTTCTGTCTTCAAATGAATTGTATATAGCTGAAGTCAAGCCTTTTCTTGCTGTAAATAAAATGTTTAGGATTTCTAACTCTCAAATAGCCCCAGTTGAGGAATGGCAATTCGTGAATCGCCGCTTTGTGAAAGGAGGAAAATGGCCCCCAAAGACTAAATTCTGCACTACTTCATCTTCCTCAAAGAAACCTCCTACAAGAGTAGATTGTGCCCCCTTGATTGAGCATAATTCCTCAAATGCAAATGATCTAGATCAATTGTATGAAATTGGTAATTATATTACTACATGGTGTTCTTACGTTGAAGATGCCATAGATGATCTAGGTGCACAGAGTGAACTCATTTTAGCCAATCTCAAGCTTTTGCATGATGAACGACAAGAAGAAAGAGCTGAAAAAGAAGCTAGGGTGTAGAAGAAATAACGAAGGAGAAAAGCAAAAGCATCTCAGAGTTCAAAATTCACTATAGATATGTTGACCCCAAATTTCTGGGATCAAGAAGAAGCAAAATCTAGCACTTCTGAAACATCTTTCAGGCCAATGGAAATAGAGTCTATTCCAGAGAAACCAAGAAAGAAAAAACAAAAATCGTGACTCTTGAAAATGCAGCTTCTAAGTTCCCATCTTTCATCATGCCATCAATCCAAAAGGAAAATTTTGTCAAAGAAGTCCAAAAATATCCTACGATAGATGAAGATCAATTTGCTTCTAATTCTAGTGGTTATATTTTAGATTTTGACAAATACACAAATCCAACTGAATCAATAAGAATATGGATTGGAGCTTTATATCAGATGCAAGTAACTAAAAAGCTCGATAATATATCCATATTTGTTCTAGCGGAAAAGAGAGTGGCAGGGATAGTGTATGATTAGTGGATTGGACCACTTGAGTCCCTGAGCCAATAGACGAGAAAAAGAAAATCATTACAGATCTTTCTAGAATGGAGTTGAAAGATTTAAAATATCTTGAATCTTTTGGTCAAGATTTTATGGCCAAAGTTTACAAAGCAAATCTTTCAAATGATTCAATTCAAAAAAATTCCTTTTCATCAAAATTACTAGGAAATCTAGGAGATCTGATCTCCAAAGATATTGAACTTCAAAATAAATCCATTGATCAGATTTATTGGGTAGATCTTTTATTTCTATGTCATGAGAAGGTTAAATGGCTTTGTTGGCAAAAACAATCACAGGATATAACTCCCAGTGCTAATGTTTGTCGTGCTGCTTTTCCCTGGATCCATTCAAGAAAAAGAAAAAGAATAAAAGGTATGGAAAATTCAAGACCAAGAAAATTGCAAATCCAAAACGACCTTTTCAAAATTTCAGATTTTTGAAGAAAAGGAAACAGTCGAGAACCAAAAATAATCGTTGTTTCATATGTAAGCAAGAAGGACATTATGCTCATGCATGTCCAAAGAGCACATCGGGTAAATTAAAAGCCTGTGTAGATATTGAAGAATTTTTTGATGATTGGTCTGTTGTACATTCAGAAGAAGAACCATCAGATGTATATATGTTAACTGATGCTTCTTTTTCAGAAGATGATGAATTAATCAGTTCTGTTCAAAAAAGAATATCTGCTATAGCTGTTCCTCTAATGAGTTTTCAGTTGAAGACGAAGAAGAACTTCACTACAGTGAAGAAATTGAGACTCACATAGACAGTTCTTAAACAAGTGAAACCAAATCTTTATGTTGGTCTCTACCACCAGAGAAAGACAAAGGAAAGCAAGTCATCCCCATTCTCCCTCAGTTAAACTCTTTTTGTCCATATCAGAAAAATATTGGACAAACATCTTCAATGCCAGTTCCTGAATTCGACCCAGCAGCAAAACATAGTTTTTTGAAGAAAATGGTAAAAACAAATAATCTTTTGTATATACTAGTCTCCGTGCAGGTTAAGAATAGTTGGGTAGATATTGATGCATTTATTGATACTGGTGGCTCAAATGATCTTGTCAGACCATCGTTGTTTAAAGGATTATGGAAACCTCTCCAAAATATCCTAATTTCAGAAATGGTCAGAGGTACAGTTAATCTTACCCACTATGTAGATAATGTTTCTTTAAAAGTAGGTGGGAAGATTGTAAAGATATCTGCTATACAGCATTATGACCCATCAGCTAGTTTATTTTTGGGTATGTCGTTTATAAATTCTGTCTTGCGAGTAACAATTAGTGAATATAAAGTTATCTTCAACTTTAAGAAGCAAGTTGTCTCTGTTCCAAGATTAAAATTTGCAGATTTAGAAGTTCGAAGAGAAAGCCAGAAGAAAACCATTGCAAGAAAGCCAAAAAATGATTCAAAAGATTGGCAAAAGATACTGCAAATTTATGAGGATAAAGAAGCATTCAAAACAAAACAAAAAGCAGCTATAGATCCTCAATGGTCTCAAGATCAAATCTCCATATATCAGCGTTTAATCAAGAGTTGCTGAGAAGACCCCCGAAAGTTTTGGGAAAAAGAGTGCCCCAAGCAAGAAATTGTGACAATGCATGACAATGGAGTAAAAGGTAAGTTAATTCCTTGCTCTCCCTTAGATGAACAAGAGATCAAGAAACATATTGAAGAATTCTTAAAATTAAGATTGATTGAACCCAATGTTTCTCACTATTCATGTTCTACATTCTTAGTTCGGAATCATTCCGAAATTGTTAGAGGTAAAACAAGGATGGTGATAAATTATAAACCATTAAATGCCATCACTGAAAGTTTTCATTATCCATTACCTCGTCAAGAAGTAATAATGTCGAAGATTCGGAAGAGTAAAATCTTCAGTAAATTTGATATGAAATCTGGTTATTACCAGATTCATATTGAAGAAGCAGACAGGCAGAAGACAACATTCACATGCCCTGCAGGATTTATCAATGGAAAGTTGTTCCATTCGGATTAAAGAATGCTCCTGTTTTCTTCCAGAAGAGAATAGATTTTATCTTTGGTAAGTATGATTTTATCATAACTTACATTGATGATATTTTAATTCACCGTCCACATTTACAAACACATTTGGCTCATCTAGATATATTCTTTCAAGAAGTTCAAGCTCACGGTATTGTCCTCTCAGAAAAGAAAATGGTGTTATTTCAAAATGATATTGATTTCCTTCGAATTCATGTAATCGATGGACATATACAAATGCAACCTCATGTTCTGACAAAGCTTGTTGAGTTCCCTAATGAACTTAAAGACACCAAAATGATTCAGAGATTTTTGGGTGTTTTAAATTACATCCATAAATACATTCCCAGGCTATCCGAAAAGACTGCTCCTATCAGAAAACATTTGAAATCAGGATGGTCTAGGCAAGCAACTACAACAATCAAAAATATCAAAGAAGAATGTAAATCCTTTCCAAAATTGCAGCCCCAGGAGACATATTGCTAATCTTACAAACATATGCCTCTAATGAATTTTGGGCAGTGGTTCTTTTTGAAAAGAAAGAGGAAGACAAAGAAGAAGAACTATGCACCTATGCATTAGGAGAATTTCTCTCCAATTAGAAAAAATATTTTGCTGCTGAAAAAGAAACTCTTGCAATCTTTAATGGCATTCAAAAATTTGAATTGTATCTTGCACCAAGAAAATTTTTGATTAGGAGTGACTCAATTAATTTTAAATATTTCTTGTCCACAAAATTATCAAGACAAATGGCAAGAGGAAGACCATTAGCATTGAAAATCGGATTCTAGCAATATGATTTTGATGTAGAATGGATTCCTGGAAATTCTAACTATATTGTTGAAGCTCTTACTAGGGAAATGAATAAACCTCATAGAATTGGTCGTAGCAAAAAGAAGTCAATGGAATCATTTTAGATATTCCAGATTAGCCAGATAATTTTATCACTTTATCAAAAAGATTCAAAATTCTTGAAAAACATGCTGAAGATCTTTTTTTTGAAATAAAGAAGGTAGTTGGACTCAGGCTTCGAAGAAATCAGTGGATTCAGAAATGTCAAGCCTGGCAATCAAAGAATATTGGCACACTTCCTAGATTGGATCGTGAATTAGTAAAAGTATACTCTTTACCAAATATGAAAATCAAGTTATGCACACTTCCTAGATTGGATCGTGAATTAGTAAAAGTATACTCTTTACCAAATATGAAAATCAAGTTATATTACTGAACTCTTGATAATCTACGTTCCATACAGTATACACAATCCATCATTTGGGTTTTACAAATTTTAAATTATTATCAGATGATTGGTTGTATTGATTTCGCACTTGAAATCTTTACAAGTGCTAAGATGATGGACCTTGAGGATATTAATATCAAGATAGAAGTTGGAAAGTTTTTACAGACCTTAAGAAACCCATATCTATTTGAAGAAATGGAAGCATCATATTTACAGAGAAGAGATATAGATTATATGCACTTAGATACTTTTCCTAAGTATGAAATCTTCGAACCATTTGCAGATTGGGAAATCAAGGACGGATATTGCAAGAAGAAGCAGGTTGACAAAACATCCCAATGTGTAGAAAGAACTCTGCAGTATATCAAAATCTCTTCAACACCATGGGATTTTCAAAGTCGAGAAATCAGAAATGCTATTGATCCAAATCCTTTTTCACAGGTTTTTGCAAACCAGTTTCCAGAAAGTTTCGCCTTTTCAGAAAACAGAGATGAATCGAATAGAGTCTTGGGACGGTTAAAAGAATTTCCCATTTAAAATTTAGTTGAAAAAATTCACATCATTAAAAAACTCACAGAATTACAAGGGAAGCATCGTGTTTTAAAATTTTGTGTGAACCAAAAAGCACTAATCATGGTTGGATTAAGTTCAGGAAACTGGATAGCATACACTATATGTTTGATTAGCTTGTTACTATCAACTAGGGTATGCACAACATTTAATAATTTTGAGTTTGGATGGCAAGAAAAAGAAGGTGTAAGTGATCGCTGCAACCATAGAAACAACAACAATCATGTTCTAGATATTCAAATGGGAATTATTGGATGGGATAGAGCTACCAGTACAACACATGACAAACTTCTCAAAAGACCATGAAGGTTCATTTTTGGACATAGAGATAAATCCTACGTCTTACCCTACCAAAGCCATCATGCCTACAAAGACGAAATAAAGTTGGAAGTCGGACAATCCTCTAAACCAGCTACAACATATACAGCAACAACATCTTCAAAAGGAAAGGACATTTTATTTTTAGATGTGTACCAAGATGCTCAAGACCCCACTTAGCCGGACTATGAAGAAAAATATCTAAAGATAATGGAGGAAGCATATCTACAAAAGAATCAATTTTCTGACAAATTCGATGATTATGACTCACACCGCAACCCTATGGCACAATGGTGATAGTCATTAGATTCCTTGTAAATAATAGAAAGTTTGAATTATTGTGCTGAGTGTGCTTTTGAATTATTGAACTGGAATATTGAGTAGACATTGTCGGACTATGGAAATGCAGACAAGACCCTCAATTATTTCCACTTTGTGTCATGTCTAGGTAAAAGTAGATTATTTAGGAAGTCTATAAAATGATATATCTGCAAAAGCGAAGCCCAGATTGTGTTGGACTGAGTGCTTCTAAACTCTGAGATTTCTTATTTACTCTTGTAATGCTATATAAGTTTTACTTTTGAGTTAATAAAAGCTTCGCCCACCTTTTTACTCTAAGTTGCGTTGTTCGCTTGATATCTTCTTCTATGTATCAGTAAGGCTGCAAGGGAAACGTTTGTAAAGCTGCTAAAAGAGTGCCCATGGGAGAAGCAGAGTTGTAGTAGATGCGCTCAGCAAGTGCTAGAAAATACCGTCTCAAGGAGCTATTTGACTAAACAGTAAGAGGTTCTCGATCTTTTATATTTCTTTTTAACTTTTCAAATGCTGCTATCAAAGTGTTTTATGCAATCTCGCTCTCATATACCATGACACAGAGATTGGATTAAAAAATGGAATGGAGCGATCTTTTCCACATTCAAAATTAGTTGAATAAAATTATATAGGAGACCAGGAAACAAGCTGCTCTCAATGTGTCTTATGCAACATCGCTCTCTAATACCATGACACAGAGATTGTATTAAAAAATGGAATGGAGTGAACTCTTCTCAACATTCAAAGTAAGTGGAATAAAACTGCCTAAAAGACAAGGAAACCAGCAATAATAAATAACCTTCTAACTAAACTCAAGTGAATGAAAACCAATTATAATACCTGAGAGACAGTGAGATTAATTATCTCAACAAAATTCTCATCTTCTCTCCTTTGGTAAATTCGCCTACGCAGATCAGACCATCTGTGGACACGGGCCGTGGCTTTGAGATAGCTGTATAAACAATCATGGACAGTGCCGTCAAGACAGCCTGCTGCAATCCAGTGTCGGAGAGCACCGTCTGCTCTCTGCAGCGCAGAAGGCATCTGAACAACGACCTGAGGGATGGCGCAAATATGAATAAACAGAGCAAACCGGGAGAATGATTACTAGATCGGAGTCAAGAGTAAGTTAGAGTTAGAGTTTGATTTTGAGTTTTAGTTTTTGTTGGGTAAGAAGAATAGTTATCAAGTTCGAGTTTGAATTAAGTTCGAGGTTGAATTAGATTGGATAAAGAAACAATTTGACGGTCTAAAATTCAATAACCAGAAAATTTGGGAATATACGCTTTAAAAAAATTTGGTTTTTTTTAAATATTAGAAAATTTTGCCCTCAATACTTTTAGATAGACTATTTTTTCTCTTTAATGTGCAACTTGAAACATTGTATAATATCGAATTATACAATTGTTATATTTTTCCCACTCTGTTGATTCTCTCAAATTAATTAATGAAATTCTCTAAATTAACAAAGATAAAGATAAAAATAAAGATATATTCATATACATGGATAAAATAATAAAAATATATTTATATATATTGCTAAATAATTTTAGCATTGTTTTAACATTATGATAAAAATTAAATTTAAAAATACATTTTAATCGGACATATAAAATAACTATTTATAACTATAACTATTTATTTGACGGTCTCGTGAAAACTCAATAAACGTTAAAATCTGAAAAACCTAAAATCAATAAGCAAGGATGTTGCCAAATATACACTAAATTGTGCACGGTGGAGGATTACGATGCTACTGGCGACATGATGTGACTGGCGGACATGCTGCAATCTAGTTGTCTTCGTCATCATTAATACTAGTAAAATTATCCCCACCCTCTCCTATAGTTAGATCAATTATGTTGCCATTTGAAATTGTCAACCTGTTCCACTAAAACTGGATTTGCTTGAATGGACTGGAAAGGGGTCTCTCCAACCGTTTGGGCAAATGGAGTGCGAAATGTTAAAAAATTTCAACAGTATCGAATTCCATTTAACTTATTAAACAACTGATGGAACCGAATTGGCGAATTTTCGAATTTTTTAGCTTCATTCGGCCGAATTTGGTAAGTATGGTAAGTAGACTCTTCTTGGGTCGGTGGAGAGGATGTGGGGACAGAAGCCAATATCTTCATGCCATTAGACAATGGAAAATCCAAAACGTGCAACTCATTCATTTTGCTCAAATCCTGAAAAACTCACAAATGGATGAATTGATATATTAGCCCTTCCGAAAAAAAAAGGAAGACTTCGTCGTTTGTTGATGGCCACATGCTTATGCTGTCGTAGGACATGCCTACCAGCAATTACTATTATCTGATACGCTGCAGGCCTGTCTATATATATTTAATGATGTGTATGAAGATTCAATCGGTCACTCTCAACTCTCAAAAATCTCTATCATCGTCAATTCGGGATCAAATTTTCACCACTTAAATATAATTGATGATTAATTTAATAAACAATTCTGGCCGCCATTGTAATATCTGCTCACCTCCACGCAAGGAGATTGATTGGTTCTCCATCACATTTTTTGGGTCTAAACCTTTCATGTTTTTGTCGTTTTGTTATTCATTTTAGCTGGAATTTGGTAAGGGTTTTTGATTAGGACAAATTTGTAAAGTTGGACTAAGGAGTTAAAATATTTAATGCAAAATTGGAAAAAAAAAAACTCATCTAATCTCAATCTAATCCGAATACCGATGCTTTTTATTAAATCTTTTCCACTGCAATCAGCCGGTCAGTAACGATAACTTCTGAGCTGGAACCACAACTTTATGCGCATATGACGTTGGTGAGTGACAACAGTATACGCTATTATATTTCTTAAATCCTTTTCCAATGCAATCAACCACTCAATAACGATCGAATTCTCAGTGCTGGAAACCCACCTTGATGCGCAGATGAGGTTGGTGAGTCACAAGTCGAAAACCTAGTAACTCATGATCTCACCTGCCACTTGTATAAACAACAACATCATATAAAATTAAATTTAAATATATTTTTATAAACGTTAAACCTACACTTCACAAAGTATACCAAAAATATGATAATATCTTGTGAGAAACGTACACTAATTACATGGCAGCACTCCTCAAAATAGCCCAATGTGACACTTACCTTGAAACCCTAATGGAACGTATCTGGTTTTTAAATGAGTGGTTAATAAAATCGTTTGTACAAATTTCATGACATGTTCAAGGCCTATCTCGTTTAAGACCGACAAGATCCATACGAGCAAATAGACAAGGTGACTCATACATTAAATAACTATTCAATAAAAACAAAGTACGGTTGAATAATAGCATGTCATTCAATTACGTATCGTATTTATTTTAATTTAATGGAGAGATTCAGGTCCATTTAAACGTTAAAGCCGATCTACAGGTTCTAGAACTTAACACAATGTAAACAGCCAAAAAGGAAGGGGAAACACAAAATGGAAAAAATCGATGAAACGGCTCTGATTAAATGGATATTTAAGAAAAATAAAAATGATTTTATTAATTCACAGTAAAACGAATACTGAAGTATAAAATGGTTTATAGTTTTGGGTTTTAAGTTTTAGCATAAGTTGTATTTATGATGAATATGGTAATCTCTCCTAATACTATGTGGGTTGGAGCAAATTCTAAGTTAAGTGAGAGGAATCCTTAGAAGGCAAGGTAACTAGAGTCTATACTATTTTAGGGGTTGGATAAGACCATAATAGAATAAGGGATACAAGTCTAGATAGTGTTGAATACAAGTATCCTTCTAGGTTTTGACCATTAGGACATAAGGTATACTATGTAAATGTTACTACTAATACCCTTGGTTATATTACTTTTGCAAATTAAGAGCATCTATTAAAAATTATGCAATTGTGGTATTTCAATGTCAAGGCCAATGGGGTGAACTAATGAGGACTCTCTTCCATGCCCGCCTAAATTGATTCGATGTTCTAGCATGTATCTATTTAACACTCCAAATTCATTTCATCATAATTTTTCTTGTATCTTGGGTTGTTTGTTGAGCTCGCTTCAAGAAAAATACTTAGGGGTTGCATTGGTAACCAATACTTTCAAAATGCGTGGTTGTTACGAGGTACAGGAGAAGATTGCAAGTGGTCGGAAAATTGTGCATTTTGGTAATTAATCATTGCGGGGAGGTCCACACATGTGAATGAATCCCTGCAGGTTATTCTGATTTATCAATTATTTGTCCTCCCAACTCCTAAAATGATTTATAAAGAACTTCTCTCCCTTTTATAAAAATAAATTTTGAGAGTAGCTAAACTCACATAATAATGGAATTTATCCTCACAGGACGCAAAATGGGGGGCGACCTTAGCCTCTCAGATCCAAAAATGTTAAATAGAGTCATGGGTGCAAAGTTGTGGTGGAACTAGTTGCAAGGAGGATTGGAAATTTAGAAGCATATTTGAGATAGAAAGTATTACATGGTTTGGCCACAATAGGAAAAAGTGTGAGCCTCACATTTTATTCACGGCTCCACACTATGAAATTTAGCACAAAATAATAAAAATATTGTGCACGAGCACCATTTCGAGGAAGTTAGAGATGGCACCTTAGCACGTTCCTAGGAGGTCTCATGGAAACAAATTTGGAGGTTAGGAAGAGCCAAAACCTCTACAGGAATTCACCAATCCTTAGGGTCCCTCGTGAGTTTCATATTTTTGGAAATATCATCACCGCCATTTGACATGGAGGGAATTGATGTTTTCTAAAAATTCGGTGGCGAATGACGATATTCAAAATTGGTTAATCCTACAACATTCTCTGTAGGATAGGAAAATACATATTTCAATGGACGGGGATAGAATAAGATGGGGGCATAGGCCATTTACAACATTTATGATGAAGGAAGGTTAGAACCTAGTATGGGATAATGCAATGATTCCCCAAGAGTCACTATAGAGGAATATTCGGTCTCTCGAACTTTAGCCTAGGATGGCCCATTTCCTTTGTCTCATTTGATGATAGAGACTATTGAGATGGGACCATTTGCAGAAGAACGGATTCATTGGTCCATCTTGGTGTCTGTTATCTCAAAGGTAGGATGATAACATGGAACACCTGTTGAATGTATGTCCACTAGTAGAAGGTCTATGGGAAAGTTTACAAAGGTTGTTTGGTTACATGGATTGATCAAGAAATAACCTATGGGAAATGATGGAACAATGGATATGCTCGATATTCAAAAACATTGTACCAAATTGAGCTTGGTTTTTACTCCTCAGATTCTTTATCGGCAATATTTGTAAGGAATGCAATAGAATCATCTTCAGAAATGAGGATTCCACGGAGGTGGTTGTATAGTATACCACTATTGCTAATATAAGGGAAATGATGTTGGCAGAAAAATGGACGGAGGAGGATTGGAAAGATAATGGGAAATAAGCTATCATCCTTTCAATATTGGAACTCTCTCACTCGATGATCGGTCCTTAGGTTGTTTCTCTAGCTAAAAGTCCTAACTCATCTCCATTAGGCTTCCCTTTTCTTCTAGAGGGCTTCATCGAGTTAAATTTTGACGGAGCCTCCGAAGGAAATCTTGACCTTACAAGTTTTAGTGGTATTCTTAGGGATAGTAAAGGGAGACATAGGGGTTTGTATACAATATACTATGCCACACAAGCAATAACGTCACTAAATTTACAACATTGGAAAAAGGACTAATCGTGGTTAGGAAATTGGAATGACCAATATTCAAATTACAAGGGTCTCACAACTAGTGGCGACAATAATCTATAGATTAACCAACGGGTCTATAATGCCTAAAGGGATAAATATTTGAATACTAGAACATCACGCTTCTAGAATTTGAGACTTTATTATATCTTTAATGTATGTCATCACCTCTCACATGAGAATATCTAGTGACAAGGTGGTTGAATTCTTGGTATATTTGGGAACCCAAGATCGTCCTACAAAGTTTCAATTGTAGTGCCCCCTTTGGTGGATCTTGTAAAAATAGAGCGGTCGGAAAGAATCATAGAGAAATATATTCTATCCCCAATGGGGGTGATAAACGTCACAATAAATGAGCCTTGAGTGGCATTAAATATCCTCCCGTGCATAGAATGAATGATTTGTAGTGGAGAAGCTAGCTTGAGTGTAATGTATACAAAGGATCTAGAAGTAGGAGGGTTAATTTGGTTAATTTGGGCATCATTGGGAGATAAGAGATGGTATTTGAGTATAGAGGATCATTCTTGTCATAGATTGATGTTCTTGTAGTGTAGGGTGGCTACTAGTTCTAGCCCCATCCTGTCTTTCCTTTTGTAACGAGATTGGAGTATTATCTTTCACTTAGTAGTTTGCTCAATTGGGATCACGAACTAGTGAAAAGACTTAGCTATTGGGACCCTGGCTCATCTGCAGAGGTTTGGACTGGGGAAGAATTCCAAAAATAATGGATTTGGTAGTGCTTGGTTGAAAATAACGCCTTTCCATGGGCAAGAGATGGGTACCTTTTGTTTATGGCCTAGGTAATGTCGTCTAGTAGTCTGTGTCCTTTTATATCGCCATTCTTCAGTTTTGTTTCTAGTTTGAATTTTAGAGGTTGGTTGGGGTTAGAGGTGGGTATTCATGTAATTGTTAGTCTGCATTTGTTGGTTTGTGACCTTGTATATTTTTACTCCTCCCCTTGGGTCTCTAAAAGAATTGGTGCAACTTTGTTCTTTAGTTTGGTTTCTGGTGGGGGTTTTACAGGCTAGTTGGGGTTGGAGGTGGATACCTCTATAATTGTTATTTTTCATTTGGAATTCTGGGAATTAGCATCATCATACTCCTTATATTTGGACTCTAGAAACAAGGGTTGTTTTGTGACGTGTGTGGGGATTAAGTTGTCCCCACTAAAGGTCCCTCCTCTGAAGCGAGAATCGAAGGAAAGGGTGGTATGTTCCTAAGTCTTTTAGCTTAGTGGGAAGCTAGAATTTTATATAGTGATGTGGCACGGGCTTAGCCTAGTTGGATGGGCATGTTAGCATCCAAACCTTTGATAGTGTTAATTACACCTTTTGTCTTTCCACCAGTACAATGCTCTTTCATCAGAAGTGGAGAATTGTGTTCGGTCTAGTCATGGTGGTGAGTCAGTAACGAGGATGTTGAGTGAATTTTGTGGTGGTTTTGGACACACGAAAATGTAGCAGCATGAGGGATGATTAAGGAGGGGAGTAGGGCCCTGAGGCAAGGGAATGGGGCATCAAGAAGAGCAGGTTTATTATTATGGAGAGGTGGTTTAACATCCACACAGTCTTTGACCTTAGCATGTAGTTTCACCCTTGTTGCTCAATTTTTGGATGTTCATATCTTCTAGGTGACTGTAATAGTGGAGTCATTGGCTCATGATCATCATAACGATATGTTGTGGCTAGCAACAACCCCACTTCTTGTTTAGTGTTATTCTTAATACTAAATAAGTGGGGACCCATAGTTAAAAATTTTAAAAATCAAAGTAGTGCTTAAATTCCCTTTTCGAATAAACATACCATCATAATCTTAGGAAACCCCCCTTGGAAAATCTAAAAATCTAAGCTTTATGATAAGGTAAGATAAAATCTTTCCTTGGGAAAAATCGCATCGCAAAAAGATAGCGGGATGCCACCTTACAAGGACAATTCCAACATTTTCGAGATTGCGATATGCGACAATAAACAAATATCGCATCGCATTCATCATAACTCACATTGAAAAAAAACTTAAATTTTCTGATACGCGATGACGCCGATCGCAAAATCGCATTTCGCAGAAATCAGGTTAACAAAGATTGTCATACATAACATTCCTGCGATCTGCGATATTGCAGTTTCTTGATTTTGCGATACAATTATAAAGCGATAATGCGATGTCATGAGCGATCAACTTTGAGATGTTTTGATTTTGCAATTTTACGATGTTACGATCTATGATGTTGCGAAGAAAATCACAAAATCGCTCCATTGCAGGTCTCTCGGGCGCATTATTCAAGAAAAGTATTTTCCATAAGTTGACACCTAGTTATGCGCTTTAATGTTAATAAATGAGGTAGTTTCGAGTTATAATGGAATATGGGTTCATTCATATCGAAAGAATCATTTCACATAAGGCGGTATGCTTGATGTGTCTGCGGCATTTAAAACTTTCCCATCACCCTTCCTTGTCACTCATTTTCACTTCACTTGTGAATTGCAGGAACGGAGAACAAAGGCCAATACAAAGCAATACGCAGGATAAAATGGGAAATAAAAGCAAATCTCTGAGCTCTGAAAAAAGGAGATGCAAATCTCTGAGCTCTGAAGAAAAGGAGATGGCGCCCTTGTATACAGACACGGCTTGTAATCGAGACGTGGGAATAGCTACGTGGGAAGGCATGTATAATTTTCTCGAAGAGGAGAATCCCAGAGTAATGGGAGTTACTGCTACCGTAGGCTCAAATGGTTCTTCAAAAGCATCTCTTACAGAGCTAGCTTGCTCATTCCTACACCGGATAGCAGCAAGACCCAAGACTCTCTCATACACAGACATGGTCAAGTGGATACTAGATCAAAAAACAGAGGTAGTTTTTGATGGCGCTAATCACGCATCGCTGAGGAAAATTGCTCGAAAAGGCAAGCTGCTAATTACCCAGTCACCTACAAACTCTAAAATTGCAAGAAAGTAACGATAGAGGCAGATTAGAAACAGTGAGCTCAAGAAAAGGCAAAAGCAATCCAAGGGTTAACCAAGTTGAACTGGGAATATTACTGGGCATACTTGGTAAAGCCACATAGCCAGTGGATGACTGTTAAGTGTATCATCAATTCGGCAGAAAAAATAGCGCCAGCTCTTGTTGATTCTATTATCTCAGCTCAGCTAGAAGTGGAAGTCGGCCAACTAGCTCTTCTCAAACAGATGCTGCATGCATGCAATTTCAAGGACCAAATACAGAAGTAGTTTAATTTTAGATTCAATTTTAGCTTTAATTTTGTTTTATTTTCCTGAAAAGAGGACGGTCATTTAAACCGTATCCTATATTTTTGTAATAATATATTTTTAGATTTAGTTAGTAGTATTTAAACCCTTCTCATGCATTTAGAGAAGGGTCCTGAAATTTATCAAAAACATATCCCCACAACATGCACTTCTGTACCCTCTGAGGAGGTTTTGATGAATGAATGGAACAAGATTTATTGATGTTTGCATTTGATATCTGCTACTAATGTTGCACTTTTGTACTCTTAGTGGATGTTAGATCAAGAGGAAATAAATCGTTATCACTTGAAGCTCATGAGTAGGACTAGTTATAAATGGTATTTCTATCTCCTAACTATTTCTGCCTCGTGTTAGAGTGATTTTATGTTCAGTTATTTATATATTAATGTATGAATGCTTGAGTTATCATTTGGCACTTTTGTACGGTGATAGCTATTTATTTATGCTTACTGTATGAATAGCTCATTATGTGATATGTTTTTCACAGATGTTTTGTCTGAATTTTTATACAAAGTGGTTCATCTTTATTGAATTCTTTTCTCATAACAGCTGAATGATCTTTATTACCAGTTGTTGTTTGAAATCATTTTAGATCGCATAAAAGAAAGATCACACCCCGAGTTAGTGTAGATTTACATATTTCTGTTTATTAGAATATATTTTCCTTATTATTAGATTAGAATTAGAGTATAAGTATTCCATTTAGAAACTGTTAGAAACAGAAATATCAATCTTTCTCACAGACACACAAGTTGGGAAACTGGTCCCATATCCCCAGTCGGACCCGCTATACCAAATGGAAAAGGAGCTTCCAACCAAGGTCCAGACCGGGCGGGTATCCCCCTTGTTGTAGACCCTATTTTCAGGGCTTCAACATATTTGGCGCTATAAGGAGGGCCTCGAACTGCGAATGGCAAGTAAATCTAAATCTAAATACCATTATGAGAGTAAATCGCCCACACCATCTCCTTCGACTTCTCCATTATCTTTAAATCTAGAGTCAGAAGTCACTTGATCAACAGCCACTGCTACGAACCCTGACCTTTCAGAACAATCTACTACTGAACCTCCTGAAGTTGAATCTTTGATTCACAAACTCTAGCGATTTTCAATATCTCCTCAAAAATGTAATAAATCTCAAGGCAGCGTGACTTCACAATATAATCCTACTCATCCTCTTACCAGGTTAAAGAGCGAAAAGTTTGGTATTGAGCCAATCGAATTACCTCTACCTACTAGTAAGAGAGCAAGGAAGTCTCCTAAAGGATCTGATAGCGAGACTCTTTCATCATCATCATGCATCTCAACCTCTTCACCGCGAAGTCAACCATCCACCCCTCCACTTCAGATCATCGTCCATCAACCTATTGCAACTTCCTCAACTCCTTCTCAAACATCTGGAGTCATAATATCCTCATCTTCTCAACCGGAGGGATCATCTTCTACACTTTCCTCTGTTAGTAGTTCAGTGATGGCCCAAACTCCATGGAATAACCTAGGGCAATCTTAATGCCTGCACCCTTGAGCCAGATACCGGCCCATCCTGAAAAATGGATACCTAAGTTTAATACTGAGGCAGGCATGCTAGCAGAAGAACATATAAATAACTTTATGCTATCCATAAATCTCAATGGAGTTGTTAATGAAGATGTTGTTATTCGACTCTTTCCTTATACTCTGCAAGGAACGACCGATCATGGTATTTCTCATTACCATCTAGATCTATTACTAGTTGGGACATCTTCCAAGAACAATTTCTGACCAAGTTTGGTGATGACAGGTCTACAGCGACACTGATCAATGACTTGTCTAACCTTAGGTCCGAGTCAAGAGAACCCATCAAAGATTTCAATTTACGTTTCCGTAAAATTTTAAACAAAATTCCTACTGCCTCTCAGCCTAGTGAAGAAGTGCAAAGTGAATGGTACATTATTGCTTTACCATCAAACTTGGCAATCTTTGTTGATAGGTCTAACAAAACGACCTTAGTGGAAAATACGAAAGAAGCAATAGTAGTAGAGAAATGTATTACGGCCTTAGAAAAGGAAAATGCAATGGAAGAACGAAAATCTAAGAAGGTCTCATTCAAAGAAGATCCCAAGAAACAGCAACCGAAAGATCCATTCGATTTAGAAGGATTACAAAATTTTTTGAAGACCATGTCTAACGAAATGGTTGACATTAAGAAACAAGTAGCAGAAACTTCTTCTAAAAATCCATACAGGCCTTTTTAAAGAAATCCTTCAACCGATTCCAAACCTCCTAATGCTATTTCAAATGCTGAATCAAAAGAAGAAGAAGAAGAGGAAAAAGCTACTTGATAACATATCGATGAAGAAGAAGTTGTAGAGTTACAAGGTATGTGGGATTTCATCCTCCCAAATGAAGAGGAGCAGGAGGCATTCCCGGTTAGTACTCGCAGTAGAAATCAGCTTAATCCTCCTCAACCTACACCTAAGCCAAAGAGCACAAGCTCAATGACTAAGGATAAGGTCGCACCCAAGAAAGCATCACCTAAAGCGACTCAAACCAGCCCAGTCCAAACAGACACATCTACTCCATCTAAAACGCTAATCGTTTCTGATGAAATCGAGTATAACATCATAGAAGACATGAAAAAGACTAGGGCCAATATTACTCTTTTTGAATTGAGCAAGTTAAAACATCAGTAGAAATTACTTCTGAAAGAATTACATGCTGTACCAGTTGCACCTTTACCAGTTGTTGTAATCTCTCAAGCTTCCCATGATATGGGAGGACCTCCAACTAGTACAATCAATAAAATTGATCCAAATGATATCGCATTAATTAGAGGAAGATCAAGATCGCATACTCCCCCATTTCTCGTTACGTATGAAATTTTCAATAAAAATGTGCATAATTGCTTAGTTGATTCTGGAGCTTCATCGAATATTTTACCAAGATCAATTTGCGCAAAATTAAATGTTCAACCAAAGAAATCCGTTGTACGCATCGTTCAGCTTGATTGATCGCAAGTTGAAGTGATTGGTGAGTTAAATCAGGTTACCATAAGGTTGTCATCCAATTGAAAGGTATGTCAAGTTATCAACATTTTAGTTGCTGATACTCCTGAGTTTTATGGCTTAATTCTTAGCAGAGATTGGTCAGAAAAACTTCATGGATACTTTGCAACTAACTGGTCGCACATGTCGCTGCCTTACAATGGTAAACCCAACCAAATAAAAGTTGAACGTGAGCGACATCAGAAATACATAGTAACAGAACTTGAGGGAGAAAATGAACCAGTAGCATATAATTCTAACATCAATGGCAATTATTCAGTAGATTCTTTCTTAGGAAATTTTAATGCTCATTCTTCACCTTACTTAGAACATTTTGTTTTATCTCAAGTAGAAATTTTTTCTCAAACAGATAGTTCTAAATGCTTTAATTTTATAGATAGTCCTATAAATAAATCATTGTTTTGGAAACTATTTTTTGATGGTTCTAAGTCTAACGAAGGAGGAGGAGCAGGATGCATATTAGTAAGCCCAGAGGGAGATAAAACTATGTTAACTTGTAGACTGGAATTCGAGTGCACCAACAATACCGCAAAATACAAAGCTCTAGTCCAAGGGTTGTAGAAGGCAATCGGATTAGACGACAAATACCTGCAAGTTTTGAGAGATTCTGAAATTATAATAAGACAGGTACGAAATACTATACACTGTTTATCAGGTCATTTAAAGCATTACCAATCTTTAGTTCAAGATCTGACTGAACATTTTATAGCATTTGATATTTCATCAATTCCCAGACTCTAGAACGCTAGCGCAAACCTCTTAGCCAACGTAGCTTCCAAGCTCATTCCTATAGAATATTTTAGCCCTGACCGATTTTCAATTGAGTTAATTTTTAGACCATCTATCCCTAATAATATTACCAATTGGACGATTTTCAATGACGATCCTGATATCGTGACTTTTCTCACATCTGAAGGATCCTACACCAATCAAATAATTGACAAAGACCAACATGACCAACAATTGCAACAGGATAGTACTAACAATGCTATACCTAAATCAATAGTCAAATTAGAAGACCTTTATGATTTGAAAGATCGATTCAAAAGATCTACCAATTCAAAACTCCAAAGTTCAACTTTGAATTATGAATTAGTAAATGTAGGAACTGATGCTAAACCACAGAACGTCAACCTAGGCCTTGGCCTAGCCCCTGAAGAGAAATTAGCATATATTTGTCTCTTGAAACAATACAAAAGTGTCTTTACCTGGAATTACGATGAACTCAAAACGTACGACACCTCCATCATCCAACATACTATCCCAATGATCAATAATGAAAAACCTGCCCAAAAAAAGTTGAGAAAGATCCATCCAAATTTAGAAAACCAGATTGAAACTGAACTCAATAAGTTATTGAAAGCCAAAATAATTTTTCCCGTTAGACATTCTAAATGGGTCTCCAATATGGTACCTATTAGAAAGAAAAACTAGGATATTAGAATCTGCATCGACTTTCGAAACCTTAACAAGGCCTTCCAAAAGGATAACTTTCCTTTACCTCCCATGGAAAAAATACTACAGGCAGTTGCGGGCTCAGAATTAATATGTTTCCTGGATGGATTCTCAGGATACAACCAAGTGCTGGTACATCCCGACGATCAATTAAAAATGACATTCAAAACTAAATGGGGCACATACGCATATCAAAAGATGACATTTGGTTTGATTAACGCGGGTGCCACATTTCAAAGAGCCATGGACATTGCATTCAAAGGGTTAGTTAATAAGTCATTCATAATCTATTTGGATGATATTACTGTTTATTCCAAGAAACGAAACAACCATCTTAGGGATCTAAAACTAATCTTCAAACGTTGTTTAAGGTATGGAATTTCGCTTAACCCAAAAAAGTCCTTTTTCGCTTTAAGTGAAGGAAAGCTTCTAGGATTCATAGTGTCAAAATCTAGAATTCACATAGACCCTAACAGAATCAAGGAAATTTCCGCAGTCCGCTTACCTCAGAACAAGAAAGCTATGCAATCTTTCCTTGGCCAAATTAACTTTGTAAAGAGATTCGTTCCAGACTTTTCATGAATTGTGTCTCCTTTACAAGCCATGATTAAAAAGAATGCAAACTTTAAATGGGGCCAAGATGAACATGAGGCATTCAATCTGATCAAACAAGCCATTATCAATGCTCCATTGTTAGTAACTCTAAATTGTTCTGATCATTTTATTTTGTACACCTTTGCCTCAGATAAATCATATGCTGTGATACTCACTCAAACAAATCAAGAAAAGGTGGAAGCCCCAATTGCTTTTTTCAGTTCCAATTTACAAGGTGCTGAATTGAATTATCCAGATGTGGAAAAACAAGCTTATGCTGTTTTTAAAGCAATTAAATATTTCAGACCTTTTTTACTTAAAACACATACCAAGATCATAGTGTCGTTTCCAGCGGTAAGAAATCTTCTAGTACAGAAGGATGTGGGTGAGAAAAAGGCCAATTGGGCTACTGCCTTACAGGAATACGATGTTGAAATCAAACCAGCAAGTATTTTAAAAGGCCAAGGCTTTTGCAAAATGCTGGTAGGAGCATCGCTAATACCTGAAAATCCATCTGAAGAGGTACAAGTATACGAGGTAAGCCTAAACGATGCTGAGTCATTATATGATGATATTATTTATTATTTAAAGAATGAATATGCTCCTCCAAATCTTGATCATACCAAGAAAAGAGCCCTGAGGTTAAAAGCCAAACAATATCAACTTGTAAATAACGTTCTTTTCAGAATAAATTACGATTATGTTCCACTTAGATGTCTTGAGAAAGTTGAAGCTGAAAAAGTCTTGCAAGGAACTCCACGATGGGCCAGCATGTGGACACTACGCTGGACATGCAACTGCTCATAAGATCTTACGCACAGGCTATTATTGGCCCACATTATTCAAAGATGCACATAACTATGTAAGAAAATGTCAAGTCTGCCAAACTGCTGCTGGGAGACAAAAGAAACCATCCCTACCACTGCAACCAGTTACCATTAAACAGCCTTTCGATCAGTGGGGATTGGACATAATAGGTGAGATCGTTCCTCACTCTTCTAAAGAGCATAAATACATCCTTACAGCAACAGACTACTTTACCAAATGGGTAGAAGCAGTTCCACTCAAGACTGCTAATGCTGAAAACATCATTGAATTCATACATCAGTTCATAATCACCAGGTTTGGATTGCCTTCAGCTTTAATGTTTGATAATGCATCATACTTTTTTGGAAATGCAATGACTGAGTTTGCACTCAAAAGAGGTTTCAAACTTAAATATTGTGCCAATTATTATCCACAAGGGGTTAGCTGATTCTACCAATAAAAACCTAATCAAGATTATCAAGCAAACCATTGACCAAAATCATAAGAATTGGCATAATTATTTAATATATGCTTTATGGGAAAACTAAATAACGTAAAAAGCCTCTATTGGTACTTCTCCCTTTAATTTAGTTTATGGGAAAGAAGTAGTTCTTCCAACACATCTGGCAATTCCCTCTTTAGCCTTAGTTCAGTACATTGATGAAGTACCAACTTCTTCTTTACAACTTAGGCAGCTGGAATTAATTAAATTAGAAGAACAATGAGAAAGGGCTAAGGTAAATCACGCTCATCATCAAGCATTGGTGAAAGCCTCTTTTGATTCCAATATGGTATCCAGAAAAGATTTTCAAATAAGAGATCTAGTTTTAAAATGGGACAAGGCTCATGAGGAAAAGGGAAAACATACAAAATTTCAAAGAATTTGGCTTGGTCCTTTTCAGATCATAGAAGTCGTAGGTCCGTCTACCTTCATGTTACAAGATTTAACAGGGAAAAGAGATTCTCTACATGTTAATGTTCAAATTCTCAAGTAATATTTTCCATAGAAGATCATTCTTCTATTTTTTTTAGGGTAGTTGTTATTCATTTCATAATAAAACCGGTTGTAAATGGTTACAATAGGCATTTACAAAAAAGACACCAATTCTCTCTCAAATTTTGATCTTTCTCTTGTATAAATAGCAAATCTTTTGGAAAATTGATCTTTATTATTGAAAGATATAGTTAAAAAAACTCCAGCCTAGATATGATACTAGTTTCAACTTCATAAAATTTGATGAAAACAACCTTTAGTAAGAAATTGTTTTATATCAGTGCAATGAAAGGTATCAATAACAAAATAAAGATTCTCTGTAGAACAGCTATTTCCAAAAACTCTACTATTGTTGTCTAGAGCTATCTTAAGGAAACAATGACTTCCTCCCTACTAAGGAAATCACAACTTTCAGAGGAACAATCCAAGGATACAATTTATCTTAAAGAGTGAGTGGTCTCATCACGAGCTGGCTTATCATAATCATAGATATTATAGCTTGCTAACTTTGTCAATACTACATACCACAACAGAGCAATGACTCAAGATTGTTGCAATCAAAAGGCAAGGGGTCTTATCACGAGCCATCTTGTTCAGCAAAGTTATAAATCAAGTGAATGACTGTGTCATGAATTGGCTACCAAATCAAGACATTGCTCTTTAAGAATAAAAAGAAAATCAAAGCAATAACTGTGGGTGTGGATTCTTCTTTGGGAATTCTAGGTTTCTTTAAGTAGGATACATGATCATTGTTGCGTAAAAGGTAACCCTGTCGAGGCTATAAACGCCTGCTGGCAGCAGAGACTCTACCTACGAAAAATGACCATATTTAAAACTGGTTTACAGAGAATAATTTGTTTTATCTTTACAAGCCAAGTAATGACTGATGTAAATTCAAGGACTAGCTTGGGGCAGCAAATAATCAAAGTTGAAAATAGTTGAAACAAAATGTCATTGACAGGTTAAAGTATAATGTACTTTCTCTTTCTATAATAAAGTTTAACCATCTGGAAAATTTTCTGTTTTGGAAGTTTTGAAAATTCAAAAAGCAGCAGAGATAACTGGTTCTTCCAAGTGAATCACCAATTGTTGTGGCTAGCAACAACCTCCCTTCTTGTTTACTGTTATTCTTAATACTAAATAAGTTGGGACCCTTAGTTAAAAATTTAAAAAATCAAAGTAGTTCTTAAATTTCCTTTTCGAATAAACTTACCATCATAAGCTTAGGAAACCCCCCCTGGAAAATCTAAAAACCTAAGCTTTATGATAAGGTAAGATAAAATCTTTCCTTAGGAAAAATTGCATCGGAAAAAGATCGCGGGATGCCACCTTACAAGCACAATTCCAATATTTGCGAGATTGCGATATGCGATAATAAACAAATATCACATCACATTCAGCATAACTCACATTGAAAAAAAACTTTAATTTGCCGATACGCGATGACAGCGATCACAAAATCACATTTTGAAGAAATCAGGTCAACAAAGATTGTCATACATAACATTCTTGCGATCTGCGATATTGCGATTTCATGATACAACAATAAAGTGATAATGCGATGTCATGAGCGATCAACTTTGCGATGTTGCGATTTTGCGATTTTGTGATGTTGCAATCTACGATGTTGCGAAGCAAATCGCAAAATCGCTCCATCGCAGATCTCACGGGCGCGTTATTCAAGAAAAGTATTTTCCATAAGCTGACACCTGGTTACGCACTTTAATGCTAATAAATGAGGTAGTTGCCATTTATAATGGAACATGGATTCGTGCATATCGAAAGAATCATTTCACATAAGGTGGTATACTTGATGTGTCTGCGGCATTTAAAAATTTCCCATCACCCTTCCTTGTCATTCATTTTCACTTCACTTGTGAATTGCAAGAATGGAGAACAGAGGCCAATACAAAGCAATACGCAGGATAAAATGGGAAAGAAAAGCAAAGCTCCGAGCTCTGAAGAAAAGGAGATGATGCCCTTGTATACAGACACGGCCTGTAACAGAGACACGGGAATACCTACATGGGAAGGCATGTATAATTTGCTCGAAGAGGAGAATCCCAGAGTAATGGAAGTTACTGCTATTGCGGGCTCAAATGGTTCTTCAGAAGCATCTCTTACAGAGCTAGCTTGCTCATTCTTACACTGAATAGTAGCAAGACCCAAGATTGACGTGGTCAAGTGGATACTAGATCAAAAAATGGAGGCAGCTTCCCATGCGCGATTAGCGCTAGGCGCTAATCGCGCATCGCTGAGGAAAATTTCTCGAAAAGGCAAGCTGCTAATTACCCAGTCACCTACAAGCTCCAAAAATCGCAAGAAAGCAACGATAGAGGCAGATTGGAAATAGAGAGCTCAAGAAAAGGCAAAAGCAATCCAAGGGTTAACCGAGTTGAGCTGGGATTATTACTGGGCATACTTGGTAAAGCCACATAGCCAGTGGATGGTTGTTAATTGTATCATCAATTCGGCAGACAAAATGGCGCCAGCTCTTGTTGATTATGTTTTCTCAGCTCAGCTAAAAGACGAAGTCAGCCAGCCGACTCTTCTCAAACAGATGTTGCATGCGTGCGATTTCAAGGACCAAATACAGAAGTAGTTTAATTTTAGATTCAATTTTAGCTTTAATTTTGTTTTATTTTCCTGAAAAGAGGACAGTCATTTAAACCATATCCTATATTTTTGTAATAATATATATTTTAGATTTAGTTATTAGTATTTAAACCCTTATCATGCATTTATAGAAGGGTCCAAAAATTTATCAAAAACGTATCCCCAGAACATGCACTTCTGTACCCTCTGAGGAGGTTTTGATGAATGAATGGAACAGGATTTATTGAGGATTGCATTTGATATTTGCTACTGATGTTGCACTTTTGTACTCTTAGTGGATGTTAGATCAAGAGGAAATAAATCATTATCACTTGAAGCTCATGAGTAGGACTAGTTATAAATGGTATTTCTATCTCTTAACTATTTCTGCCTTGTGTTAGATTGATTTTTTGTTTAGTTATTTATATATTAATGTATGAATGCTTGAGTTATCATTTGGCACTTTTGTAAGGTGATAGCTATTTATTTATGCTTAGTGTATGAATAGCTCATTGTGCGATATTTTTTTCACAACTGTTTCGTCAAACTTTTTATATGAAGTGGTTCATCATTATTGAATTCTTTTCTCATAACAGTTGAATGACCTTTATTACCAATTTTTGTTTGAAATCATTTTAGATCGCATAGAAGAAAGATCACACCCCGGTTTAGTGTAGATTTACATATTTCTGTTTATTATAATATATTTTCCTTATTATTAGATTAGAATTAGAGTAGAAGTATTCCATTTAGAAACTGTTAGAAATAGAAATATCAATCTTTCTCACACACACACAAATTGGGAAACTGGTCCCATATCCGTATCCGGACCCATTATACCAAACGTAAAATGAGCTGCCAACCAAGTTCCGAACCGGGTGGGTATCCCCCTTGTTGTAGACCCGATTTTTGGGGCTTCAACATGATAATAATGTGATTGTAGCCTTCACGAATGACGTTCAACACAAGCAGTGGAAAATTCTGGATCAAATGGCCTCCCTTAGACATGGAAAAAAGTGACTTCAGGAAAAATTGGATCACCTTGAAGGGAGAGTGGAAAATATGGAATCTCATATTTTCATAAGGTTTTCCATCAGCAAAATGAAAAAGGTCTTGTAGACCAGCGTCGAGGAAATAATGCATACAGGATATGGTTGTGGGATGTATTTGGATACTTGGTTTCTTCTAGTGGAGATGGGCAATTTGTATGGGAGTATGTAAATTTTTTCTACATTTGTCAATTGTTTTTGGTCCTTACCACTCGTCTGAAAAGTACGGTGGGAATGAGGTGAGTCGAATGCTGAATTCTTATGAAAAGCACTCAACGATGTACATTTTTTAAGAAGTAATAGAATTTTTTGATCTACAAAAAAAAAACAAAACTGAGACGATTATAAAAGCATATAAAAATATTCAATTGCTTTACCTAAATTTTTCATCACATGTTAGTGACATTCTTCATATATCAATACCATTATAAAATTAATTGTTATCACTTTAAGTGAAAACATACTAATCATTGATTCAAAACTTGATTCAAAACTTTATTACGAGCCTAGATGTGTGTTGCAGAGAAATTAAATACCCATTACTTATGATGCATTGTTGAAGTTCATCTATTGGGTAAAGTGAAATAATACACACATAAACTAAGGCTAAAAATCTCGAAGAAGAAGTTGAAAAGGTGAGTATAAACATTGCAAATAAAAAAATGGTTGATTACTATATTTTTTGTGTATTTCTTCTTCCTTTGGTGTGTTTAAACCTAATTCATAGTGCTTTAACCCTAATTTATAACCATAAATTATATATCATAATAAGGATTTTATATATTAAATGAGATTAACCTTAAAATAGTTGTGAATTATAAAATATTATATTAAGAAATATATTATCTAGTGTTTGGTGCTTTAAATCTAATTTAAGGTCCTTTAACCCTAACCAATATATATAAATGATATTTAAAATTGTTATGTATATTAAACTATACTAACCGTAGGTATAAATTATATAATAATATATTAAGATATATATTGTTATTGCTATGTTGGTGCTTTAGATCATACAGTTCTTTAACTCTAACATGTGGTTATAAATTATATATTATAATAAACATTATCTATGTTAAATTAATTAGCTGCAAAACACTTATAAATGATAAAATATTATATTAAGATCATCAAATTAAGAATATTATAATTTTAGTCCGCCTAGAAAGATGATAAAAAATGTTAACATACTTACATTACATCTCACGTCTAACTCCCACATATCTCCCTAATAAAATTATATCTTAAATTTACTCTATACCCATTAAATACTCAAAGCTATAACTATCATAATCTCAAATACTAGGTTATATCAATTACCTCCACATTACATCACTACGATATTCCCATGGCCATTTCACATATTTACCTACAATTTTACTCTCATAATTATCAATTGAATAAATTTCATTTACTTTTTTTCGTGTCAATCAACATGTTCCATTAAATCATGAGAAAGGTAGGTCATTGGCTACAATCAGTAAAAAAATAAAAGAAATCACTTATACTTTATTTTTTGGTCTAAAGATACAAGCAGAAAATCCTAGATAAGGAATTTCAAAATAGTAAGACCGAAGGTTTATACCCCACAAGGCTCAAAATTGACCAAGAAACTCAAAATAACCCAAAAACATAATTTAGCCATCCAGATTAAATAGATGTGCTTTATTAGGACACCATTGCCAGGTCTTCGAAGCTCCTCATGTATATGTGCTTCAATATGCGACATCCTCCCTTCAAAAGAATCTAGTTGCTCCTTCAACTGTTTTTTGCCCCTTCGAAGAGAGGTTTATGTTAGAAATTAGGACAATAATAAGAGGGGCGTGAATCAATATTGTAATAATTTTAAAAAATTATTTTATTTATAACAATATTAATACATCATAAAGAGATTCAACAATTAATTCATATGATCATGACAGGAAATAATATCAGTAATAGAAGGAACACACAAATCCTTCAAATTTTACTTCAATTCCTTTACAAGGAAACTTACAACTTATCGTTACATATTTCTCTAGCTACAACGAGTAGGAAGCTAAAACGCCCTGATATATCAACTAGAACTGAATGGATCTACACCCCCAAATATTTACCGACACCTAATGGAAGGAGCTACAACCCCTGATCTACAAGCTACAACTTTGTTGACATCAATGATTCATTTTCAACCCATTTTCACACTAGAACCATGAATGAAAACTCCAAAATAAATTAATTTTCCCCTTCAAACACTCACTAAAACACTTTTAGAAATTTGTGATTACTAAGAAATCCACCATAAAACATCAACACCAATCCAACTCAGTCACAGACAAGTAATTCACCAAATCTCTGAGAATTCCTTAATAAATTATGCTTATAAAGAATCTGAAGTTGATAATTTTGGCTTTTGTGATTTTTAGGTAATTTCACTTGAATCGTTGAATGAGTCTTTAATTTTTTCATTTTTCCTACTCATTTCATTATTCTCAACCTTCTCGTCAAGTTATTAGGTTTCTATCTACTATTAAAACTCAAATTGTGAGTTAAATTACTAATTTTAGCTATTCTCGCTCTTTGACAGGATTTAGTTGAGATTTTCTATATTTAACAGGTTTTAACTTTGGCTTAACTAAAAATTTTAACTCTTATTTTTTCCATGCCATTGATCTTCCCTTTAAGTACTTGTGTGTTGGTACTCTGTCTCTTGGCCACCCATAAGACCATAGGCTATGATGTCCACCTTACTTTTTAGGCACTTAACTGTGATCCCCTCGTATTTTAAGCCTTGAGGGCTTATTTCCTTTATAACTTCTCTACGTCCTTGGTCTTCTCATTTCACAAGACCAAGTGTTGGTGCTTGGTTCTTGACACCTTAGTCCTCACACATATATATAGTTCCTTTAAAAATATCTAGGGTCATGCCGTAGGGATGACGTGTCTTGTGGGGCCTCCTTCCAACTACTCATTAGTTGTTGTTTCCAGTTGTACCATCGACATGTCTTGGCTCTCTAGTCCATACCCTTCTATTTTTGTGCCTTGATATCCTTCTGGGGTCAACCCACAAGGATGATGTGTCCTTGTGGGGCCTCCCTCTGCACTTACGAGCCACTAAATACTCATTTGTGCTAAGTTGACTCTAACACATGCCACATCAGTGCAATGACCATTCATCTCATAACTCCTCTACATGCATCGCTTAAATCTTCGAGTATTAGGAACATGGGATGACATCATTCTGTCATTACCCATGCCACATAACGCTCTGTGAGTTGTCCATATTTCACCCAAAAATGGCCCATTCAGGTACCTAAAAACGTTAAATATGCATGATACATGTCCACCTCTCATTGGGCCATGTCACGCTAACATCATCAACAACCTATGCATCTAGGTCATCTTTGCAAGCCAATCATATTCCACCACCCATCCTTTTATACAGGAGAGAGAAATGGCTCATGCTTTCAGTTTTATCGTTGAATTCCTTTGATAACAAAACTACTGAGTTCAAGCATTTAACCTTTTGCACCTCTTCGACGTTGTCTAGAATTGCTCCAAATCATTTACTGTTTTCACTAGGAAAAGAGCATATTTCGACACCACTATAGTGTGGTTTGTAAAATCAGGAGGGGGTGTCAATATGAATCTTCATCTTCGAACTATTGATTGTTGGTATGAGAAAACCACCCATTTTGACACTCCTCTCTTCTTTTCTAACATGCTATGGACCCCGTTGGAACTGCCTCTGATGCACTAGTGGGACGCGTGGCACTTGATCTACCACAAAAAATGGCTATCATTTAACTCTGACCACCTACAGGGATTGTTTCATCCCACTAGCCTCTTCTATGGGCTCTTCAAAAGCCTCCAAGATATTCACGTTGAGATGAGGTTTATAGTGGGCTCTGCCTTCAGCCAATAATAATGCTCTCACTGTTGCATTTTTTGCTCCATATCTACGTCGGGCTTTGTTTGACCGCTCCGCTAACAAGGTTATCCTGATTTGGGCACACCACCAAACTAACTACTGCTAAATCCTCCTCTACCAATATAACTCTACAAAATTTTCACTTTGGGGTCCTTGACTTTGACTGGATATATCTACTCATCGAGGAGGCCATTTTCAAACTTCCACATACCAATGGAAGGCTCATCGAGATATCTATCCAACTAATTGAGTTCTAATAGAAATTGGGATGATTGTTTGAGCCACAAATGGCTCCAAATATCATGCACCTTGACAAATGAGCTCCACCATATTGTAGTCACCTTAAGTCATCATTTTTCAATGTGATGGGACTCCAAATTAGGTATAAATTAATGACCATATTACCATCCTTCAACATATTACACCTGCCTTTTTGCATTATATGACATATCTTTAACTTTAATATGTTCATAGGAAGGTTGAGAGATAATTACATATTATGTGCCCAATATTATTTATTTTTGTAAAATATTGTGAGAATATTGAGGAGATTATGAAGACTTTGAGGATAAGATAATATAGGGACTTTATCCCTGCTATAGGATGGACCAAGGTTTGATAAAAATGAACAATATATTATGAAATGATTGAACAGATTTTGGAGCTCCAATGATTGAGAAAATCTAGTAATGTGCTCCTTGTCATTTAATGAATATTCCTAGTGTTGGGAACTAGATCCACGTTTTGATTGGAGGGGAAATATGGTTCCTTTCGAATTTTCCTCTAGGGGCATGTATTCCTTAGTCTTGTTGTGGAGAAAACATGTTATTTAGAAGCTCTGGTAAAATTTCTAGCACAAATGTAAATGGATTGACTCAAATAATGAATTTTGGTGCCACTTTTAGCTTCTAAAACTTGGATTCCTTCATAGGAATTTGAGTGTCCTTGAGCTTGGCCATCCCATGAATATCAGAGACTTCTTGTAGAATTTCTTTACTTTGTTTGAATTTCTTTTTCACTTGCTTCCCTTATTTGTTCATTTAGTATTCATTGTTCTTTTATTGTAGGTTATATTGGTGAAATTATTTAAGTGATTTCCTTCGCAAGTTATTTAAAAAGTCAAAATCATGATGAATCCTTATAACAGCTTTGAAAATTCATATTCATCATTGATCTACTTAGATTGGTTTACAAGTTAACAAATCTAGAACTTCTAGAGGTCTCTTGTAGGAAAATAGTAGTAATTCTCTATTTTTTTTAAACACATGTTAACGACCTTATTTTGAGTTTATTCCACTTATATTAATGAATAAAAATACTCAAGTTATTAAAAAAATTGACCGCATAAATTTTTCACTTGATTAGGTTGAGAATTTGGTAGGTTAACTAGCTCACTAATTCTCGAATTTCCTGTTTTTAGAGTAGTAATTTTCTGCAATTTTTTAGCACATGTTAATAGGGATATTTTTGAGTGATTCCAATCAGAATGGAGTCCTAGGACATCTCAATTCATAAGAAAAATATCCCATCTAATTTTAATTTTACTATCTTGGGAATTTGGAAATTTATCTCAAGGAGTATTAGTCTGGTAGAAGTCCTCTACCACTGTCTAAACTCGGCCAGATTTCCCTTAAAAACTTGATTTTTGCATTTGGGGATTGAATAATGACCTCCAAGATTTGAATCCATGATTGGGGAAGACCAACAACCACTTAGGACTTCCCGTTTTTTAGCTGCAACACATTCCAACTATTATGTGTTAGTAGACACATTCATGAGTTGAATGACATAGTGATGATTTTCACGATTACTTTATGAAGAACCTAATAAAATCTGATTAAAGGTCTAATCTCTTTTGAATGCAACAATTTTGTAGGAAATTAAAAGGTAAGTTCCTTAGATAGAACAACAAATGACACCTCTCATAAATAGATCACAAATCAGTACACAAGTATCCTTGATGTGGTTAAAACCCTCAAAGAGGGAAATAGTCCATGACGTAGGCCAACGTGACCACTTCAGGAAATTTATTAATGTAAAGAAAGAAAATTTACATAATATTCTCTCATGAACGGTCACCTTACAAATGACCCTCCATGCTCTTTAAATATAGATCATGGACCAATCGAGTATTAAGCCACAGATCAAGTGTCAGTAATACCAAGGGGAGAATGAACTGTCACATAGCTTCATGTCTAGAACATATCATGACCATCAAATTGTATGTTACAAAAAGTACATAGTAAAGAAGAAACTTTACCTAACTATACACTAGAAGAAGTTATACTTAATTATTTCCTATGTGTTGGAATACCCTAACATCCCCGCTTAAGAACAACTTGGGATAGGATTGAAGGATGTACAAAATTATCACAATAGGAGAAGGAAGGAGGCATAGAGCCTACCCCCCCTAGTGACAACTTCCTGAACTCCAACTGTAAATTTAATTTTAGTAAACTTCACCTCTTTGAGAGCCTTTGTGAAGATGTCTACAACTTGATCGTGGGTTGAACAATATTTCACTTCAAGAACATGGTCGTGAACAAGCTTTCTGATGAAGTGCACGTGAAGTTTAATTTTCTTTCTACACTGATGTTGGACTAGATATTTGCATAGTTGAATGGCACTTTGATTATCACACCAAAGTGTAGTCGGATGCTGCTATTGGAAACCAAACTTTGACAGGATCTGACAAAGTAGTAGGGCTTCCTTACTGGATTTTATGGCACCATGATACTCTTCTTCTGCTGAAGAAAGAGAAATCAAACTTTGTTTCTTGGAATCCCATGTAATAGGTCAAGAAACCAGAGTGAATACATAACCTTCAGTAGAGTTTCGTTCATTAGGGTCACCTACCCAATCAAAATTAGTGAAACCAACCAATAGAGGAGATGCCTTTGCATTGTAATGAATCCCAAGTTGAATTGTACCTCAAACATAATGAAGTATTCTTTTAGTTGCTTTCCAATTACTTTCAGATGGGTTTTTCATAAACCAAGAAATAAGGCCAACAAAAAGGGAAAGGTTAGGATGGTTATGGGTGAGATACAAAAGTTTTCCAACAAGTTGATGGTATAAGGTAGCATCAACTTTAGGGGAAGTACAAGTCACTAAAATTTTGGCTCTTGACTGAAAGGGAGAAGGGGCTGCCTTACATTCTTCCATGTGAAAGTGAAGTAGAATATCACAGGCATACCTGGACTGGGAAAGGGAAATACCTTCTTTGGGTTGCAAGACTTCAAGAGTAAGAAAATAATGCAAGTGTCCTAAGTCTGTCATTTCAAACTTCTCTTTAAGGCTACACTTCACACGTTTTATAAGGTTGGGATCACTACAAGTAAGCATAAAATCATCAAAATAAAGAACAATAATGGTAAGAGACTTACCCACTTTCTTGGCATAGATAGTATTGTCAGAATGACAGCTAGAAAAGTTGGTATCTAAAAAAAAGCTATCCATTTTGGCATACCAAGCCCAAGGGCCTTGCATGAGACCATAAAGGGATTTCTTAGGCTAACATACAAGGTTGGAGTCTGTTTGTATAAACCCAGGAGGTTGTTCCATATAGATCTATTCATGCAAGTCCCCATGCAGGAACACAAAATTAACATCCATCTGATGGACTTCCCATTTGAAAGAGGCAGCAAGGGAAATAACAAGGCATATAGAGTTCATTTTGGCAACAGGGGAAAAGGTTTCGGTATAGTCAATGCCTTCAACTTGTGGAAAACCCTTATCAATAAGACAAGTTTTATGCTTATAAACCTTTCCATCTAGTCCAAACTTGGTTCTGTAAACTCATTTGCATCTAACAATTTTTCATCCCTTTGGAAGAGGAACAACGTCCCATTTATCATTTGCCAATGGTGAATGATATCCTTCATTCATAGCTGCATCCCAATCTGGATGGCTTCAAGCTTCTGCAAAGATTTGAGGATCATAATTCTTTGAAGCTTGAGCTAGTAAAGAAGAGGCTCTATCGACCCGAGAAGGTGTATGACGATGCTCTATAGGGTCACCTGTAAGAGCACCTACCGCATCCCGAGTAGCACAAACCCATTTTGGAAGCTAAGTAGCTGAAGGAGAGCCCTGAGAAGGTGCATGAGGATTTTCATCCTTGTTGTCATCATCTGAAGAAGAAATATTGTCAGATGTAGAAGGGATAGAGAGAGGTGGCACATCCACCGAAATAGGCTCATAGGCCAATATATTTTCAACAAACTTTACATATATTCTAATGATAACATTTTTGGATTTAGGTTGAAGAAGTCTATATCCTTGACATCTTCAAAATATCCAACAAAAATACATTTTTTTCTCTTAGATTCTAAGGATTTATGTTTCTCATTTAGAATGTGGGCCCATGCTTCACTTCCAAAAACATGAAAGTGACTTACATCTAGTTTAATTGAGCTCCATGCTTCTTTTGGAATGATATTCTTTAAAACCTTAGTAGGGTTGTGATTTACTATGTAATTTTCACAGTTAATTGCTTCTACCCAAAATTTAAGACCGTGTCCTTTAGATTATAGCATACAATTAGCCATTTCTTTTAAGGTGTGATTCTTCCTTTCAAATACACCATTTTGCTGTGGCGTATATGGAACAATATGTTGCAATTGAATTCCATGCTCAGTGAAAAGGTTGATGGATTTGTTGTTAACATATTCTCCACCATTATGAGATCTTAGCTTAAGAATTTGATGTCTAGATTGTTTCTCAACAAAGGCCTTAAAGGCCAAGAACATGTTAAAGACTTCACTCTTGAGCTTTAAGAAGTATATCGAAGTGCGTCTAGAGAAATCATCAATGAAAGTTAAGAAATACTTTTACCTAGAGAATGAAACAACTAGAAGTGGACCGCATAAATCACTATGCAGAAGCTATAAAGGGGTTGAGGCATGCTAAGAGTCACGTTTTTCAAAACTATCCAAATGATGTTTTCCGAGTGCACATCCGAAACAAACATCATCTCTGCAAGATACCATAGGAAGACCTGTCACCATATTTTATTTACATATATTTTGAAGAGAGCGATAGTTTAAGTGATCAAATCGCTCATGCCAAAGTTTTCTCACTTCATCATTATCAGTAAAAAATATTGAGGGAAGAGTTGATGAGCCAAAGTTGTTAAAATTATACAACCTTGTAGAATCATCAACAATGCTAGTAGCTAAAATTTGTCTAGGATCTCTTAGGTCCTTAATTACAACATCATGAGGTGAAATTCAATGATTTTACCTTCACCTGAATGAGTTATCTGATATACAGATAGAAGTTTGCAGGATAAGGTAGGAACACATAATACATCATTAAATTGACCATTGTCTATATGAATAGTTCCATTCCCTACAACACTAAGAGATCTATCATCACCAACATATATATTTTTGCTGTTACAATCATTTAAAGAAGAAAACATGGATTTTTTTTTGGCCATGTGATAAGAATCTCCATAATCAATGGGCCACTCATGAGAATGAGAAGAAGAAGATACATTTAGTGCATAACCAGACTGAGATGTTTGGCAACCACATGCAGAAAGAGATATTCTTAAAGATGAAGTTGAAGTTGAATAGTTCTCCACATGGATGTTATGCTTCTTCATTGCTTCTTCCAAGGCTTCCATCTTCTTAAAGCATTTGGATTCTATGTGGCCATCATGATTACAAAAATTGCAATGTCTATCAGTCTTCTTCCCTTTGTTTTTATTTTCCTTATCATTTTGTTGAATTGATTTTTCATTTTGAGACTGAAATTGCTTAGGACCCTTGTTTGGTTTAGGACCATTCTTTTTAGGATGCTTCTTCTTAGGGTTCTTTGAATTTGGTTGTTGCTGGGCTACTAAGGATTTCTTAGAAGAGTTTCCAGCATTAAGAAGACCAATATGTAAGAGTTTTTCTTATTCTCTTATTAAAGAATCATAAAAGGCATTAAAAGAGGGGGGATTTTAGGTTATTCCTTGAGAAATAAAGACTTCTCTAGCAAAATGGAAGGTGGAAACAAACATAGAGTAGGCAGGTCCTAACTTAGTAGGAATGGAATAGATAAGGTTACCATATTCTTTTTTAACCTTAAGACCTTCTGAGAGAAGTCTAAGGGTTTTGAACTTGTACAAAAAATGTTCAATGGAAGAAAAGCTATTGGGGTCCAATGTAAGAAACTCATTTTCAAGTTGATAGGCTCTAATTTCATTTTTAATTATAAAAACTTTATTGAGGTGTTTCATTTCTTCATCATAGGTATCAAGTTCTGCAATATAGAATCTAAGGTCTGGAGAGATAGGCATCCATATCAACCCACGATCTTGATCTTTCTTATTTTCCCATATGGATGCCTTATCTTCATCTTTATTTTTAGATTCTTGGATTCAGGCTATTCTATAAAGACCTTTACTTCTAATTAAATCCATAATGTAGGATAACCATTGGAAGCAGTTGGTGTTAAGAATTACTAGGCATGGAATTTCCATTTTAAAAGAAACTGAAATTGAATATGTTGAAACTAAGTGTTCCAATGGAAATATCTCGAAAAATTAGGCCGACTAAAAAAAATGGCACCGAAAATAGACTTCAGATCAAGAAATTATGGCTTTTTGAAGAAATTTTGTTGAAGATGTCAATGAACCATGTGAATGCTGGGAAGTGAATGATAATGTTATATTTATAAAAAAAATCCGCACCCCACCACACCCCCCCCCTTCAAACTTTATCTAATTAGCTCACTTTTAAAAAAAATGTTACTTTATGTGACCCACTTTTATAAATAAGTGAAAGTCACTTTTGCAATGGTACTTTATAAAGTACCCACTAAATTGTAACTTAAAGAAAAGATGAAGTGACTTTGGAATTATAAGTGACTCATTTTTATAATGGGTGAGAACACTTTTACATAAAGTAACTTTAAAACATAAGTTACATGTATTTTTTGAAAAGGTAACTCAATAAAAAGAAACACTTGAACCCAAGACCTCTATTCTGATAAAATAATTTTTGACCAAGTGAGCTAGTTTAAAAGGTTAGTAATTTTTGGAAAGGAGGAAGGGGTTTTTTTTGTTTTTTTTGCTCATTGAAGCTTTGGAGTGCATGCTTACTTGAAAAACCTCTTTTTTCCTACAAAAAAAAAACAAAAACCACACAACCTAAAATGAACATGCAAAAGAAATCCAAGCCTTACGATTAAAATCATAATTGGCCAAAAGCTAAATATTTTCTTCAATGTTTCAGATTTTCCAAGATCACACTAAGGCGCAACAGAGAAGAGCATACCCATGATAAAAATCATTTCTTTTTGTTTCTGATCTATTGAGATCACATAGAGTCACGGGGCAAAGATCATACGTAGAAATGAAAGGTATAGATCTGGTTTAATAAAAAAAATTATAGAGGGCTATAAACCGAAAAAAAAACAAAGAGATAAATAACTATAACTGCAGATAAACACGGTATACCTTCGGATCTAAAAAATGAAGTAGCTAGGGCTACTGGAAACCTTTTCGTGTGAAACGAAAGGGGTTCCTCACTAGAACAGATGCTCCTAACATAATAGGGAAGTCCTCTCTGCCTGAAAGCGGTCATAAACAATATACGTAACAAATGAATGTCCGATTCAATTGTACGGGCTTCAAATTTGGATCACAAACACATGCGGCCCTTGAATAACTCTGATACCATGTAGGAATTTACAGGGTAAGTTCCTTAGATAGAACACCAAAGAACACAACTCAGAAATAGATCACAAATCGATACACCAGTATTCCTTATGTGGTTAGAACCATCAAAGAGGAAAACAGTCCATGACCTGAACCAACATGGCCACTTCAGGAAATTTATTAATGTAAAAGAAAGAAAATTTACATAAGGTCCTCTCATGAATGGCCACCTTATAAATGACCCTCCATGCTCTTTAAATAGAGATCATGGACCAATCGAGTGTTAAGCCATGGATCAAGTGTTGGTAATACTCAAGAGAGAATGAACTTTCAGATCACTTCATGTCTAAAACATATCGTGACCGTTAGATTGTAAGTTACAAAATACATAGTAAAGAAACACACTTTTCCTAACTATACAATAGACCAAGTTATACTTAACTATTTCCTATGTGTTAGAATATCCTAAGAGATTTAGATTTGTTTCCTACTCGTTACATTATGAAATTAGAATAGGTTTTCTTTCCTTGTCTTTTGTTCCCTGCAAAAGGTAAAGGTTTCCATTTCAAGAATTTCCATTTATCTAATTAGTTTAGGTTAGATTTCATGATATTCACTTCATTGCATCAAATCAATGAAAGATTGACACATTGTGTGTTGCACATATAGTGTCGACACTTGTTAAGTTGGTACAAACATCGGGTTGGTAATTTAAGTTGGTGTTATGGAACCAGCTCAAGAAAAGATAGAAAAGATAGATCAATTCCTTAGAATTCAGCCTCTTCGAGGGGTAAACCTCCTTTACATTACATAAATGAACAATTCTTGGATGATACAAATGACAAAAAATCCTTTCTGTATATAGGAGTCTAAGGAGTCAAATTATAATCCAGCCGACCTAACAATAATAATATAAAGCCACAAAAATAACAATAGAGGGATTCTATGGGGCACAGAAATAACAACATGGGGGTAATAGGGGCACAACAATATAAATAAGGGATATAACTACAATAGTAATGGGGTAATCACTAGTATTATAGGGACCCAACATGCCCCTCTCCTTCAAAAAAGTGTTGTCCTCAACGCTTGAGTAGTTCTGGATACTTATGCATAAAATTCTCATCCTCCCATGTGGAATCTTCAGCGGATAAGTTCTTCCACTTGATAAGATACTCTGAAATTGATCGATTTCGTAGCTTTCAAGTTCTTGTTTCTGTGACTGCTTCCAGTTCCAATATAATTTTTCCTTCCTCTTCAAGTTCTGGAAATATTGTTTGAACTGGGAGCTTGTCGCCTATAACCTTCTTTAAACATGAAACATGGAAAACTGGGTGCAATCGAGAAGCTGCAGGAAGCTCCAATTTGTATGCCATAGTACCAATCTTTTGCAACACCTTGTACAGACCATAATACTTTGGTGATAATTTATTATCCTTCTTAGCTTGCTTTAGGGACATTTGCTTATATGGTTGTAGCCGTAGGAATACCCAATCACCTACATCAAAACTTCTTTCACTCCGATGTTGATCTGCCTGTTGTTTCATTCTATTTTGTGCCAACACGAGGTTATCCTTTAAGAGTTGGAGGACTTGTTGTTGATGTTCGATGTGATGTTCCACTGCCTGAACCTTAGAATTTTCTCTTAAATATGATGTGATGGATGGTGGTTGATACCCATAAAGTGCCATAAATGGGGTCATTTTTGTTGCTGTATGGAAGGAAGTATTATACCACCATTCAGCCAGAGGCAACCATTTGACCCATTGTGTCTGTTTATCAGAAACAAAGCAACGAAGATATCCTTCCAAACATTTGTTTACTATCTTAGTTTGCCCATCAGATTGAGGATGATAAGATGAGCTATGAGCTAACTGAGTACCAAGACAAGAAAATAATTCTGTCCAAAAATTTCTAGTGAAAATGGGATCTCTGTCACTTACAATAATCTTTGGTTTTCCATTCCATAAATTAAGTAGAAACTGTACTGGCTTTAAATGGATGTGATAATGCACAAAAGTGTGCATACTTGGTAAGTCTATCAACTACCACCATGATTACACTCTTTCCCTCAGACTTGTGTAAACCTGTGATAAAATCCATTCAAACCTCCTCCCAACATTGGCTTGGAATGGATAAAGTTTGTAATAGACTCAGTGTCTTAATTGTTTCAACTTTATTTTGTTGGCAAACCAAACATTCTGCCACAAACTTTTGAATATTTGATTTAAGGCCATCCCAAAAAAATTCCTTCTTAACCCTATGGTAAGTTTTTAAAAATCCTGAGTGCCCTCCTAAGGGAGAAGTGTGCAATTCCATAAGAATATTTTGTTTTAGCTGGGAATTCTTACAGAGGTATAAGCGATCTTTGTACCATAAAAAATCATTTTTCCAGCTAAATGTATCAGACGTACTATTGTCTTGTTGTAGCTTTCGAATAAGTGCCCACACTTCTTCATCATTCTTCCATTCCTCCCTTGCTTCGTTTATCCAATCTGGTTGGATAATAGAAATGGCGCACAACAATGCTTCCACATCCTCATCCTTTCTTGAGAGTGCATCTGCCACCACATTTTGCTTCCCTTTTTTGTAGATGATTTCAAAGTCATAACCCAACATATTTGTGACCCACTTTTGTTGCTCTTCAGAGGATAATCTTTGTTCTAAAAAGTATTTAAGGCTATCATGATCCGTTTTTACCTTGAAGTGTCTTCCCATTAGGTAGGGTCGCCATTTCTTAAGTGCATGGAGTATTGCCAACATTTCCTTCTCATAAATAGCTTTGCTTAAAAACTTTCCCTTGATTGGACGACTTTCAAAAGCAATGGGTCTTTCATCTTGCATTAGAACAGACCAATTCCATTTCCTCAAGCATCACATTCCACAATAAAGGTTTTTGTGAAGTTCGGTGTAGCTAAGACCGGTGCTTGGCACATTGCCTCTTTAAGATGTTCAAAGGCCTTTGTTGCTTCCGGAGTCCATGAAAATGCATCTTTCTTCAACAATGTTGTTAGAGGTGTTGCTATTCTCCCATAATTCTTAACAAATTTGTGATAATACCCTTTCAACCCAAGAAATCATCGCAGATGCTTTATGGATGTAGGGATTTTCCATTCCTTAATGGATTTAATTTTGCTAGGGTCTACCTTAACTCCTTCATGAGATACAATATGACCCAAATATTCCACCTCCTGGACTCCAAAGAAACATTTGGATCTTCTTGCATATAATTGTTTCTCCTCCAATAGTTGTAGCACCTTGTCAACATGTTCAACATGATCCTTCCAAGACTTGCTGTAGATTAGTATATCATCAAAAAATACTAACAAAAATTTTCTAAGGAATGGTTTGAAAATTGAATTCATCAAACCTTGAAATGTTGAAGGTGCATTGGTAAGGCCAAAAGGCATGACGAAAAATTCATAATGACCCTCATGAGTTCTAAATGCCATTTTCGGAATGTCTTCAATCTTCATTCTGATTTGATGATATCCTGAACGAAGATCCAAATTGGTGAAGTAAATTGATCCATGCAATTCATCCAGTAATTCATCAATGACAGGAATGGGGAACTTATCTTTAACAGTGAGCTTGTTGAGCTCCTTATAATCCGGACACATGCGCCATGATCCATCCTTCCTGTGCACCAATACTACTGGAGCAGAGAAAGAAATTTGACTTGGTTGAATTATACCAGCCTCTAACATTTCTGCAACCATATGTTCAATTTCACTTTTTTGGACATAGGGATATCTATACAGCCTGATGTTTGGAGGAACACTTCCTGGAATCATATGAATAGCATGATCATGATCACGCATAGGTGGGAGACCCTTGGGAGTCTAAAATACCTTGGAATGATTGTCCAAGACTTTTTGGAGATCTGGAGAAATAGATGATTCCAATGTGGAAACATCTAGCGAGCATAATTGTGCAATTACACCTCTTTGCTCCTTTTTTAGAAGCTTTGTCATACCATGAGAGCTAATTATCTTTCCTGGTTTCCCTGCAATACCTCTTAATTCAACTTCCTTTCCTTCTATAGAAAATTTGATGAAAAGTTCTTGAAAATTAAAAGCTATTGTACCCAAAGATTGTAGCCATTGGACTCCTAGTACAACATCAGCACCTCCCATTGGAATGGAAAGCATTGGGCTAGTCAATACATATTCTCCCATGGATAGCTTGATATTATGGCACCTTCCAGAGCAATTTATTGTTCCTCCATTTCCAATCATCACTTGACACTCTAGTGCTGGATATAAGAAGCAATTCAATTCTTTTGCTACCCTACAATGAATAAAATTGTGGGTGCTTCCTGAATCAATCAACACTATTACCTTTTTCTTGTTGATTTGTCCTTCTATCTTGATGGTTTGAGGAGTGGTAATTTCCACCAATGCATTACAAGATATGGTCGGATTTATTTTTTCTTCATCTAGGCATTGTTCCTGGAGTATATCTTTTTCTTTTGACCTTTCTTGCTCCTTTTCTTCTTCCTCTTCATAATCAATGTAGAATAATTTCTTCTTAGCACACTTATGACCTTTAGTGTATTTTCTATCACAACTATAACAAATCCCTTTTGCTCTTTTTTCTTCCAATTGTTGTGGTTTCAACCTTATATGTTGTGGAAGACTAGGGGCAACAACACTTCCGTCTTTAAAGTTGTGAGTGGTATGCTTCCTGGTTGCCATAATTTTACTTTCCATTTTTCTTGCTAACCTAAATGCCTTCTCTAATGAATCAGGTTCCCAAAGGCAAACATCATGTTGGATATTATCCTTTAAAGACCCTATGAACACATCAATCTTGTGCTCCTTTGGAATATATTTTACCGTTATGTTCAATTTTTGGAACTCCTCAATGTGCTCCATTACCGAACCCTTTTGTTTGAGACTTATCAATTGGCTAAAAAAAGGGTTGCTTTTTGTATCTTCATAATGTGCTATCAATTCTTCCGTAAAAATTGCCCAAGTGATAATTTTTTTACGAGAGCAAAGCCATTGATACCATACAAACTAATTTGGTTCCAAATATACAGTTTCCATACGTACCTTTTGTGTGTTTTGCACATTATTGAGATCAAAGAATTGCTCCATCTGTAATATCCATGTGGTGGGATCCTTGCCATCAAACTTCCTCATATCGATGTTTGGAATATGGTGGGTCTTTGATCCAACATTAGAGTCTATGGAATCACGATTAACATTAATTTTGTTCACATCATGAGTTTCCTTTACAACCTTTTCACCATTAGTAAGTATTTCTTGTAGAAAATTTGTCAAATCTGTCTTCAAATCTGCCATGTCTGTCTTCAAATATACCATGTCTCTCTTCAAATCTGTCTTTGAATCATCCATATTAGCTTCCATGCCCTTTATCTTAGATTCCACACCATTTATCTTAGATTCCATGCCATTTATCTTAGCTTCTGTTAGCTTTTGTGAGCGTGACATTTCTTGCACTTGTTCTTGTAATTTTGATATATCATGTAGCCTTTCTTCCTCTTCTTCATGAGTCATGCTAGAGCTTTCAGGTTCCTTACTAGGTGTTTGCATTTTCTTTCTTCGGGGCATCAGTTACCAATAATAATTCTTTACTATGCCCTTTAAATTCCTTCAAACCCAACTTACACAAAAATTAAAAAAAAAAACTACACACGTTTTTTCACTTTGTAGAAGCCCGATATTGAATCTGATGTATCTCTATAATTCTAGATCCTCCAATTCTGAAATTGAGACCTATAGTATCCTTCTGTGTCCTCTTTCCAATGCCACAAGTATGACCCAATTTGGATTCTCCAAGGAAGAGTTATGCGAAATCTCCGACAGTGACTTGATTATAGACTAGTTCAGTAGAGCGAACTTGTACAACGTACCACGAGTCACTATTTTGACCTATGGATCTCAAAAATGCATACAAGAAACTACAGTCCGTCCTCTTTCTATACCTTCTTACGAAATTTCAATCTTATCCCCAGAGAGAAAGTTATGATGATTTTCCCCAGGTCACCTGTTTTGAATGTAATTCAGGAGTCTGCAAAAAGACAAACTTCCTCAGATCATATCTCCGCAAATATCACGCGAAAAGCTCTGAAATTTGGACCCAAGGTTCAGAGAGATTTCTTCTCAAATGGGTTTTTTTTCGACTTCTGAAACATCACAGAAAAAAAGTTATAGCGAAAATTCTACGATGACCTGTTTGGAGCAGCGAAACCCTAGAATCCAAAGCTCTGATACGAAATGTTATGAAACCAGCTCAAGAAAAGATAGATCAACGCCTTAGAATTCAGCCTCTTCGAGGGTGCAACCTCCTTTACATTACATAAATGAACAATTCTTGGATGATAAAAATGACAAGACCTCCATTCTATATATAGGAGTCTAAGGAGTCACATTATAATCCAGCCGACCTAACAATAATAATATAAAGCCACAAAAATAACAATAGAGGGATTCTATGGGGCACATAAATAACAACATGGGGGTAATAGGGGCACAATAATATAAATAAGGGGTATAACTACAATAGTAATGGGGTAATGACTAGTATTATAGGGACCCAACAGTTGGTATCCTTGGGATTTGAAACATTCTTGTTGTAATACTAAGGCTCATCACTTTTTGGCATTTTTGTTAAGGGAGGTGTCAAAGTATTCATTGTTTTCTTCCCTACTTGATTAATTTCTTTTACTTTATGCAAGAACAAAAAATATTTTCATTTGAAATATTTCATTCAAAAAACAGAAATGGCATTACATTAGAATTCTTGTTCATTTTTTTTAAATACTTATCCAACACCAAACCCCCATTTGATTACCTGGTGTAGTAAGAACCACATCACCATCCACTTTTGCAGGTATGTTAGGTCTGTATACTACTACTATAAACCATTATAGTTATTAGTGAAACCCCCTTATTGTATTATTTTTCTCATATGGTCCCCATGTTGTTATTATTATGCCCCATAGAAACCCACTATTTCTATTGTTGTGCCCTTACAATATTATTATTATGAGGCTCGGATTGTATTGGGACCCCTTAGACTCCTATATATATAAAGGAGGTCTTGTCATTGGTATCATCCAAGAATTGTTCATTTGTGTAATCTAAAGGAGGTTTCCCCCTCAAAGAGGCTTATTTCTAAGTTGTTTATCTATCGTTTCTATCTTTTTGTGACATGGTTTCATAACATTTCATATCAGAGCTTTGGATTGTAGGGTTTCGCTGCTCTAAACAGGTCATACTGGTATATCACTATAACATTTTCTCCATGAAGTTTCAAAAGCTAAAAACAAAACCCATTTGAGCTGAAATCGTTTTGAAGCTTGAGTCTAAAGTTTAGATCTTTTCTCGCTATAATTCCAGAGATATGATCTGAGGAAGTGAGAGTTTTTGCTAGCTCCATAATTCCATTTCAAACAGGTCATTATGGAATTTTCTCTATAATCTTTTGTCTATGAAGGTTCAAACTCTGAAACTAAAACCCATTTGAGCCAAAATATTGGTGAACCTCAGACCCGAATTTCCGATCTTGTTTCGATATATTTGTGGATATACGGTCCAAGACATTTAGGGTTTTTGCGAAGTCCCAAATTATATTCAAAATAGGTGACCTTGGGAAAATCATCATAACTTTCTCTCTGAGCATTAGATTGAAGTTTTATCAGAAGTTACAGAAATAGGATGGACTGTAGCTTTCTTTGTATCGACTTCATGTCCAAAGGTCAAAAAAGTGACATGTGGAAGGTCATACAAGTTAGGTCTACTAAACTAGTATATAATCAGGTCATCGTAGGACATTTGGCATAACTCTTCATTGAAGAATCTAATGTTGATCAGACTGGTGGGTATAGAAAGAGGACTTAGAGGCATACCATAAGCTGAAATTTCAGAACTAGAATATCTAAAATTGCAGAGTTAGAGTCGTTTAAATATCGAGCTCCTAAAAGAAAGAAAAATAATGACATGAATCAAGAAAATAGAAACACCTAGTAGGAAAAATTGGATGGATGATTTGAAGAATGTGATCAGAGCTAGGATAAATAGTTTTATATGTGCCATGGAAGCTAATATTCATGGTATGAAAATGGAGTCTACAAATTTTGATCTTCATAACTAACTTAAAAACCTTAGTTGGAAATCACCATGGCATTCATCTCCCCAAGATGAATATGACAATATAAATTTTACTTCAACCTAAACTTTAGATCAAAAGATGTGCCTATTGATGTTTCAACAAATCAGGGAGTGCCAAACAATCCTTTTGACCACATGGGAGCCGCATGGCTAATTTCCTAGTGCACATGGCATTTGTTTGTCAGTTTTCAACCTTATCATTGTCTGGGTTCCACAGCCCAAGCTATGCCTTATTTATGTATACTAGTTGATGGGTGTTAACTATCAACACTTTTCCTATCTCTCAGGCCCATTACCTTGACTCCTCTCCCTTCACACTTTAACGAGCTTCTCTGGGGTTGACCCTTTGGGCTGACCAATTTGTGGGCTCACCTAGACCTAAGAACAACTTGTTGGGCTCATGTGAATGCCACTTCAAGCCAATCTTAAATCACCTTGTTTATTGTATGTGTTCTCCTCTTCTTACTTTGAGGGAAACAATTTCGAGATTAGGTGTAATGCCAGGCAACACCTCTCAGCATGCACTTCTTTATGGTTGGTCCTTCACTGTGTAAACTTTATAACCTTTCCAACTTGGCCTAGTCCTTATGAACCTCAATATTCTCTATGTGTGACCTTTAGTGGGATTTTGGAATGTGACCCCTTTGATATTTCATCATGCCAAGCCCTTTCCTAGTCGTTGATTCCCTTCCCCACTTAATATTGGTTGCTCATTATGCTGACCTTATAATGAGTTATGATGTGTGATCTTAAAACTAGAAATATGGCCTTGAAATCATCTTTTACTCGGCCCGCTAACTCCCGCTATGACCGGGTATAAGGTTCAAATTCTAAAGAAACACGATAAGGTTCCTGCTAGTGCCATTTGCAAAGGGGATTCAACAATGGCTCAACCAAAATGGTTCTAAAAAAAAGGGAGATGTATTTCATTCAGGCTACACCACCACATAACTTGACTCAACTACTGCGGTTCTATAATAGTTTGGACTCATTCAATCAACCTATTAGAGTTATATGATATTGTTTATGGTGATTGTAAAAACTTGCTTTGAGAAGGTCTGCAACTTGAGCTAGGGTTGAAGTTGGCACTAGGGTTTTGACTTTGGGAACCATGGCGGGACATGTAGGGAGGAGTGCTACTCCCTCCTCCAGTCAGGTAGTTACAGATGGAAGTAAGGAAATGGGAAAGCAATATTTTAAAAAACTTTTCGAGAAGGTATCAGAGGCAAGAAGCAAAGGAACATTGGGAAGAAGCAAACTTTAGGAACACGAAGGGGATCAGCCGAAAACAAATAAGGAGAAGGAGAATGGAGGCAACAGTGGAAAACCTAACTCCATAAGGACAACTGGGGTCTGCAAACCCAAGTCGAGCATTATTCCCCGGGTCATATTGAGTGATCCAGTGCTTCAAGCACATAGGGATCATATGATAGAACATGCAATCATATGCAAATTTATGGGGTTATGGCCGACAGAGAGGGCGTTGCACATCTAGATAAGGAGCCATTGGAAGCCAAAGGGGGAAATACATCTAAATCTAGGTTCTAAGGGATTCTTCACAGTGGTGTTCACTAGCCTAGACGATAAAGATAGATTTTTCAAGGGAGGACCATATTTCTATGCTGTGGTAGAACTCTATATGCGGCCGTGGATGATGAACTTTGTCCCGGAACGTGAAACATTCATCGATACAGATATGGATTAGACTATACTCCCTTCCTCTAGATTATTGGCTACTAGAATCTCTAAAAGCAATATGCAACAAGCTGGGGGACTTCCTAAAGATCTCAAAGGCGACTCTGAAAGGAAGATATACCTCGTTTTCCCGAATATGTGTGGAAATGGACTTATCTGGAGCCCTTTCGAAAGCGATAATTTTAGAAGTATATGATGAAGAATGTGTGCAGACTGTGGACTACGAGCACATCCCATTTAGGTGTCACAAATGCCATGAACATGGGCATTTATTCGGAGACTACCCAGCAAACAATATGGAAGGAAATGTGGAAACTACGGAGGAAAAAATCACGAGGGTTTTACCATGGTTGGGAGCAAAGGGAAAGGTGGTAAACTCCCACAAACGAAGATGAATGAGGATAGACAATCAAGACACAATCATTTCAAGATCTTATAGGAAGAAGAGGGGAACAAGGAAACAGTCAAGGATATGGACAACATAAATAATGAGAAGGAAAAGGAAGCTGACATGGAGGATATCATAGTAAACAACCAGCAAAAGGACAATCTACCATGCTGTATGGAGATAAGTAGGGACCATGAGATGACTCCAAGTGAAGCAGGAATGGAGGACCATGAAGTATAGGAGATTCTAGATAGGGACAATCTAGATCTAGAAAAAAATTTGGAACAAGGGACGACCATAGGAGTAGATTCCCTGCCAAAAGAGGATTATGACAGGGTGCAACAACTCTTTCTATGGAGATCACAATCGAAGGGAACTAGATTCAAAAGAAATCATGAAAGCCAGGAGCATTGTGGGGTCAAAATGACGGAGAATGTACAGGCACAATCTCCAAAGAACTCAGGTAGGAAAAGAGGAAGGAAAAGACAGAATGAGCCATTGAACGAATGTTGGAAACTATTGATTAACTCAGGTAAGATGAAATATCTTACCAGTTATTCCTTTACTAACCTTTCTTAATGAAGCTCACAACCTGGAATATTAAATAGAAGGAAACAAAGGAATCTCAGTAATAGAATTAAAGAAGAAAAACCAAATATGGTTTTTATTCAGGAGACAAAATGTTTGATGGATAAGATTAGATAAATTCATAATAAGTGGCTAATCAAGTATGAGTATCTAGAGGTTAAAACAAGTAACTCGGCGGGGTGGATTCTCACGCTGTGGGATCCACAAAAATTTGGAATCCTGGATGCAATTTGGAATCCTGCATGCTGAAGCATCCATGAACTATCTTCCTTTGGTTTTTCAACCTGTAGGTGATAAGGAAATATACATGATCACACATGTTTATGGACCTCAAAATCTAGGAAACAAACTCAAGCTTCTCATCTCCCTTTAGGATCTAAGGGCAAGACATCCCAACATGCCCTGGATCGTTTCTGAGATTTCAATATGCTAATATCTCTCTCAGAGAAAAAAAGGTGGCATTAGACAGTTAGGAAGAGACTCCATGGCCTTCCAGAACTTCATAATGAACATGGGGCTTGTGGACACTAAAACAATAAATGGAACCTTCACCTGGAACAACAAGAGGGGAGGGGCTTCTCAAGTTGCCTCCAAACTGGATAGATTTATTATTTCAGAGGACCTCCTTCTCAGAGGCCCTACCATGACAGCTTCTATTCTGCCCTTTGGAGGATTGGATCACTGGCCTGTACAGCTGGAAGCCACCTTTATGGGAACACCAAGAAACAAACCTTTCAGGTTCGAAAATGCCTGGCTCTCTCACCCTACATTCACCAGTAATATTGACAAATGGTGGAGAGAGGATTTGAACATTCAAGGCACTAGAATGTTCATGCTCCAACAGAAACTCAAACACATCAAATCCAAACTTAAAGATTGGAACAAAAAAGAATTTGGTGATATCTTCAAAGCCAAAAGAGAAGCTGAGCAGAAGCTCCAAGAGATCAATCAGATCAGCATCACAGATGGCTTTACCGAGGAGCGGCAAAAGCTAACTGACTCTTTGCAGGGAGAATGGGAAGAGTGATGCTTGCAAGAGGAAATATTTTGGAGACAGAAATCAAGGATATAGTGGATTAGAGAGGGAGAAAGGAATACAAAATTCTTTCACAAATCCACCATGGCTCATAGGGCACATAACAGAATCACAAAGCTAAAATATTCTCAAGGGATAGATCTTGTCTCTCATAATGATATGGAATCGGTCCTTGTACAACACTTCCTCAGTATAGCAGAGGAACCTCTAGAGGATAGATCCAGGTTCATTGACCAATTCACTCGGTATATCCCTCAACTGGTCACCAGAAAAGAAAACCACAATCTTAACAGGCCAGTGTTGGAAGAGGAGGTCAATGGAGTGATTAATGAAATGAAAAATGGAGAAGCTCCAGGCCCGGATGGTTTCAATGTAGACTTCTTCAAGGCCTACTCGGAAACAGTCAAACATGATATATTTGAGGTGGTGGAAGACTCAAGAAAATCCAAAAAGGTTTTGAAGGCTCTTAATGCTTCCTTCATTGCTTTGATCCCAAAACAGGAAAATGCCATGACTCTGGATGGATTCAGACCCATAACCTTATGTAATGTGGTTTACAAAATTATTTCCAAAGTGATAGCTAATAGGCTCAAGCCCCTTCTACCATCTCTCATCTCGGAGGAGCTAATAGGCTATGTGGAAGGAAGACAAATCCTCAACAACATCATCCAAGCTCATGAGGTGGTACACTCTCTCAAAAGCAACAAACAAGCTGGCATGATCATTCAGTTGGACCTAGCGAAAGCCTATGACAATCTAAGTTGGTCTTATATAAGAGTAGTTATAAAAGCCTATGGCTTCGATCAAAATTTGATGAGATGGGTTACAGCACTTGTCACCACAACCAATTTTTCCATACTACTGAATGGAGCTCCTTCAAGAACCTTCACACCCTCCAGAGGTCTCAGACAGGGAGATCCACTCTCTCCTTTCCTCTTCGTTCTCATGATGGAAGGGCTAGGCAAAGAGATTAAAATGGCAAATGCTAAAGGTCGGATCAAGGGTATCAAGCTCACCTTGGATGGAGTAGCAAACACTCATCAACAATTTGTGGATGACACTATGCTACAGGGCATACCCACTGTCAGGGAAGCTAAAGAAATCAAGCACATCTTAAATGACTTTGTTATGGCAGCAGGGACGGAGGTAAGCCTCAACAAATCAAAAGTTATTTTCTTTAACACTAACATTGTTATTCAAAGAAATATTACCAAAATTCTTTGGTTTCAAAGGGAACAACTACCTTCCAAGTATCTAGGCATACCCCTTACCGATAAACATCTAAGAAAGAAAGTCTGGGAGCCAATAATACACAAACTTTAGGACAAGGTCAGAAAATGGACATGTAGGTCACTTAATTTGGCAGGGCGCCTTGTGCTCACACAGGTGGTTTTGTAGGAAATTCACATTTTCATGTTGTCAACTCTTCCTACTCCTAAATGTATTAAACAGTAGATCAGGAGCATATAAAGGGATTTTCTGTGGGGTAGAGGAGAAGAGAAGAAGAAGAGGGCTTTAGTTTCCTAGGATAAAATATGCAGGCCCAAAAGCCATGGTGGCTTGGGGCTGCGTGACCCTGAAACCCTCAGTAGAGTTGTGGGAGCCAAACTTTGGTGGAGTTGGATTAAGGAGTCGACAGCTCCCTGGGCTAAGCTTTGGAAAGAAAAATATGCCAACTCTTGGTAGGAGAAGTATCACATCAGAATGTCAGGGCAAATCAGGGGCTGCCATTTTTGGAACCTTGCCTGGGAAAATAAAAGTATTGTTCAGCAACATAGCTTCTGGGAAATTTGAACAGGGAACCTAGCATGATTTTGGGAGGACAACTGGCAGCAGGAACCCAACCTTTATAAGGATTACTAAACAACTCTCAAGAGTGACACAAACAACAAAGATCTTCTTATGGTCAAAGACTTTTGGGAACAGGAAAGGAATAATGGAAAATGGAGGATTTGGAAGGATCTAGGCTACAGTGATGATAGTCCTCTGAAGGTCCAGGCAAAAGCTATCACCCAGGCTCTAGAGCATAGAAGGATTCTAGTATCCTCCTTACCTAACCAATTAAGATGGGGAAAGAACATCGAAGGTAACTTTAACCTCAAAGAAGATAAACAGGAAGTAACGGGATTTAACTATCTGAATCCTGATCAAGTCTGGAAGAAACTATGGCAGAACCCCCACTGGATGAAAATAAAGTTATTCATCTCGCTAGTGCAAAATCTTAACTTGGGAGAATCTCCTAAAAAAAAGGCTTTATTGGCCCTTCCAAATGTTACCTCTGTTGCTTACAAGAGGAGACGATGAATCACCTTCTCAATCTTTTTCCTTTCACATCCAACGTGTGGGACTACGTAGCCTCAATCTTTAAATAATCAGATAGGGATCAAGATATCCAATACTTTGAAGAATTGGAGGAAGAACTTATCAGGGAATGAAATTATTAATAAAGATTGCATTCTAGTTCTAGGCTTTGTTATTTGGAATGTTTGGAAAGAGTGTAATAGTCGGATCTTCAAAAATAAAGCAAGTAAGCCACTACAGATTATTGACCTAATTTTAAGGCAGCTCAAAGGCACAGTAAGAAGCCTATTGAGGATAGTTCCTAAGGATCCTCCCCTGCCCCAGGAGGCAAGTATTTTACTACATTTGGGTCTCCAGTCCATTAGCCCACAGGGCTTAATCAAGGGAGTAAGCCAAATAAATGCAGATAGTGACATTTAACAGCCTCCTCCTCTTGGTTTCCTAAAGGTTAATATAGACAGAGCTTCTAAGGGAAGTCCAGGCTTAGCTGGCTTTGGGGTGCTATAAGAGATGAACAAGGTCAAATAATGAATATCTTCCATTGCCACTTGGAACAGGCCACGAATAACATGGCAGAGCTCATGGCTCTAGAGCAATGTTTGGAAATCTTGTTGGATTCAAATTCGCATAATGTTATCATTGAATCAGAATCAGAATTGATTATTAGAGCGGCCAAGAAAATATGCAATGGCACTTCTCCAGATAAAGTTTCGAAGCATTGGAGGCTTCTGTAGGTCTTCCACTGTATCCACTCCCATTTTAAAACCTTAATTTTTTTTAGCTTTGTCCATGTGAAAAGGAAAGCTAACATGTTAGTAGACCTTTCGGCGAACGAAGGAGTCACTAATATGGATAGTGATTCTCGGTATGCGTGGGATTTCTTACCACCGAGTAAACTATTGGAGGATTGTCTCTATCAGGCGGACAAAGGTTTAGAGTTATGACTTCACAGGAAGGATCAAAGTGGTTTAGGAGACAGGCAGGAGGACAGGGATCCCTAAACTGTCTACCCATTTTGGATTTTGGTGCAATCGAAAGTTCAATAATCCATCGGATGTGTGGCGAGAGGATCGACTCTGGAAGTAAGACAGGTTTGGTTGTCCATTGACCAAAACTTCATGTGGTAATTTTGATGGTGTTTGGGAGTTAGCAGAGAATCTGGGAGGAAGGCACAAGAACCGTCCGATGTTCTTGTTTAAAGGATATCGTATGGTGAAAGAGTGCACAAGCTATTCCGCAAGGCGTTCGATTCTAAAACCACAAGTGGTTTATTGGGTGTCGTCCAAGTGGTTTCTGGTTTTTCTGAGGGAGGCCCCGATTCCAGTCTTCGTGCGACACATAGCTGTGAGAGGTGAGAGAATACCACCTACATCAGTTGGTTATCCCTCACACTACTTGTCCACCCGATATCCGCCTTGACCATTGGATCCTCATCGGGTGTGTTAGTGTCGGTCATGATGCCCTCCATCAGTGATCAAAAAACTCTTTGCATATGCATAAGTAGGTGTCTCATCGATGTCAGTTTTGCATTCCATTAGGCATGCCATAAAATTGATGGAGGAGCTGGTCCTTGTTCCCTTCTTGGCTTTGCTGGATCAGGTCATATCAGTTAATGAACTTGTGTCACGCTTTTTTTGTTTTGTCTTGAAGTCCAAAGTCTTAGGTCTAGGGTTTCAGTCAAATGTCATTGCAAGATCATGAGTCAGAGGTCCATGGGTCCCCAGCAAGCCGGAAGGAGGTATGTAAATATGTTTCATTGATATTTTCATCAGGTACAGCTCATTTATACCTTGGATTTAAAAACCATGTTTTTAAAGCCAAGGTCATGTCAATTTTGCAAAAAATAAGGAAATTTTCAAAATTCTTCAAAATGCCGGCAATAACCCTGGTCTCCTCACTAGAGTCCATCAGATGGTCAACCTGCAAAAAGAACGGAGTTAAAGCACCCAAAAAGTCAAATTCAGGACAAAGCAAACTCAAAACAGTGTTAAAGAGAATGTCAAAACAAAACATTAGAAAGTGGGTTTGGTAAGTAAATTTTTTCAAATTGGGCTTATAAAGATTCAAATTCCCTCTAAAACACCCTCATTGTGCATCTAAGAGCTTGCAAAGAAGAGTGAGAGGGCGAAGAAGGCGAAAGGAGGCGAATTGCAAAGAATTTGGGTCATTTTCAGGTGCACGACCACTCAGGAGCTGTGTGCGACCAGTTGGGCAGTGCGCGACCAGTCAGCAGCTCCTCCGCAGTGTTAATTCCTAACGGGCGCGACCAGTCAAGCTGTGCGCGACCAGTCAAAGCCTGTGCGCGACCAGTCAAACTGTCTTCCACAAAACCACTTCAAATTTGCTCAATCGCCCTCTTGCTTGCTAAATTGATCGAGGTAGGGTCTTCTAACATGCTGGATGCTTGAAATCAAGGATGTTGGGCTTGTGCTTATATATATTTGCTACCAAGAATGTAAAGAGGAATGGATTTTAGTTATTGCTTGTTCATGAAGGCATTATGCTAGGGTTGGTGTTCTTTTTCAAGGTTTTAAACTCCTATTTATTCCCTCCATTGTTTCCCATTAAATTCACAATTGTTATGATATGTCTCTATCTTATGTCATTGGCAAAGAATGTTAAATTTCCCATCCCCAATACCTAAACCCTATCCCTCCCTCACATACATTACCTAAACCCTAATGCCCTCCATCTAATCTACCCAAAACCCTAACGTCCTTCACACAGCAAGGATAACAAATAAACACAACAAGAATAAAATGATGTGCAAAAAGAAAAAGGCAATATGATGGCAAAATAACAAAAACTGAAAGAAAGGCAAAATGACTGTGCATAGTCATTACAAAACAGAGAACATATTTGTTGTGTATATTCAAAGAAAAAACAAAGACAATGCAGCTGTGTATATTTATCAAAAAGACATATTGCTTTGAGTATTCATTACAAAATTAATGTTGCTGTGTCTCCCAAAACCAAACCCTGTTTTTCCTTTTCCCTTCTATCCCCTAAATATCCTTGTTTCAATACAACTCTTTTCCCTTTTGAAGTTGTCAATGAAATCCCTTTTCCCCTTTTGACAAAAATGTAAATAAAGCCCTCCTTCCCCTATGACAAATGTAAAAGAATCCTTTGTTTCCCTTAGCATCAAATGTACATGAATCCCTTGAAAAACAAAGTATGCCTTATAATGTACAGTCAAAAGACAAAAATCAAAGAGCAAGTTGTTGATGCTAGTGATCTATGCTGCCCCATACCCCTGTTATACATGCTGTCCCTTACCCCCTGTTGAGCATGTATATCATTTCCCTTGGTTATTATCATCCATGTTTCCCTAATAAAAACATTTCTTTGCAAATGATTTCCCAGTGATTAAGATGAGATTGTATGTTTGACAGTTTGTGAATTGTCCCTTAGAAATTCCCTATTTTTATATGTTTCCCTTTCCTTATGAAAAATCCCCTTCCCTAACATTTCCTTCATGATTTTGTTCCCCTTGAAAAGAACATACAACTCAGCATTTTTGCAGGCAAGGGCAGCAGTTAACTTTGTCTATTTTCTCCACTTTGCTCAAAAGCACCATGTCAACCACTGAAACCTACGAGCAAGGTGATGACCGGTCTTCTTCCACAGAGGTTGAGGTACAGCAGAGGCCTCGTAGGGGTGGCAAAGGTGGTCATCATAAGAGAGAAGAGCCCACATCTTTAGCAGAATTACAGGCTTGTCCTTTGGCAGTGAATTGTTTCCGTTATATGTCATGTTTTCAGTTCTGTGAGAGCCTTGCCCAGATTCAACACCACAGGGAGTTGGCCCGCTTATTTGTTTTGCACCTTCATGATGGGCAGGTCACTCTTGCAGGGGTGAATTTTGTGCTATCTCCCGAGGTGATTTCAGAGGCTACCGGGATACCAAATGTGGGTGAGGTGTGGCCCAAGCGCAAAATCCTGGATTATGTTTATTTTGAGCCATATGTCAGGCCAGCATTCAGGAGCCACTTGTCTGGGTTCTTTCCTTTCAGATTCCTCCGGGGGGAGTATGCTCCGATCATGCTGCTTATCATGCATTACTTCACATGTGAGGGGAGATTTTCATAGGTCTTCTCTTATCACATTCGCCTGTTGATGCACTTTACCCGAGTGAGGATGATGAACATCCCGGTTTTCTTCTTCCAGGACATTCAGAGGATGGTGTCCGTGTTCCAGAGGCGGTCCCCAGCTCAGCAGTATAGGAGTTTTTGCCATCATGGTCTCATCAAGCTCATTGTTTCCCATCAGTTGAGTCAGCAGGGCATTCCATGGGCAGACTTCATTTCTCATGAGTTCTTTACAGTGCCACCACAGCCACACCCAGAGCCAGAGGTCATTTATGAGGAGGGAGGTCCATCTCACCAGCCCGAGATCATTGTTCCGAGAGAGGTTGCTTCCTCACCTCAGGTCACCTACCAGAGAGGTCACAGGACCTTGTTTGCAGCAACTCGACGAGTACTTTCTCCACAGCAGGTGGAAGGGGTCTCGCCATCATCATCTACAGGTCAGCGAGTGTTATCTCCACACCAGGTGGAAGGGGCCTTGCGTTCTCCATCAGCAGTACAGGAGGGAAAGCAACCCATGGTTGAGGACGAGAGAGTTGGCGATACACATCATGATTTCATTGACCTTGATGCTCGCTCCCCCACTTCAAATTTGCATGAGATCATCCGACAGAGAGAGGCGGAAAACCACTTGTTACAACAGAAGCTCGACATGGCCCAATGGACAATAAACTATCTTGAGCAGCGCAACAAGCAACTTGAGGATGAGAAAGAGTTGGATGAGCTGTGGAGGATTTGAAGTGACCGAGTCATCAACCGTAGGAGGCCCGGTGACTTGCTGCCCAAGGAGATGGAATCCATGCTTATTCGTGTGAATGCACATTTGCAGAGGCTGTTAGAGAAGGCAAACGAGGACAAGAGGTTTCTACGGAACATGAAGAATCACTATTGGGTGAGGATGCATGTTTGTAAGGCGAAAATGAAGATGTTCCAAAGGAGGTTGTCCGAGGCCCGTAAGAGGAAGAAGAAGACCAACCCGCTCCGTATCTTGGTTGAGGCCTCTCTCACTCACCATGATACTCATTAGCCTCCTCCTAGCAGCAAACCCAAGAAATTTTGAGAATTTTGAGACATTTTTGGCATTTTTGAGAATTTTACAGGTTTTGGCCATTTGAGTGGTCTCACCCCGAGCGCGACCATACATGGGGGCAACTCAGAACGGGGAAAACTTTGCATTTTTGGAATTGTCATGCAAAAATACACTTGCCTATGGATGGGTTTCAGATTTTATGGAGATTTTGGTTTCCAAAAGCTCAAAACACATGCAAATTTTGACTTTCTGCCCCTTTTTTGAGTTGCAGAAAGCTGCCTTGGGAGAAATGACTTTTGAGGGGTCAAATCAACTCCCAATTCAGAAATTCTAGTGGGGTTGGAAAGTAGACTCACAGACCTTTCCAATGAGCTATCTTGCACCTGCTTTGGACACCGGGAAGGCCCTCAAACAGAGATGTCAATGCGCGCGACCAGTCAAAGTGAGGGGCGCGACCACTCAGGGAAATTTCACTGTTTTGACCAGTTCGGCCAGCAAAACACTGTTTTCATCTTGGTTGACTTTTGAGGCATGTAAATGATGGATTTTTGTGTAATTTTCATGGCACTTAGATACTTTTACTCGCCTTCATCACTTCTAGAAGGTTCTTTGATGTAAATGGTAAATATTTAATGCATGGATAGGTTTCCTAAGTTTTAGAGGCAAGTTGTTTTGACTGCCTATTATCTAGTGCTCAGTTTAGAATTAGTTGAAACAGCTCCTAGGAAGCTGAGCTCGACCCCTAGAGGTGGGGAAAGGAGTTAGATCATCTATATTATGCCTTCTCTTGCTCATTTTCATGGTTGGACTCTGGAGGGAGAAGCTCTATTGTATATTTTACTTGTATCTCTGCAATTTGAGGAAAAGGAAGGCCAGGGTTTTGCAGACATCATTGTGGATTCTTGTGGATTATTATGTTGATGGTGTGTTTCCTACTTGTCATTGTAAGTGTGTTTATGTGTTCCATCTCTTATTCTATTGCTGCTAATTAAACAAAAGAAGTGATAAAGTTTGAATTCATGCATGCCATGCTCAGCTTTCAATTTTGTTTAATATTTATGTTTTCCACTGTCTAAAGAGGATTCAAAGTCATTGTTTGTCATCTTTAGCTCCATCTCTTTCTTCCTTGATCATCCATCTCAACTTAAGGCATCAGCACAAACTCCTACCTTGCCCCAAAGACCCACCTGCAAAAATTGAGCTCAATCCCCACACCCTGAATTGCACTCCCTCCAATTGCCACCAAAAACCCCAAAAACTTTAAATCAACCCTCCTTATCAGTTTACTAGCCTAATATCATTGTCACTGTTTTGGTCATCTCTGTCCATTGAATATTTTACTGAGATTGACCGGAGAGAGCCTTCTCATACCCCGTAGGGCTAGCTACGAGGTGAAATGGTTTGATGCTTCCTTGAAGGTTTACCTTCCTCAGCCTAGGGTGAAATCTCAAGCGCTAACATGGTTATCATTGGTGTTAGTTTTTCCGTGCATGTTGGTTTGGCGTTTTGGACCCGAAGGAGTTTAGAGAGCTGCCCTATAGCTTTCGTCGGGTCTGCATGACAGGTTTTGTGTGGGTTTTTAGTGGGCCCACTTCAGAGCATGTACATTGATCCTGGTAGGACAGATTGTACTGTTTGTGGCTCTTCTTTCTTTCTGTTGCCTCTCGCTGGTCTTTGGTGGCAGTCTTGTGGACCCTAGGCGGGCACTTGTGGTAGTTTATGGCCCCGATTCTGTGGACCCGTATTCCAAGGCATTTGGGGTTTCTTTTGGTGCTCGATAGTATGACCAGAGGGTCTACTGCTTGCTTTTGTATAGTTTGTTTGGAGGTTTCTCCTTGGTTTTCTTGTTCGGTCTTCTCATGGTTTTGAGTGCATGGCCTGGAAATTTGCTTTCCCAGCTACCTATTGAACTCTCACAGCGCTGGTGCGGCTTCTTGTAAATTATGTATTATTGGCTAGATTAATAGAAGGTCCTACTCTTACTTGACCAAAAAAAAAACCTATTATATTTATATGGCCCCTTCAAATATTGATGATTTGCAAGAAAGAAGTGGTATTACTTAAGAGATATGCAGGTCTCTTTGGAGGACAGTAAAAATAATTCAACATATAAAAACAATTATAAGGCATTCAATAGCCAAGAAGGTTATATGGAGATTTGTGTTCCATAGATAAACATGAATTCTCTTACCCAGCTCAATTTACAAATAGAAACTATACGTTCAGGCTCAAAATTAAAATTATTATAGGCCTATGGTCATCACATCTAGACCGATCCAATTTTAGGCATAACCCACACACCTAGCCATCATGTAAACATTGCTAGAGGCTTGTAGCCAACATAGCTAAATATTCAATGCTCATTCCACATATAATGGTGTGACTCAGTGTGCGTTGAAACAACACATATGGTTTAATTGTGTGTTTCTTTCACAAAAGCATTAGTAAAAAAGACAACAACAAGTCACACATTTATCATAGTTTCACCAATCCAATCACAATGAACCATGAGTGATTACTACAGTGAGAAAAACACCAATTTAGCAGTTGCATGTGAACTTAATAGCCAACAATGCATTTACAAACACTTATCCAAAAATAATATTGTAAATAGAAACTACGATTAGGACCAAAACTCCCCACATGACCATAAACAACTACACCCAAGCGTTACATGAAGTTTTCACCCCCGAGCCAAATTCAAAAGCTTCAGGTGGGGTGGTTGTGACAATTTTCAGTCAACCAATATAGCTGAAACAATATGTCACAAGGCCCTAACAAAATTCATCCACAACTTAAGCTCCTTATAACTTGTACCATTCCGGAAGAACGTAGTCATGTAACCAATCTAATATGCACAGATCTACAACTCACTTTCAGGAGAAAAGAGCCAGTATCAGGGATGTTCAACAATGTTCAAGCTGCCTATGGGTGACAAATCATTTTTCTAGGTGGCTCCATAATGATTCAAGCACTAAATTTCCAGCCTTAAGGAACTCCTAGTGGTTCAGTAGCCCTCACAAGCACCTATGTGATTCCCCAAGTTTGACAAGGTCACAAACCCCAAGCTCCCAGTGGATCCTTTTGACTTACAGGTAAGCCTTTCTCTCTAGAATTGATTACTAGCTAGCCTCCTACAAAAGTTTCCATAGTTGGATACCACTTGTTTGAGGATTTGATTCAATATGAATATTTTTTCCCCTTTAGACTCTCTTTGTCTTTTCCACATAGCAAGCCCATACAATGTGTTCGCAGTTAATGTTCCCTTCTACTTCTCTCTCTATCTACATGTCTGGGATGCACTGCCCCCAAAAACCTATCCCTTGATTCCTCTAAATGACTTGTGCAACAACCCATCACTTGATAGCACAACCCATGTTGCTCCTAATTTTTGTATCCTTTACTTTGCTTGTGGTTGGGCTAAAGGACACTTCAGCCAATCCTTCCATTTAAGTTGAGTTCAATGCACAATTGTCACATTAACTTTATTTCCACCCACCAGGATTTTTATTAAAGAACATCCATTTCCCCAAGAAACGCCCTTCCTAAAGAAATGGAATATGTGTCCCTTTCTCAGATATTTAGAATATTTACATTATTTCCAAGAGGGAAAACTGTTAACGAGAGGACACCACAAATGAGATGTGGTTAGTAAAAAAACCTAATTTAGGTAAGAGGAACCATTAGGATGCAAGGTGTTTATGACCCATTAGGGGTTGAATAAGCCCAACATTAAAAAATGGATACAAATCTGATTAGTGTTGAAGTTTTGGATAAATTCCCTATCTACACTTTGATTATCAGGAAAACATGTATACCATGTAAGTGTTAGTATCGATACCCTTGCGTATATCGCTCTTAAAAAATAAAAACATCTATTCAAAATTATTCTTGTGTGGTATGCCAATGTCAAGGTCAATGAGGTGAAGCAATGAAGAGACTCTTCCATACCCACCTAAATTGATCCTTTCCTTTATTCGTAAGCAATCTAAGAGTAAGATATGGATATATAAGAAGACCGCTCTATGAGTTATCCATTAATTTGATCCTACTTTTCATTATTAGCACATGAAACATTGTTGAAGCAATGAGGGGTTGCAACAACTTCTACAAAATGAAATAATCAGGAATTGATCCCTTAGCATGATGATATTCAAATAAGAGCATGGAAATTCCTCTCTTATCGTGTTTCAATATGCTCCTTATGTGTATTGTTTTGTTGATGGTGCTGGATACCGCCAACATACAGGGGATCTCCCCGATATGAGGTCCCAATTAGACCTCACACTATTTGGTTTAGGAATCTCATATGAAATACGACCTCACTACCATTTACTTAAAGATATGTCTTGCCTTTAGCTGTTAGCATGTGAGCTCAATACACATGTTGTTTTGAGTGAGAATGTGAGTGTGCCTTGTGACTGTTCAATTGCAAATGTATCAATTTTCTTTCAGTAGAGAGGGGGAATAACGTGAGCATCTAAGAGAGAAGTAATAGTACTACCCTAATGGAGACACACATGAATGAGAAAGGCTCATATAACATCAAGAAAAATAGATCACATGTATGCGACAATAATTATAAATGTTACGAAACATTTCCAATAAGTTAAGCATTGAAGTCACTAAAATAGTTCAATTACTCCAGTACATGCAAAATAAAACATGAACCATAAACATCTGAAGATTAGTCGTAGAAACATCCACAACCCATGTGTGAAAATGTGTTGGCCTGAAATGCTTCAATATTAAGCAAAAGTTCCAAGATACATAAATACAATGAATATCACTATCTCCAATACTCGATTGTTAGAGCCACTACTTGTTGGCATTATGATTCAAGTGTTGTCCTTGATGGCAACTCACTCAGAAGGTTGGTACAGGTGCTCAGAGACTGGTACAGGTGATGACAACTTAACTAGAAGACAGATCTCAGTACAGCAGGACAAGAAAGAGATATACGCAGGTTCAGCAAGGAATATCCGCGTGTACACGCAGGTTGGCTTCAGAAAAAGCGCGTGTATGTGGAAACGTACCTTTGGTCCATGGCGGTTAGTCCTTGGAAGTTGTGCCTATGGTTTCGGACCATTGTGTCTCGACGGGCGTGTCGATCCCTAGTATTGAAGTTGATGGTATTGTGTTTCTATGGTTTTGGCTCTTGGTATTGAACAAGGCCTAAAGCTATATAAGGAGAAGATCACTAGACAAAGGAGTATGGATTGTGTGTGGCTGACGCAGTGAGAGGATCTGGTATTGTTGGTTATCTGTTCGGGATGCTTGGTAAGGGTCGGATCTGACAGCAAAGGCAGAAGTAATCATTTCTAGATGTGCACGCGGGTTGCCTTTGGAGAAAGCGCGTATACACGCGGTTTTGGTACAGTGAAGTAGCGTATGCATGATAAGGGTTGATATTTCAGGTTGTTGCTGATTCTGGTGGTTATTGCAGAGTTCTAGATTCTGGTTTGGGTTCTGTGTTCTTGATGACAGGGTTTCAGTGATTCGGTATTGGGTTGTTTAATGAATTTTGATGCAAGTATAAGTTGATGATTGTATTGCGGTAATGTTTGCTTTGTACTCTTGGATCCAGTCTGAAAATTGATGAAACGTGGTCCCTGAAGGTTGTAGGGTCAGCACCTACGTACTAGTAAATGGATCAGCTAGTACAAGAGCTGAGGGGGTTGTAGCTCCCTTCCAAAAGTAGTTGGAAAACGAGAGAGAGGGTTGTAGCCCTCTGCAGGTTGTAGCCTGCATACTGGTAAAGGACTGCACCAGTATATTGTAAAAGAAGTTTCTCATTAAAGAAAGAAAGAGACGAATTGCAGCACGTGGTTTTCACCCACATTGGGTTTCCACCTTATATCATGGTGTTCATGTGTGTGGCTCTTGTGTGATGATTCTGTTCTGTTATACTGCACCTATTTACTGCTAAATTGCTTAATAATGTTCTGATGCATTTACTGAAGATAAGATTAACTGAATCATAAGATATCTGCATATACGCTAGTTGCTTTAGACACAGTCGCGTGTACACGCTGGTTCACTTAACAGAAGTCGCGTATATGTTTCTGAGTAGGAAATTGAAAAGGTTTTATTAATCTGATAATACTGATTCACCCCCCCTCTCAGTATTATTTCCAACACTACTTGCTCCCCAAAAGCACTAACTCCCTCTCTCTAATGCCTTGTGGGAGAAGCCAAGTTGAAAAGTCCTTTACATGAGTAATGAGGATCCTTTTATAACTGGAGGCATGGCCTTTCACATCTCCATGACCCTTGAATTTCCAACTCGTAATGACCTTTGGCCTATACAACCTTGGACTTCCAAATGATTTGGAATTGCATATGAATCTTGGTATTACATGTCCTTTGGACTTTCATGACTCTTTTTTCCATACATGACCCTTGCACTTCCACTTATTTTTCTTTACAATGATTACATCATGCCATCATAACTTCCACATCATAATTTGATGAATACGTGACCTGTCACTATCCTTGATGACTAGGACCAATAGTGACTGATGACGTGGACTTTCTTCAATAGTGACATGGTTTCCACTTTTGTCTTCATTCTGCATGTGGCTTCCAGTCCTTGATGTCTTCACCCTCCAAAGGGTATTTGATCTAACAGAGTATTTAGGGTGCTTTGAGAATCAATATTTCAATGTGTTCTTTGTTATTCAATGATTTCATTGTTTTCCTTCTTTTCCTTATATTCTTCATGCATTCTTGCCATGTTGTTCATGGAATGCCTATATCTGCAATCACTCATGATAAGAAACCATCATCTTGAAAATTTCCTATTCTTACATGTTTTATCCAAACTTTTTGTTCATTGCCTATAATTGCACCTGATATGAAAAATAAGAGCTTCAAGGCACAAGGGTGCACTCAGAAAGGCTGAAGCGCTAAAGGGTGAAGGCTTTAGGGTTTCAGCACATGCTCATGCACTCAAGAGAATGAGTAAATCAAGGTAGGGCACATGGTACAAGCCCAAAGGATGAAGGATAAGGCTTCAGGCTTCCCAAGTGTGTTGTGTGCTCAAGGGAGAGAATGGGGTGACGGACACACTCTTGAAGGTTGGAGGAGGAGGGTTCAAGTCTTCAGGGTGTGCTCATGTGCTCAGGAGGCCTACGAGGGCACATGGCACATGTATTAGCATTGAAGGATGTATATTTGTACTTTCAAAGGTCACTCATGCACCCTCAAATGGGCAAGCATGTGCATGACAAATTGTAGAAGGATGTAGTTTGGATATTAAGGCCATTAGGGTGTGCTCATGCGCTATAGGAGGGCACATTCGTTCAAGTCGAATGGGTGCGATCAAAGGAAGACTTTGTTGATGAAAGGGCACATTTTGGAGGGTGCATGGCACACTTCCAAACAACAAAGGATTCTCGATTAAGGCTTCAGAGTGCGCTTGTGTACTCTGTTATCACCGAGAATTGCAGTCACATGTATATAAGTTTTGTCCAAAGTTTCATTGTCAAAAATGAGTGTTAAATGGTTGTTATGCTATGTTTACCACTTAGGGGTTATGTTTTTCAATGATATTAATGAGAATCATTTTCAAAACCGTTAGTCTTCCTTCATCGTGATTGAATAAGACATCTCTTATCTCGTATATGTCATGTGTCCTTTTCGCATTTTCGCAGCGCAGTTTGATTGGTTGATTTTGCAGCGCAATGATGTTTTAGCCTTTTCGTAGCGTCAGCCATTTCGCAGCGCATGTCGCTAAATTATAACTGTCTGCGCTACGAAATCGCGGATTCGGGGATTTTCGCAGCGCAGATTCGTAAAATGTCATGTCCAGGGATGAGTCATTGTGTCCGTTCGGTTGTTTTCAGTTGGTGTACCCTCCAAGCACTTACGAGCCATCATTCCACCAATAGGTTCATAGTCATGCACATTAAGTTCATTTAAACGGTATTGTCATATATGGTTGTGTCATGATGTTTGTTAATATTGCATGGAGTGGCCAGCTTATATGATAAGACATCTGAATTGAAAATGAACCCGAGTTTCTTCTTCAAGAGAGCCTGGTTGCAAGCGAGCTTGCGTTCTAAAATTTGAATTTGCTTTTCGAGTTGAGGCTGGTGGTGTCTTGCTGTGCGAAAGATTTCAAAGCATAATGGAAAAGAAGGAGCATCGGTCTCGAAGGTGTCAAAGGGCAGAACCTGAAGGATTGGACCTTGCATTGAAGGATGAAGGTGTTAAAAGGGGCTTCAAGGACGCTAGTTGCTAGAGTTTCTGTGAAAAGCTGAAGGGAGGACACACTCAGGTAACAAAAGAGTTTGCCTTGAATTTTACAGGCTTGAATTCCAAGGTATCTATGTTAGAATTCCCAGTATCTCCAGAGGCTATTGCTAGTGTGACTGAGATTCCCAGAGGGGCGCAGGAGTGGTTTAAAAATTTCAAATTTGATATGAGCCCCTGTAAAGAATTCTTGAAGGAAGCCTATGCGAATGAAGATTTAACCAAGGCTGTGCCTAGAAGTTATGTTAAAGAACACTATGCTATGCTTCTTACCTGTATTCAAAAGTATTTAACTTGTGAGGGCAGATATAACAAAGTTTATTCCTATCATTTTAAGTTGTTGCTGCATTTTACGGGTAAAACATCTATAGACATCCCATTTTACCTGTTTTGAAGCCTCAGCAAGATGTGTGACAAGGTTCAATTGAGAAAGGATGATTGTGAGACCTCACTATTTCATCATGGTCTAGTCAAACTGTTAGTGCTGGATGCTCTGCAAAAAATTGGTAGGGATTGGAATTCTTTCATCTATATGGCCGGTTTCCAGAATAAGACAGGCCTCACCCCACAGCCTATTAGGGAAAGAGAAGAATCAATGGAAGAACCTACAATAGCTGATCTTAGGAAGGAGGCTAGGGAGAAAAAGAAAGTTAAATCTCAGTTAAACAAACCAGTCAAGCCCTTGGTTATTAAAGAGCCACCTCAGCCACCTTAGTCATCATCAAAGGAAAAGGTCAAGCACAAGAAATATGTACATGGATCAGCTGTGTCCGAAAGAGCATCAAGAGTTAAAACAAGGGGTCAATTAGGCAAGGAGAAAGGTAAATCAGTAGCTGTTGAGGAAAGTCCAATTTCGAAAGCCAGCTTAAGTGATTTACTTGAGGCAATTGAATTTGAGCAGGAAGAACCAGTTCATCTTGAACCCATGCATATTGACTTGACCCAATCTTCTCCTGAGAGCACTAAGAAATCAAAAGCTTCAAAGAGATTAAGGTTTGATGAGCCTAGTGAGGAGTTTATGTTCAAGCCAAGAAGACCAGTTACAAGGAAACAAATTAGAGAAGCTGAGAAAGTGCATAAAGAGGGAGAAGCTGTAAAGGAGAAAGTGCATAAAGGAGAGAAAGCTGTAAAGTCACCCAGAATAGAGGTAATTGAAGTATTGACCAAAACAGTGGAGGCAGTCAAACATAAAGACAAGAACAGAAAGGTTATCATCACCCAAGGAGGAAATGTGATTGCCATAAAGAATCAAGTAGGAGCAGCCAAAGAGGAAATTGTCAAAACAAAGAATGTGATTAAGGAGCGTGCAGTTAGGTATGCCAACTATAGAAAAGTTGTGTTAAAGGGTAGCAGAAGCCTAGTGAGTCATGTAGATTCGGTGGCTGATGTATATACCTAGACGGTTCCAGTCCTCAAACAAGCTAAACATATCAGGAAAATGAACATGACCCTGAGAGCTAAAAACAAAGCTTTGAAGAAAGAGATTGCAAATTTGAAGACACAGCTAGGTCAACTAGCTCACTGATTTTAGGAAAAGGTGATATTCTTAGTTTTGGTCAATTTTATTTAAGTTCCACTATTTTGAGATTACCTAAGTCTTTGACACCTGTAGAAGAAGTTTGAAAAGTCATAAGTTCAAACAAAATACGCTTTAGTGCAAATGTACTCTGTTTTAGCAAAAACAGCAGTTTCGTAGCGCGCTACGAAACTGCTGTAGGTGCTGTTTTATAAGAAAAACAAAGAGTTTAATGATGAGGTCAGCAAATTTTTGAAGGAAATGCCTCAAGAACATAATGGAGACCATAAAAGACTCTCCTAGCTATTCAGAGAATGACAGATGTACATTTTGGGAAAGGTGAAATATTTTGTTTTTAGCTAAAGCTTCGTTAAAGGTACTTTATGACCGAATTGTTAGGGTTCTGGTTAAGATTACTGGAGATTTTGGTTTGTACACCTGTTCAGTCCACAAGGCTTCCAGCTCATTGGGGAGTATGGTGATATGCGTTGTTTTTGAAGAATTAAAGAGAGGGGAACATGTTCTTTAAGTAGTGAAGAATGATGGGAGACAAGGACCGTGAAAACAGGGCACTTATCTTGATTGATTAATGAGCCATCTACGCAGCCAGTATCCAAAGCCAGCTCGTTCAGTGTATTCTCCCCCAACATATCTCGGCCAAAACAGAAAATATACAGGTGTCAAGGATCAGAAAGTCATCATGCTACGAGGAGGACAGATTTGAGTTTTGAATTAAGTAGATCTTTTGTAATTACAGTTCAGCACTTATGTAATTAATAAATTAGTTAAACAGCAGATAGGGATAGTTAATAGCAGCCTTCGATTCTCCCCTCATGCTGGAGGAGGAAGCTCGAGGTGGTTAAGCATGTATTCCTATATATGGATCAGACTTGGATGTAATTAGGGTTGGATGTTTTTGAAGAAACAGAGTTTATATTGGCTTATGTAAAGACTTGTTACAGTGATATAAAAGACTACTTTTCCTTCTCAGGATTCATACTTTGTTCAGATGCTCAAGATGTATGTGGCTTTGTTTTATCCTTTATGTTTTACAGCTTTATAGATACACAATCACTCTGAATTCACCTAGCTGCTCAGATTTCCTGTGTGTATTTATGAGTTGAGGTTCATTTGAGAAATGTTTTGAGTGTTTAAACATTACATGCCCTGACTTCCATGAATGAGTAGTTTTATGGTTTACTGAAATGGTGTTTGACTCCATGAGCCCAATGGAAGAAATCTTATGTTGTCTGTCCAACCAGCATGTTTATTAAGTCTTCATTTCAAGAGTTAGCCCTCTTAGTGTTAATCATAATCAATAGTTTGTTTTGAGAGAGCCCTCTCAGACTAGGGAGGCTAATCCTTAGTCAAGAGTCTGGTCTGAAATAGTTACATAGAGTCTAACTGATAGCAGCCATCAGTACATGATTTTGTGATAACATTTTGGTGCGTCTGCCGGGAGCCTGAAGATTACTCATTCCCGTAGTTATAAGATTGAATTTCTGAAGGTAGCAGGAGTTCAAAAAGGTTTTCGAGGCTGCGTTCTACCTTGGTGACTCCATGAATTTTAAAGTTTGAAAGGTGGCTTCGAAGGGAAGATATACAAGGAGTAATCCTGACCCAAACCCACCTAGTCCTGTGGAAAATCCTAATATCATCTCAAGGAGTAAACAAAGATTCTCTGATATACCAGGTACTTCAAATATTTCTAAATCCTTGTTTCCTGAGTTTGCTAGAAGTCCTGAGGATAAAATTGTTGATGATAAAATCCAAGAAGTGTTGTTGAGGTCTGAAAATGAAGAAGAGCTTATTGGTATCATATTAGATTTACAAAAGAAAGGCATTGATACTTCATCTTTAGTGTCACAAAAAGATAAAGAAGAGTTTTGGGAAATTGTTACTTCTGAATTGTTATTAGAGGAAGAGGATTTGAAAAAGCTCAAGGAGCTTGACCCTTTTGAAGTTTTGCTTAAATCAAAAACTGCTCTACCTCTCCCAAATTGGAGTTCTTTTGTCAGTGGCTTACAAAGTCCCAATAGTCCTTTCCGTACTCATACTTTATCTTCTGCCTCTGCTAGTCCAAATACTCCTCAGTCAACATCTCATACTAGTTCTGGTCCTCCTAGTCACACAGTACCTGTTATCCCTGCTCCTCCTTTCATTATGGCTATACCTGCTAGGTATGCTCCCCTAGCTCTCCCTGCCATTTTACATGATCTTCCTAATAAATATGCTGCTAGGATTCCAACATGGGGAGGGGATGAAGATATTACAGCAGAGGAACATGTGGATAGATTCAATGATTTTATTGATAGGTATGAGGTGGATGATGAAGATGTAAAACTGAGGTTGTTTGCTCAGACTTTCATTGGGGAAGTCAGAAAATGGTTTAAAGCCCTAACAGCTGGTAGCATTCATAGTTGGGCTGAGTTTGAAGATAGTTTTATGAGGAAATGGGGAAATAGAACCAATCATGTTCAAGCCCTCATTGAATACAATAGCCTAAGAAGAGCCCCAGATGAAACTGTCCAAAACTTTTCTAAGAGATTTAATAAGGTATATAATTCTATTCCAGCACACTTGAAACCTCCTGGAGCTTTGGCACAGTTAAGGTATGCTGAGTCATTTGATTCAGATTTCTCTCTTTTACTCAGAGAAAGAGAGTCTGCTACTCTTGCTGATATGCAGAATGATGCAGTTAAGGTTGAGGTAAATATGCTAGCTGCTAAGAAGTCAAAGATGGAAAAGGCTAAGATAAAGGAAGAGGAGAAACCTTCTACCTCTGCTCAAGAAGAAAAGTTTGAAACCATGCTCAAGAAGAAAAGTTTGAAACCATGATGAAAACCATGGAGAAATTGATGGATCAATTAGCACTTGGGAATACCGCTGCTCCCCAAGCACAACAAGAGTCTAGGTTCAGGAATCCTCAATTTAGAAGACCTCAAAATCAGCAAAGACCAAGGGACAATAGAAACCAGCAAGCAGATCCTCCAGTGAGACCCCCTTTCCAGCAAAACATGGTAGATGAAGAGGAAGAACCTGAGGTACCTGAGGAGTCTATTCATTGCTTGGGTGAAGAAGACTCAGAAATTTTCTTAACAAAAGAAGAGCATGATGAGTCTAGTTTGGTAAAGGCAGGAGAGGAGCCTTCAGACTTCTTGAAGGGTTATCAGCATGCCATATTTGAAATTCAGAAACAGTACAACCTCAGAAACCGAGATGTCCCTATCACAGCAAATAAAGCACAGCCCAAGAAGAATGTTTCAAAGGCAGTTGAAGATAAGAAGGAAAAGACAAAGCAGACTAAGGGTAAAGGCGATTCCTCTGGTGAGAAGAAGGATATTCAAAACCCTGCACCTCCTAAGGAACTTGAAAAGTCTACTTCTGTTTTTAACATAGAAAATGAGATTGCCAAGATTAAAATATCAGTCCCATTTAATGAAATTCTGAAGGTTGACAAATATAGAAGCAAGATTGTGGAAATGCTTAATTCTCCACCAGGAGGGGCTGACATTTTAAGTGTGCAAGAGGATAATCCAATCATCTGTTTAGGACCAAGACTTGAAGATGAGCAAAGTGATCAGTTTCCTCCTTTTTATATAAGCATCAATATCCATGATATGACTCTACATAATGCTATGCTGGATTCAGGGGCGTCACATAATCTCATGCCCAAGGTAATTATGGAAAGGATGGGATTAGAATTAACTAGACCATACAAGGATTTATTTTCTTTTGATTCAAAAAGAGTTCATTGCATTGGGTTGATTAAGGATGTTGTTGTGGCTCTAACACGAATCCCAGCAAAAACAACTGTCATGGACATTTTTGTTGCAGACATTCCACCTAAGTTTGGGATGCTCCTTTCAAGGTCATGGGCTGCAAAGATCAAGGGTACCATGCAGATGGATTTGACATATGCTACTATCCCAGTGTTTGGCGAGCAGAGAAGGTTATATCGTGAAACAAACATGGTAAGCAGCAAGGACAAGCCTCAAAATTTTCCTATTTACTCATGTGATACAGGTCCGGGGTCAGCTATCTTGTTTCATGAGTCAGCTGGTAAAGAATCACAAAATGAGCAGGCAGAAAATCAGTGTCAGGAAGAGCAGCAAGGAAATGAAAGAAATATCAATGGTTGTTGGACCTTATATTTTGATGGAGCAGCAGGAAAAGATGGTGCAGGAGCTGGAATTTGGGTTATTAGCCCAACAGAAGAAAGTAAGTTTCTATCATATAAACTTAACTTTGATTGTACCAATAACATGGCTGAGTACGAGTCTCTGGTGTTAGGCTTAGAAACCTTGATAGAGTTGAAGGCAAAGAACATTCTTGTTTGTGGAGACTCTGAATTAATTGTTAAGCAAGTACAGGGTACATATCAAACAAAAGATGTCAGGATGAGAGCCTATAGAAACTTAGTGTTGGAGCTGTTGGAAAAGTTTCAATCCTATTCCTTCACCATAAAAAGTAGAGAGCAGAATTCTATTGCAGATTCTCTTGCTGTAGCAGCCAGTCTTTTTGTTATTCCCAAACATTCTTCTGATAGCTATGAAGTGAAAGTTCGCCATAGACCAGTCATCCCAGATAATATCATTAATTGGCAAGTATTTGAAGATGATCAGCAGGTAAGAAATTTTCTTGAGTTGAAAGAGGAGTTTGAGCATAATCAAATAGATCAGCAGAACATGTTAGCTGAGACAAAGGAAAAGTCTGAAGTGTTGCAGTTGCAGAATAACTTAATCCCTAAAGGCCTCATTCCTCTTGAAAAGTTATTTGATCAGAATGATGTGTTTAAAGCACCAAGGTTGCAAGCTAATGAAGAAGAAATATAAAGCTGTAATTTAGGTGACTCAGTTGTGCCTAAATTAGTCAAGATTTCAAAGTTCTTATCAGCTAATATGAAGGTCAGATATGTCGAAATGATGAAGAAGTTTATTGATGTTTTTGCATGGAGCTATGCTGATTTGAAGCAGTATGATTCTTCAATCATACAACACACCATCCCAATTAAGCCAAATGAGAGGCCCTTTAAGCAGAAATTAAGGAGAATTAATCCCCTTCTGATGCCACTGATTGAAAAGGAGGTGAAAAAGCTTTTTGATGCAAAAATTATTGTTCCAATCAGATTCTCAAATTGGCTTGCTAACTTGGTACCTGTCAGAAAAAAGAATGGGGAGATTAGAATTTGCATAGATTTCAGGAACTTAAACAAGGCTTCACTGAAAGATAATTACCCTCTTCCTAAAATGGATCTTATTTTGCAAAATATTGTTTGTTCCCAAAGAATGTCTATGCTGGATGGTTTCTCAGGGTATAATCAGATCCTTGTTCATCCAGAGGATCAGGAGAAGACAACTTTCACTACACCATGGGGCACATTTATGTATGCAAAGATGCCCTTTGGTCTCATGAATGCAGGGGCAACTTTCCAGAGGGCTATGGACATTGCTTTTGCTGAAGAAAAGGATAAAACAGTGGTGGTATATCTTGATGATATCACAGTCTTTTCAAAAAGGGAAGAAGACCACTTAAAGCACCTTGAAAGGATCTTGTTAAAGTGTAGGAGGTTTGGTATTTCCTTAAACCCAACCAAAAGTATCTTTGCTTTAACCTCTGGTAAGTTACTTGGGCATATTATTTCTGAAGAGGGTATTAGGATTGATTCTAATAGAGTTAGTGCCATTCAAAGGCTGGATTTGCCAAGGAGCAAGAAAGAAGTTCAATCTTTTCTTGGAAAGGTTAATTTTGTTAGAAGATTCATTCCTAACTTTGCTAAAGTGGTCAAACATATAACCAGGATGTTAAGGAAAGGATCAGATTTCAAGTGGACAACTGAATCAAAGAATTCATTTGAAGAAATTAAAAAGGCCCTCACTCAAGCGCCAGTCCTCATCAGCCCAGATTTTACCAAGGAGTTCCTGATATTCACATTTGCTTCTGAAGATACAATTGCTGGAGTTTTGCTGCAAAAAGGAAGTCAAGGTACTGAACAGCCCATTTCTTTCTTTAGTAAGACATTGGCTAATGCTGAGTTGAAATATAACATTTGAGAAAAGCAAGCATATGCATTGGTGAAGGCCATTAAGGATTTCAGAATTTATGTGTTGCACTCTCATATTGTTGCATACGTGCCAAGTGCTGTTATAAAAGATATTCTTACACAAGCAGACCCGGATGGAAAAAGAGGAAAGTGGATAGCCAAGCTGTTAGAATATGATATTGAGATCAGGCCTACCAAGTTGGTGAAGGGTCAAGGCTTGGCAAAGTTGCTAACTCAGTCAAATCTGGACTGCCTTGGTATCAATTTTAGCACAGAAATTTCTGAGAATGAGGAAGAGTTGGTCCAAATCAATGAAAAATTTTTGACATCAGAATGGTATAGGGATGTGGCATTTGTGTTGCAGCACAATAGAGCCCCTGATAACCTTTCCAAATCCAAAGCTCGGTTCACCAAGCTAAAATCCCTTAGATATTTTGTGTATGAGCAGAATTTGTTTTGGAAGGATGCAGGAGGGATTTTATTAAATTGTCTCATTGAAGAAGAGGCTGATAAGGTCATTGATGAATTTCATAAGGGAGATTGTGGAGGCCATCACTATTGGAAGGCCACTGCAAATAAGGTTTTGAGGGCTGGATATTTTTGGCCGACTATGTTCAGAGACATTTATAAAAAGATAACAGCATGCCATGAATGTCAAGTATTTGAAGGAAGGAGAAAACTCATGCCTTTGCCATTGGTTCCTATTTATGTTGAAGCACCCTTCCAGCAGTGGGGATTAGATTTTATAGGGGAAATCCATCCTCCTTCATCAGGACAGCATCGCTGGATCCTCACAGCCACTGATTATTTTACAAAGTGGATAGAGGCGATACCTACCAGGCAGGCCAATGACTCAGTGATAATATCCTTTCTGGAAAATAACATTTTATCAAGGTTTGGTTGTCCAATCAAGATTATCACGGACAATGCCCAGGCTTTTAAGTATAAAAGAATGATAAATTTTTGTCATCAATACCACATTTCCCTGGGTCATTCCACTGCTTATTACCCACAGGGAAATGGCTTGGCTGAAAGTTCAAACAAGAGTCTTGTGAGGATTATTAAGAAGCTGCTGCAGGATAATAAGAAGGCTTGGCATTTGAAACTGAAGTATGCCTTGTGGGCTGACCGAATTTGCACAAAGAGGTCCATTGGAACATCACCATATGAACTTGTGTATGGAGCAGAAGCAATTTTCCCAACATCTCTTGGGGTACCAGTTATGAAGCTAATTCAGGGATTAGAAGAGGAGCCAAATGCCATACAGCGAAGAATTAATCAGTTGATAGCTTTGCAGGAGAAAAGGAATGAGGTGTTCGAAGATCATCAACAAAGTCAGAATAGAGTCAAGAGAGCATTTGACAAGAAGGTCAAAGAGGTCACATTTCAAATTAATGATAAAGTCCTAAAATGGGAAGCCAGAATTGAAGAGAAAGGTAAACATGGCAAATTTGAGAATTTATGGAAAGGGCCATTTCAGATTTCTGCTTTCCATGGGAACAACACTTACATTCTGCAGGAAGTTGATGGAACACCATATGCTGGAGGACCTGTTAATGGCAGGTTCTTAAAGCATTACAATCAGTAAAAGTCTGCCAAGTATCTCATAAGCATTGTATATATCCGTTTTCTGGTTTTTCTTGTTGAAAATAAATGACAAGCTGAACAGAAAAAGCTTTAGCCCGAGGAGAAGGCCCACAAAGCTTGAAAGGGATGCTTGCCAGTTGTGTGTATGTTTTTAAATGGACAAGGCACTGGTTCTACGAGTTCTTAGTGTACTACAGGAGCACACTATCCCAAGTGGAGCCACTGTTATCACCGAGAATTGCAGTCACATGTATATAAGTTTTGTCCAAAGTTTCATTGTCAAAAATGAGTGTCAAATGGTTGTTATCCTATGTTTACCACTTAGGGGTTATGTTTTTCAATGATATTAATGAGAATCATTTTCAAAACCGTTAGTCTTCCTTCATCGTGATTGAATAAGACATCTCTTATCTCGTATATGTCATGTGTCCTTTTCGCATTTTCGCAGCGCAGTTTGATTGGTTGATTTTGCAGCGCAATGATGTTTTAGCCTTTTCGTAGCGTCAGCCATTTCGCAGCGCATGTCGCTAAATTATAATTGTCTGCGCTACGAAATCGCGGATTCGGGGATTTTCGCAGCGCAGATTCGTAAAATGTCATGTCCAGGGATGAGTCATTGTGTCCGTTCGGTTGTTGTCAGTTGGTGTACCCTCCAAGCACTTACGAGCCATCATTCCACCAATAGGTTCGTAGTCATGCACATTAAGTTCATTTACACGGTTTTGTCATATATGGTTGTGTCATGATGTTTGTTAATATTGCATGGAGTGGCCAGCTTATATGATAAGACATCTGAATTGAAAATGAACCCGAGTTTCTTCTTCAAGAGAGCCTGGTCGCAAGCGAGCTTGCGTTCTAAACTTTGAATTTGCTTTTCGAGTTGAGGCTGGTGGTGTCTTGCTGTGCGAAAGATTTCAAAGCATAATGGAAAAGAAGGAGCATCGGTCTGGAAGGTGTCAAAGGGCAGAACCTGAAGGATTGGACCTTGCATTGAAGGATGAAGGTGTTAAAAGGGCCTTCAAGGACGCTGGTTGCAGGAGTTTCTGTGAAAAGATGAAGGGAGGACACACTCAGGTAACAAAAGAGTTTGCCTTGAATTTTACAGGCTTGAATTCCAAGGTATCTATGTTAGAATTCCCAGTATCTCCAGAGGCTATTGCTAGTGTGACTGAGATTCCCAGAGGGGGGCAGGAGTGGTTTAAAAATTTCAAATTTGATATGAGCCCCTGTAAAGAATTCTTGAAGGAAGCCTATGCAAATGAAGATTTAACCAAGGCTGTGCCTAGAAGTTATGTTAAAGAACACTATGCTATGCTTCTTACCTGTATTCAAAAGTATTTAACTTGTGAGGGCAGATATAACAAAGTTTATTCCTATCATTTTAAGTTGTTGCTGCATTTTACGGGTAAAACATCTATAGACATCCCATTTTACCTGTTTCGAAGCCTCAGCAAGATGTGTGACAAGGTTCAATTGAGAAAGGATGATTGTGAGACCTCACTATTTCATCATGGTCTAGTCAAACTGTTAGTGCTGGATGCTCTGCAAAAAATTGGTAGGGATTGGAATTCTTTCATCTATATGGCCGGTTTCCAGAATAAGACAGGCCTCACCCCACAGCCTGTTAGGGAAAGAGAAGAATCAATGGAAGAACCTACAATAGCTGATCTTAGGAAGGAGGCTAGGGAGAAAAAGAAAGTTAAATCTCAGTTAAACAAACCAGTCAAGCCCTTGGTTATTAAAGAGCCACCTCAGCCACCTCAGTCATCATCAAAGGAAAAGGTCAAGCACAAGAAAGATGTACATGGATCAGCTGTGTCCGAAAGAGCATCAAGAGTTAAAACAAGGGGTAAATTAAGCAAGGAGAAAGGTAAATCAGTAGCTGTTGAGGAAAGTCCAATTTCGAAAGCCAGCTTAAGTGATTTACTTGAGGCAATTGAATTTGAGCAGGAAGAACCAGTTCATCTTGAACCCGTGCATATTGACTTGACCCAATCTTCTCCTGAGAGCACTAAGAAATCAAAAGCTTCAAAGAGATTAAGGTTTGATGAGCCTAGTGAGGAGTTTATGTTCAAGCCAAGAAGACCAGTTACAAGGAAACAAATTAGAGAAGCTGAGAAAGTGCATAAAGAGGGAGAAGTTGTAAAGGAGAAAGTGCATAAAGGAGAGAAAGCTGTAAAGTCACCCAAAACAGAGGTAATTGAAGTATTGACCAAAACAGTGGAGGCAGTCAAACATAAAGACAAGAACAGAAAGGTTATCATCACCCAAGGAGGAAATGTGATTGCCATAAAGAATCAAGTAGGAGCAGCCAAAGAGGAAATTGTCAAAACAAAGAATGTGATTAAGGAGCGTGCAGTTAGGTATGCCAACTATAGAAAAGTTGTGTTAAAGGGTAGCAGAAGCCTAGTGAGTCATGTAGATTCGGTGGTTGATGTATATACCTGGATGGTTCCAGCCCTCAAACAAGCTAAACATATCAGGAAAATGAACATGACCCTGAGAGCTAAAAACAAAGCTTTGAAGAAAGAGATTGCAAATTTGAAGACACAGCTAGGTCAACTAGCTCACTGATTTGAGGAAAAGGTGATATTCTTAGTTTTGGTCAATTTTGTTTAAGTTCCACTATTTTGAGATTACCTAAGTCTTTGACACCTGTAGAAGAAGTTTGAAAAGTCATAAGTTCAAACAAAAGACGCTTTAGTGCAAATGTACTCTGTTTTAGCAAAAACAGCAGTTTCGTAGCGCACTACGAAACTGCTGTAGGTGCTATTTTATAAGAAAAACAAAGAGTTTAATGATGAGGTCAGCAAATTTTTGAAGGAAATGCCTCAAGAACATAATGGAGACCATAAAAGACTCTCCTAGCTATTCAGAGAATGACAGATGTACATTTTGGGAAAGGTGAAATATTTTGTTTTTAGCTAAAGCTTCGTTAAAGGTACTTTATGACCGAATTGTTAGGGTTCTGGTTAAGATTACCGAAGATTTTGGTTTGTACACATGTTCAGTCCACAAGGCTTCCAGCTCATTGGGGAGTATGGTGATATGTGTTGTTTTTTAAGAATTAAAGAGAGGGGAACATGTTCTTTAAGTAGTGAAGAATGATGGGAGACAAGGACCGTGAAAACAGGGCACTTATCTTGATTGATTAATGAGCCATCTACGCAGCCAGTATCCAAAGCCAGCTCGTTCAGTGTATTCTCCCCCAACATATCTCGGCCAAAACAGAAAATATACAGGTGTCAAGGATCAGAAAGTCATCATGCTACGAGGAGGACAGATTTGAGTTTTGAATTAAGTAGGATCTTTTGTAATTACAGTTCAGCACTTATGTAATTAATAAATTAGTTAAACAGCAGATAGGGATAGTTAATAGCAGCCTTCGATGCTCCCCTCATGCTGGAGGAGGAAGCTCGAGGTGGTTAAGCATGTATTCCTATATATGGATCAGACTTGGATGTAATTAGGGTTGGATGGTTTTGAAGAAACAGAGTTTATATTGGCTTATGTAAAGACTTGTTACAGTGATATAAAAGACTACTTTTCCTTCTCAGGATTCATACTTTGTTCAGATGCTCAAGATGTATGTGGCTTTGTTTTATCCTTTATGTTTTACAGCTTTATAGATACACAATCACTCTGAATTCACCTAGCTGCTCAGATTTCCTGTGTGTATTTATGATTTGAGGTTCATTTGAGAAATGTTTTGAGTGTTTAAACATTACATGCCCTGACTTCCATGAATGAGTAGTTTTATGGTTTACTGAAATGGTGTTTGACTCCATGAGCCCAATGGAAGAAATCTTATGTTGTCTGTCCAACCAGCATGTTTATTAAGTCTTCATTTCAAGAGTTAGCCCTCTTAGTGTTAATCATAATCAATAGTTTGTTTTGAGAGAGCCCTCTCAGACTAGGGAGGCTAATCCTTAGTCAAGAGTCTGGTCTGAAATAGTTACATAGAGTCTAACTGATAGCAGCCATCAGTACATGATTTTGTGATAACATACTCTTTTCCTTAATGGGCTATCTTTGAAACCCAAATTTGTCAAAGTATGGGAAGATAGAAAAAGGTGAACATGATGAGTTTAGACATAAAATGATGTGTGACACATACCAAACCATCAATAAAACTTATAAAAACTTGAAGAATGATAAGTAAACATTAAAAATCTAGTTTAAAAACATTCTGTAAGCAAAATGGGTGAAGTATCTATGATTGTGACCAAAAATGTCATTTTACAAAAACAAATGTGTTATGACTATGAATTACACTAAAGATGTTATAATCAATGTGAAAACGCTTGAGCACACTAAAGAACACTTTAAACATATAGGAAGACATGAAACGAAACATCGTAACCAAGGTGACACTTGATATGGTCGTAAAGTGGTCTCCAAAATTTGAATGTAGTGAAATTTTGGAGGGTGTTGTAGTAGCCATAACCCCTGGCAACACATTGAGTGAGCTTCAACTGCTCTGTCTAGGGATAGATTTTAGTTAAATGGTTATACCTTTAGGAAGTATTTATTCACTACTTGGATTTCCATGACTTCCACCTTTCGACTTAGTTATACACATAGTACCTAAGTTTCTTGTCCATGGTTGAATAAATAAAGGTACACCATATCACAATTGTTTCAGTCCAGGAAAGGTTAATGTGTCTAATGATTTATGATATTCGAAGTATGAGTTTTCATCTTTGGTGTTTCTATGCTTTAGTAGGCCCAGACAGTACCGCAATGGAGTCACTACAGGATCACAAGTGTTTCTTTGTTGTGAGCATGCCTAGATAGTACCCCGACAAAGTCGCATGCTTCACCTCCATGCTTAGGAATCCTTTCTCTTCTTTCACCCTCTATTTATCTATTTAATAGGAACGTGCATCAACACTTATTATTTTCAACGAGCGGAAGAGGGATATCAACTTCTTGAGGGTAGAGGAGGTTTCCCCTTTAGAGAATTATTTTAACACCTTTGATATAGGTTTGTTCGCTTTACATTCTACCCTTATCCTTTTTCTAGTAGATTGGACAAGTGTTAACACACAAGAATATTTACGCCAATTTGAGTAGTCTAGATACTGACATAGGTGCAGATGTAATAGTCTCCCTTGAGGTTCTCCTTTTGGAAATATCATATATTCCATCTAGGCTTAACTCAACCTATGGAATTTTCGCAAAGAAAGAAGGATAATGAACAGAAAGCCCAACATTGTGGTTGTCACAATTCTCTTTTATTCCACCATAAATTCCTTTTGGGCCATGCACTTTTGCACAATGTATTACTTATCTACAATGTCCAAGACATAACAAGACATGAAAAAATGAACATAACACACATATGACGGAAACTAATAAAAAAGAAAAGGAAAAGTACAAACTGTATAGGAAGAGCAACTTGTAACTTCTATTGAAAATATTGTTTCAAATATTATCCATTTATGAGAAGGGCTCAATTCTCCAGTCCAAATATTTCACCCTGAAGATATTATGACCGAGCTTTTTGTCGATGGTGAATGGGCCAATCCACAAAAGTTGGAACTTCGTGTGTTTTAATTTTTATTTATGTGGTTGAACCCACTTCAGTACCAAGTCACCCACATCTGTAGACTTATTATCAAACCAACGCTTCACACGCTTTTTGTGAACAACAAATTTCTCTTTGTCTTTGATCCTTTCTCCCTTGAGTCTGAGTAAATTGTATATGCTACTCTGAACTAGAAGACAAGGTATACCTTAGGATGCTTGGGAGAGTTGCAAGGATAGGAGATATAGGTTCAGGAGCAAGATAACTTCTCTATCATAGACCAAAAATTACGAGCAGGTCTTCATTGAAGGGTTAGGATTTACAAGGTCAGACCATAATGCGTTGGTGAAAGCATTGTACCAATTCCTTTGCTTAGAGAAGATGATTTTCTTGATTATGGAGATAATATTTTTGTTTTTTGATTCAGCCAAACCATTCCCTTGTGGGTAATAATTAGATTTATTTTTTAATAAAATAATATTTTCTAATGTGAATTCATAAAATTCTAATGACGAAAACTAAGTAACATTATCAAAGAAAAGTGATGGTGGAATGCCAAACCTGGTTATAATTTTTTGTAGCAAAAAATTGATGAGTTCCTAGCCATTTATTTGAACACTGAGAAATATAGTTTGTTGCTGTTAGAATTCATCTATTTTTCTTTAACGAGTGAGGAAATATTTCTCCGATAAAATATAGGCCCCACTATTAGAAAGGTTCCTCAACTCTTACTGGTATGAGTTAGGTGGTTGAGCTCTGATTGGGACCGATGCATATTTCACAAGCTGATAAATTATGGACATAAGTGTCAGAATATTTTAATAGAGTGAGCTAATAACAACCAAACCTCATGACTTTATGTGTTGTTTTGTCCTCCGCATTGTGACCAACTGCTGGTCCATCATATAAATCTCTAAATATATTTTATGTATCTTGTGGATCAAGGCACCTTCACATGACACCATAGTGGTGCTTTCTGAAAAGCACTCCGTGAACTATTTCTCTCGGAAAGGTGCAAGGACAAATACTTTAAATGAATTTCCATCTTTTTTTTATCTCATAGGTGCATGAGGAAGGTGACATGCTCTATAAATTATTGTATTTCAGAATACCATGGCGTTGTAGACATGGAACGAGCACCATTTTCAATATTTTACATTTATATATCTTTCTCCCACCTTAAATATATTGCTCAGGAGCATATATTTCTTTGGATGGTATCTTACAAACACCATCACCATTGGTATGAACTAGTATGAACTCCAAATTATATTATTGTAATAAGGTTATCTAATTTTCCCTTTTATTACATATCTCCTGCTTCACGAAGAGTGTTCATACCACTATAAGAGGCATAAATATGATCATGTGATATTTTCAATGATAGGGCCTAAACTGTTTAAATTCCTTTTATAAAACATATGATTTTTTTTTGATGGTAGGATAATTTAATTTTGACACCTATAGGTCGACGCTCATAAAATATATAGGCCACTCATTTCCTTCAATATCCCTTTTAGTAAATACGACTGTAATAGAGATATATGAAGCCAATATATAAAGGAAATATTTTCCGTATTCTTGAATGAATAATGCGAGATCAACAATAACATGCTTTATTTGGGTGAAAACATCATTTTCTCATTTGTCCCATTTTTATGTTGTATCTTTATTAATTGTCTGTTGTAAAGGCTTAACTATATGAGTGTAATAATAAATGAATTTTGTTAGGAAATTGATCTTCCCTAAGAAAGACTTCATAACCTTCTTATTCATTGTGAAATGTATTTTTGTAATGCCTTTGACCCTCTCAAGATCAACTTTAATTCCAAACTTTATAATGATGTTCCCTAAGAAAGTCCCTTCCAACACACCAAAAATGTTTTTCTTGGGATTGAGAGAAATACCACATTTGTGACACCGCTCAAATATATGTTTCAGATGACATACATGAACTGACATTTTCTGGGAAAACATAGAAACAACATACAAATAAAAGACTATGCTCTGACAAATAGGGTCTCAAAAATAAATGTTTATTGCTCTTTGAAATTTACCACTGGCATTGATAAGCCCAAATGGAATTCTTGTGAAAGAAAATGTTCCCCATTTGGTCTTAACGATAGTTTTCAACTCATCTAGTTCTATTACTAACACTTGATTATAACCATATAAGCCCTCTAGTAGCGAGAACATCTCATACTCGTATATTGTTTGGAGGATCTATTCCATGGATGGCAATAGATAATTATCTCTATCAGATGTCGAGTTGATATTCTGGAAATCTATGGATAACCTTATTCCATTAGGCTTATTTATAACTCGGACAAAATTTGAAACCCAAGTGGAGTGTTTGACTTTAAAAATGGTCTAGGCATGGAAAAAATTTCTCAATTCCTTTTGGATGACGGGATTGAGTTTTTGATGGAATTTCATTAATTTTTGCTCGAACGATTTCACCCCTTCCTTTATGGGAATTATATACTGGATAATATGAGTGTCATATGTCTTTAAATCATCATACACCCATGAACACACACAATGGTACTATTTGAATAAGAGGATAAATGCCTTTCATTCTTATGCCGAACAACATGTACTAAGGTTCACATACTTCATATCCTCTTGAGTTTTTAGATTGACTTGTTTACATGATAACTTTGAAATTAGAGTCTTTGTATTGATTGGTACTCTAAATTGGTTATGCAAGTCATATAACTTCTCTAGGGACACCACACTTTAGGCATAGTGTTACATTTTTTCGCATTAGATACCTCCTCCAAATCCTTTTCATGCTCATCCTCTTCTATAACAACATATTTGAATACATTTGCATTAGCCATAAAATGCAGTATTTGTTGGCTGTCATTGGAAACACAAAAAATAGTGTCGTTTTCAAGCACAAATGGTTTATATATAATTTAAAATAGCAAAACCATTTTTCAATGTTGAAATTTGAGTGAATTCATTTACTAATGCATCTACCATGACATTTCTAGGCCTAGGAACATAAATGATATTAAAATATTTAAAATAATGAACTAAATTCCATACCTCATGCTGCTACTTTTTAAGATTCATTGAAACAAGGTGGATAGTATCTCATACCCAACGAATTACCGCCTATGAGTCACAAATTACCTTCAAAATATCTACCTTAATATCGATGGCCTTCTTTAATCCAAGTACGATTGTTTCATGTTGGAAGTATTATTGGTACACTCAAACTCTAAATGGCATGAAAGGGTATGGTTCTTGTTACATGGGTTTATAAGTACGCAACAAACTATAGATCCATCCTACATATTTGAACCATCAAAATATAATGTCCAAATATTATTAGCTACTAAGTTGCTTCCTATAATATTGTTACTATTATTATTTACATCTATATTACATTATTCATTTTCACTAGCTGGAGAATAAAGAAGGAGCTCCAACTGTGTATCTCGTGAGACAGATGACAACTATGCTTGGTAACACCCGTGGTTGGTTTCAATGAAAAAATTTACAAATATTAGATAGGTAAAGGAAATAGGCTCATTATGTCCCTCAAGTCGTGTCAAAATGTGTTTCATGTATGGCTCACTTTCCACTCGAATCTGGTTATTTCACCCCTTGTATTGAAGTCATAAATGTGACTAGCCTGTATAAAAATAGCCTTGCAGTTTTCTAGACTAGTGTCTGCTCAGGAGTATGTCGTAGGTTTTAGGGATGTCCATAATTACAATATTTATACATTGGTGAACTCGTTGATCAAACAATAATCAAATAAGTAAATTCTTAAGTTCACTAATAGATTGGACGGGAGACATGTCCAATTGAATGACTTGTGCATCGGTTTTGTCCAATTTAGCATTTATTTTCTTGGAAACAGATAATGGATTTACATTCACTGGTGCACCAAAATTGATTAAACAATTATGGAAATTCTAATTAGAAAATTTAAAAGTTAACAAAAATGGAGGGTAGAGAGTGTTAGGTTCTAATGTTATGGCATTAACTATAGATTCAAGGGAACCAAAAGAATTACTAGACACCTTATGAGAGGTAGAATCTTTATCACCTAGTGAAGGTTTTGAGAAGGCTTTGACTAGCTGTTATCATTGCCCTGCTATATTCGCGATCTCAAAGATGGAAATTTTGGCTCGATCTCTCTTCAAATATCCTACTATGTTATACTCAATTGTCTCACCTTTAGAAGGCAATGTTAAAGTGTTTGAAGGAGTAGCTTTTTTGACACTTCTAGATTGATTAACCTCATTTTCCTACTGGAGGAAGTTTTCTTGGCCGTGGTTGTGTTTGTAGACTTAATTTATGCATTCGCAGAAGGGTAGACTCGTGGTGAAATCCTTCTTAATAGTTTTTCCTTCAATTTTGTCTCATTGCGTCCTGTTTAGATAAGCATCATTTTCTCTTTAAATTATATCAATCATTTTTCTTCTAAGAAGGGGCTTCATTTTGTGGCATCGCTTCAAAACTTTTCTTGTTAGGATTAAGCATACAATCAAAACAATTAAATACATTTCCAATACTAGTACTCTCTCAGTTGTTGTAGGTTATTTTGTTTCTTTTGGTTGTTATATCTACTCATCTGGTAGTAAGGAATCCACAATGTGTGCAACTAGAAAATTCATGTTGTGGTTCCATTGTGGGCATGCCGTTTCTGATTGGTATTCATGATGGAAAGAGAAATAGTTGTCTGTACACATACTTTCTATATTCAACATAGCTTTTGAACTTTGGGTAGAATTGGTAGGCTAGTTATTGTTTCTAATGTTATTATTCCTCCGATGTAGGAAAGACTTCAAAGGCTTGCTACTAGTAGAACTCTCCCTTGACCTTCTCTATAATTCTGAAATTGCATTGGTTCACTTTCCTTGTCAAGCTTTCAATATATGATGATTCCTTTCTTTTAGCCTTACTTGAAGAAGGATGAGACTTCCTACCAGTCTCCTTCGAGTCTTTTGATTCATCCTCCTCAGTCATATCTCCAATAGCATGCATGTATTTCTTGATGATGATTACTTTTACAAAGTTTAGTGCTAATGTTTCCCTTGCATATTTTTTAGCAAATGAGGAAATGTTAGTGGGAAAGGCAGGTGTGTAATAATCAACAATAATTGAATCATGTGGTTGTGTGCATAGAGGAAATTTATTCAATATGCGATTGAAATGTTGATTAAAATATTTCACTTTCTCCTTTTCCCCAATTTTACTATTTCCAAGCTCTTTCAATAACATGATAGGAGTCTTTTCATCAGTGAATTTCTCCAGTGATGTAGGAAAATCCAATTTTCCTACAAGAACACCTTTGTTTAATCCACTATCAAAAACACCTCAGGGATTCTTATGTGATGCATCAACATAACTACTACACACTCATAAATGTAATGAATACCGCATTGGTCATACCAATGATTACCTATTGCAAAAGCTCATCCAAAGACTTGATGTTCACACCTAGAAATCCAAACATGCACTGATTCTTCAATTCAAATACTGCACTTAAATTCTGATCCAAGGTGAGATTAATCAAGTTATTATCTAGACTTATTTTCATGTGTTCATTGACCCACGTCACTTTTAAATCCTCTGAAAATGATGTCTGGCATGCAGAAACATAATCTAAGTAAACACCCAATTATAATGATGAAGTCAATTTCTATTTAAACCAAATTCCTTTGTCCGTCCATCGTATTACCCACAATGACACACCTAAAAAAGTCCACAATGAAAATCCCTTTAAATATGGGCATTATTAAACAATGTTTAAATCCTTAAAGTTATGGATCTCATATTCTCACCAACCACTGAGTTCAAAGAGTAATATCCCATACAAAAAAAAGTTTACTTCTATTCCCAAATAGAAAGTGGTTCTATATCTTTCTCCTCAGTGAGCTTTGTCAGCGCCAAAATCTTTAATCTACATTAAAAATTTGATACAATCTTGAATTCAACCCATTCAACAAGATTAATTATGACATACTAATGCCTTTTTACATCCAAACCTCCAACAAACATTATGCAAATCAAGATGTGTATGTGTAGATTTAATGTAGAGATAATATAAGCATAACATACTCGATTTAGAAGATGAATAGATAATACAAAGCCTAATCAAACTCTATTTCATTAAATAATACTTCACAAACATTGAATACACCCTCTCATTCCTCTTTTTGTATAGGCATCATTATACATTTTCTTGCGCTCTTCTAATGCCCATATACTTATAGGAATATATAACATTTTTTTTGGAGCAAAGAAGTTTTTTATTATAAAATCCTAAAAGAACTCCATGATTTTTCACTAATTCTACCATAGTTTATCCCCTAAATATATCAGGCCTCGAAAGGTGGATTCTCACGCTAAAATCTTATCTATTATGTCTTATCTCTATCCATAGTTGTTAAAGAAATTAAAATTATTTACAATAACAAAATAAAATTCCATTTCCTGGTTGAATCTCGAAAAAGCCTGATGACTTGGAAGCTCTAATTCTCCTGCATTAGGCTCCCAATGTAGAAAAATTTCATAGTCTCTTGCCCATTAGTTTTTGCTGACGTCCTCCTCGACCCCATAGATGGATTTCATTTTTTATCACAGGCTTTGTCATGTTGTTGCACTATTGTTTTTGCCTCTCGAATTCCACTATAATTCAACTTTTTCCTTCCTTGTAGCAAACTAGTTGTTTTCACCATGGTTTTGCCCACTATTTCAAGTGAAAATTTGCTACCATGAAAAAAGTATTATATACAACCATCCAATCATACTTCCAGCCTCATTCCACACTTCTAAAGTTTCTCTCTAAACTCTATGTCTTAGTTAAATTTGTTGATCGACCTTTTTCTCCATGATTCCAACCAAATATTCCTCCTTGGACTTTGTTGTATCCTCGTTCAGAACAACGTTTTCAAGTTCTTCACCCTCGGTTTTCGTTCCACTTGCATCATTTTGAAAAATGATCATTTCTTGTCATGCCTGCATGCACACAATCCGTCTGAAGACTAAAATTTGTCTCTGCGTTTAGCACATCATTCCTTATGAGCATCCCATTCAAGTATTTCTCCTCCTCTCTACTAAGAACAAAATTTTCATTTTGTTCTCCTCTATATTACTCTTTCTTCATGAAAATGTCAAACGATTTTCAAACATATGAAATAATTCCTGCAACCATAAACGAATAATCAGAAAAAATGCAATTCCTTGTATCCCCATTTTATGTCTCCAACAACAAATCTCCATCAACCTCATGACCATCATCTTCAAGGATTTCCCCTTGCTCATGTTTTCCCCTATGAATTGTCTCCTCACACTCAATAGCTTTTTGTTCTTCCTTCAACTTGTGTCTCAGCTTCTATCTCTGCTTTTTGGCTCATAATATTTCAACAAGACATTTAAACCTTTTCCTAAAGTTCCACCCATACTTATGGATCTCCTCATTATGTTGTAGCAACTTTGTAAGAAAATTCAACTGTTCTTTTACCTCAATGAGTTACCTCTTGTATTCTTCATCACTCATTTTCATTATGAAAACTACTTGGGCATTTTTGTGGCTCCCCTCTCAATTCTACAAATGACTAGCCATAGTCATCTTCATCTTTCCTTCCTTTGTGAGCTTTCCACTTCCCACTATGAACTGAAAATAACCTTTATAGTATCATTTATCCTTCTTAATACACACATGGCACCAAGATTCCCACTTGTACTTAGTATTTTGGAATTCTTGATTCCCTCCTCTAGAACCCCTTTCTAGCACTCCTTTCACTTCAAGTTTCCGCAATCACTCTTCTTCCTACATAAAAACTGTGTTATCTCTCAGAATTCCTTTGCCACAATTATCATATCATTTATGCTCCCAACTCTTTCCTTTCGAGTATTTTTAAACACATTAGAGAAAATCATCTCACTCGTTAACCACTTTGATGTAGGAAAATCCACTTTTCCTACAAGAACACTTTTGTTTAATCACCTCAAAAATCCACTATCAGAAACACCTCATGGGTGATGATATGATACATTAATGTAACTAATACACACTCATAAATGTAATGAAATACCCCATCAATCATACCAATTATTATCTATTGCAAAGGCTCATCGAAATTATTGATGTTCACACTTACAAATCCAAACATGTGTTGATTCTATAATGCAAATCCTGCACTTAAGTTTTGATCCAAGTTGAGATTGATCAAGTTGTTACCAGGACTTATTTTCATGTGTTCATTGACCTGCTTCACTTTAAAATCCTCTGAAAATAATGGATGGCATGCAATAACAGAATTTAATTAAACCCATAATTATAACAATGATGTCAATTTACTTTTAAACCAAATTCCTTTATCTGTCCATCATAGTACCCACAGTGACAGACCAAAAAAAGTCCACAACGAAAATCCCTTTCAATATGGGTGTTATTAAATAACCTTTAAAGTGTTAAAGTTATGGATCTCATGTTCTCTCCACACTACTAGGTTCACAAAGCAATTTCCCAAAAAAACAAATTTGAATTCTATTCCAAAACATAAATTGGTTCCAACTCTTTCTCCCCAGTAAGCTTTGTTAGTGCCAAAATCTTTAATCTGTAGCAAGACTTTGATACAATATTCAATTCAACCCATTCAACAAGATTCATTATGGAATATAATGTATTTTTATATGAAAACATCTACGAAACATTATGTAAATTAGGATCTATATGCGTAGATTTAATGCAAAGATAATATAAGCATAACATAGTCCATTCATAATAAAAACACATGATACAAAGCATAATAAAACTCTATTTCATTAAATAGGAATTCCCAAACATCGACTCAGGAACTCTCTCACTCCAAGTTTCCTCTAGGGCTCATTATACATCTCTTTGCCTCTTCTCATGCCCGATAGACTTAGAAGAATAAATAACAAATTTTGGAGCAAATATTTTTTTTTTATGAAAGCCTAAAATAACTTCGTGATTTTTCCCTAAATCTAGCATAGTTTATGACCTAAAGCTCTCATGCCTCAAAAGACATATTCTCACGCTAAAATATTATCTATATTATCTTATCTATATCCATAGTTGTTAAAGATATTAAAATTTTTTACAATAAGGAAGTTAAATTCCTTTTCCACATTGAATCTGCAAAAAGATTGATGAATTGGAAGGTCTAATGCTCCTACATAATCCAAAAATAATTTTTTAAACTCCATTCAACTGTGGAATAAATTGACAGGCAGAATATGGTGCCATGATGTTTCCATATCCTATAATTTAAAAGGAAGAATCCTACAAGAAACATCAACGTACCTTACCTCCAACATTCGTAGATGCATGGAGAAATCGTCAATGTCATCTTCTTACTTTTCCTTCTTATTTGGATCAAAATTTGATAACAAATTTTTCAGGTGTTTTTTCATCTTATAAATATTACCTACAAGAGAGAGAGGTCCTTAGGCCATCCAATCCAAGTCCTCATTGACCATGTCTTTGTCTCTAGGTTCCTCCTCCATTTCATAATCTGAGGAGCCTTCTCCTTGACTATATAAACCATCACTTCATAGCAAAACTCCATCAAAGAGAGCAATGTTTTCCTCGCGCCCTTCATTATTGGGTGGAAGTGGATGTTATTGCACTGTGTCTTTAGAGGATTCCACTAACTCTTTATGAGTGGAAAAACCAAATCTTTCATAGTTGAAACTAATATAACAATATGAGTTCTTTATTTCTTCTACGGATGATCAGAGAGATTTTGAGCCATATTGAGTAAACCGATAGCTTTTTAAAACCAACAGGTTATAGGTCAAAGTGCTAAGAGTTATTCGTAGGTAACCCCATTTGACAGATCTTGACTAGGCTAGGAAGACCCTCCTACTCCAGGAATAGGAGTCAGAATGGTGCTCAGAATATTGCTACCTTGTCCATAAAATTAATGGTTAGGGTGTGTGGAGTTGCCATCCATTAAGAATTGGTGGCCCTCCTTCTAGCAAAAGAATGTTGACGTTGCTAGATACCGCCAACATATAAGCGATCTGCCTAATATGAGGTCAAAATTAGACTCACACCATTTGGTGTAGGAGTCCCATCTGGAATATGACCCAACTATCATTTACATAAAGACATTCCTTACATTTATTTGTTAGCATAGAGATAAGCACACATGTGATTTTGAGTGGGCAAGAAAATGTGCCTTGTGACCATTTGATTGCAGATGTATCAAGGTTCTTTCATTGCAGAGGGGGAATAAATTGAGCCTCTAAGAGATAAGTAATAGTACTACACTAATGGAGACACACATTAACAAGAAATGCTCATCTAACATCAACTGAAATAGTTCAATTAGATATGACGATCATTATAAACATTACAACACATTTCCAATAAGTTAAGCACCGAAGTCAACGAAATAGTTCAATTACTCTAGTATATGCGAAAGAAAACATAAATCATAAAAATCCAAAGAGTAGTTTCAAAAAAATCCATAATCCATGTGGGGAAATGTGTTGGCCTGAAAGTCTTCGATATTAAGAAAAGGTTCCAAGATACATAAATACAATTAACATCACTAGCTCCAATAGTGGAGCATTAGAGCGACAACTTTCTCCCCAAAAATACTAACTTTGTATCTCTAATGCCTTGCGGAAAATGACAAGGTTAAAATTCCTTTACATGAGTAATTAGGATCCTTTTATAACTTGAAGAATGACTTATCACATCTCATGACTCTTCACATTCCAACTACTAATGACCTTTGGCTTTCCAAATGACTTGGAATTAAATATGACCCTTGGTATTACTGTCCTTTGGACTTGCATGACTCTTTTTTCCATACATGACTCTTGTACTTCCACTTATTTGTCTTTACAATTATTACATTATTACATCATCATTTGATGAGGACGTAATGTGTCACTATCCTTGATGACTCGAAGTAATAGTGATCGATGGCATGGACTTTCTTCAATGGTGATATGGTTGCCACTTGTGTATTCATTCTGCATGTGGCTTCTAGTCATCGATGTCTTCACCCTACAAAGGCTCTTTGATCCAATGGAGTATTCATGGTACTTTTATCATCATGATTTCAATGTGTTCTTTGTTATTTAATGCTTCCTTTGTTTTACTTCTTTGCCTGATCTTCCTCATGCATACTTGTCATGATATTCCTAGAATACATGTTTCTGTAATCACTCATGCAAAAGCAACTATCAGCAAGAAAATCTCTTATTCTAGCATTTTTATGAATATTTTTTATTCATGATTTATTAGTGCAGAGGAAAGGAATAAGGAGAGCTTATGGGTTCGAGGGCACACTTCAAAAGGCTTCAGGGCTAAAGTGCGAAGGCTTCAGGGCTTCAACATGCGCTCATGCGTTCAAGAGAACTAGATAATCAATGCAGGGCACGAGATTCCCCTTTGTGGTTTGTGCTCAAGGGAGAGAAGGAGGGAATAGGGAACACTTCTGAAGGTTGTAGGAGAAGTCTTCGGGCCTTCAGGTGTGTTGATGTACTCAAGAGGACCAGGAGGGCACATGGTGCAAGTCTGAGGGTTCAAGGACGAAGCTTCATGCTTACAAAGTGTGGTCATGCCATCAAAGGATCAAGAGGGTGCATGAAACATTGTGGAAAGTTGAAGGATAGAGAATAAGGACTTTGGGGTGTGCTCATGCACTCCACAATTGCACATTCCTTTGGGTCAAAGGTGTGTGGTCAAAGGAAGACTCAGTTTCTAAAAGGGCGTAGTTTGGAAGAAGTAAGAGAAAAGGGCTTAAGGAGTGAATTTTGTGTTCTTGGTGGGTGCATGGTGCACTTCTGAATAATGAAAGATTTCAGATCAAGGTATTAGAGTGCACTCATGTGCTCTTTTCCTTAATGGATTCAGTTTGAAACTAGATTTTTTCTACTTCTGGAAGATAGGAAAAGGGATGAAAATGATCAATTTAGATATAAAATGAAGTATAACTGTTAGGCCCCTATACTACTAGTATAAACCCTTATTGTTATTAGTATAACCCACTTATTATATTGATGTACCCATGTAGTGCCCATATTGTTACTATTATGCCACATAGAAGCCCACCATTGTTACTGTTGTGCCCTACAATATTATTGTTATGTAGGCTTTGATTGTATTGGGACCACTTAGACTCCTATATATAGAAAGGAGGTATTTTCATTTGTATCATCCAAGAATTGTTCATTTATGTAATGTAAAGGAGGTTGCCCCCTCGAAGAGGCTGAATTCTAAGGCGTTGATCTTTCTTTTCTATCTTTTCTTGAGCTAGTTTCATAACATTTGGTATCAAAGCTTTGGATTCTAGGGTTTCGCTGCTCCAAACAGGTCATCGTGGCATTTTCGCTATAACTTTGTTTCTGTGATGTTTCAGAAGTCGCAAAAAAAACCCATGTGAGAAGAAATCGCGCTGAATCTCGCGTCCAAATTTCAAAACTTTTCGCGCGATATTTGCGGAGATATGATCTGAGGAAGTTGGTCTTTTGGCAGACTCCTGAATTACACGCAAAACAGATGACCTGGGGAAAATCGTCATAACTTTCTTTCTGAGCATCGGATTGAAATTTTGTAAGAAGGTACAGAAAGAGCACGGACTGTAGTTTCTGTTTATATATTTTTCAGAGTCAAAGGTTGAAACAGTGACACGTGGCACTTCATACAATTTCGCTCTACTGAACTAGTCTATAATCAGGTCACTGCGGGAGATTGTGCATAACTCTTTCTTGGAGAATCCAATTTGGATCAGACTTGTGGCATTGGAAATAGGACACAGAGGGATACTACAAGTCACAATTTTAGAACTTAAAGATCCGAAAGTACAGAGTTACAGTTGTTTCAAGTTAGAGCTCCTAAAATCAAGAAAAAGCAAGATGAGGAAGTTTGATGGCAAGGATCCGGTAAATTGGATACTTCAGATGGAGCAATATTTTGATATACATGGTGTACAACTGTTACAAAAGGTATGTATTGCATCTTCATATTTAGAACCAGATCAATTTTTATGGTACAAAGGGCTTTGTTCTCGTAAAAAACTTGTTACGTGGTCAATTTTCACGGAGGAAATGATAGCACATTATGAGGATATAAAGAGCAACACCTTCTTTAGAGCAACACCACAACAATTGGAAAGAGTAAAAGGGCTTTGTGACATAATGGAAAGCAAAATTACGGAAACGCATACCCCTCACAACTATAAGGATGGAAGTGTTGTTTCTCCCAGCCTTCCACAACCTACAAGGGTTACACCACAACAATTGGAAGAAAAAAGAGAAAAAGGGCTTTGTTACAATTGTGATAGCAAATGCACTAAAGGTCATAGGTGTGCTAAGAAGAAATTATTTTACATAGAATATGAAGAGGAGGAAGAAAAGGATCAAGAAACATCAAAAGAAGAGGATATACATCAGGACACCACCCCAGAGAAAGAAGAAATGAATCAGACCATATCTTGTAAAGCATTGGCAAGAATTACCACTCCTCAAACTCTCAAGATAGAAGGACATATCAAGAAGAAAAAGGTGCAAGAAGTGAAAGATCACATCGAGAAAGAAGAAATGAATCCAACCATATCTTGTAATTCAATGGATGAAATTACCACTCCTCAAACTATCAAGATAGAAGGACACATCAAGAAGAAAAATGTTCAAGAAGTGAAAGATCACATCGAGCATCAAGAAATGAATCTGACCATATCTTGTAAAGGACTGGAAGAAATTACCACTCCTCAAAAGATAGAAGGACATATCAAGAAGAAAAAGGTTCAAGTAGAGAAAGATCATATCGAGCATCAACAGCAAGTTCTCCAACTTTTAAAGCATAATGCCACTTCGGTGCAAAATCAAATGAAACAACAGGTAGATCAACATCGTAGTGAAAAATGTTTTGATGTGAGTGATTGGGTATTTTTACTGCTACATCTCAAGCAAGCTATTTATGAGAAGGAAATGTTGGCAATACTACATGCACTTAAAAAATGGCGACCTTACTGAATGGGAAGACGCTTCAAGGATGAGGATGTGGAATCATTGTTTTATGCTATTTATATTATCCAACCAAATTGGATAAACAAAGCAACGGATGAATGGAAGAAGAACGAAGAAGTATGGCCACTTATTCAAAAGTTGCAAAAGATCCCAATTCAAGCAATATTGCCAGAAATTGAAGAGGAAGGAAAAATCATATTGGAACCTGGAGCAGTCATAGAAACAAGAACCCGACAGCTACGAAATCGATCAATTTCAGAGTATCTCATCAAGTGGAAGAACTTACCCGCTGAATATTCCACATGGGAGGACAAGAATTTTATATAGAAGCATCAAGAACTACTCAAGCGTTGAGGACAACGCTTTTTGAAGGAGAGGGGCATGTTAGGCCCCTATACTACTAGTATAACCCCTTATTGTTATTAGTATAACCCACTTATTATATTGATGTACCCATGTAGTGCCCATATTGTTACTATTATGCCACATAGAAGCCCACCATTGTTACTGTTGTGCCCTACAATATTATTGTTATGTAGGCTTTGATTGTATTGGGACCACTTAGACTCCTATATATAGAAAGGAGGTATTTTCATTTGTATCATCCAAGAATTGTTCATTTATGTAATGTAAAGGAGGTTTCCCCCTCGAAGAGGTTGAATTCTAAGGCATTGATCTTTCTTTTCTATCTGTTCTTGAGCTAGTTTCATAACAATAACACATACAAATTCATCAAGAAAACATAAACAAACTTGAATAATGGTGAGTACACATAAATACACCACTTTACAAACATTCCCCAAGCACAATGGTGAAGTGTGTGTGACTGCGACCAAAAGTGTCGTCTTACAACAACAAAGGTATTATGACTATGAAATGTGTTAAAGATGTTCTAACCAATGCGAAGACACTTGAGAACTTGCAAGAACACTTGAAACATATATGATGGCATGAAATGATGCTTGATGACCAAGGTGACACTTGGTACGAGAATAAAGTAGGCTCCAAAATAATAATGCAACAAAATTTTGGAGGGTGTTCTAGCAATGATAACATGTTCCAAATTCGGAGACATATACGAGAGCTTAGGTTTAACCAATGAGTGACAGAGATAGTAATTCAATCTAATTTTCTAAAAATGAAGTACAGTACACTATTTTTTAAGAGTGATGAAGAATCAATTTGCGATCACGAGGTTATGAAGTATGATGTAAAACCATGAGATTCAATGTTCAAATTCCCTATGGGTTAAGAGAACAAAAAACAAAAAAGAGGGATGAACGATGCATATTTCCTACACAATATAGCTTATAATATGCGAGTCAAGCTTTCCTGGGGTTTGACCGGAGCGATGGACGCGGTTCACGAAGTTAGGGTTTTAGAAGTTTTGATCTGCGCCGCCGCGACCACTGAAGATTTGCTCTGTTATGGAACGCATGGAAGCCTGATCGTTGGAGACCCAAAGCATGATGTCTCTCTCTGGTACTGGGCCGGATTGCTGCGTCCAAAGAACAAAGGAAAGCTGCCCGAGGCCAGAGATATGCATATTTTTTCCGTCCTGGGGTCCAGAACCTATCCAAGGGGATTGAAACAGTTGGAGTTTGGTCTGTTTTTCAAGAGATCGGCCAATCCATTGAACGTCAGGCAAATTTCGATTCAGGCGACTCATGCAAGTAATCTCAGGGGAGGGCATAAGGCAGACCCGCGTTTACAATCGTGGGCAAGGCCCTATTCTCGCAGACCCAGCCGGGATCCTCATGATGTGAACAGAGGTCATGCGCATTGTGTTGACAGAGGGCTCGCAGACTACGTCAGGAAAATGAGCGATAGACCCAACAGGAGGCCCGATCTGGGAAACGGCTCAGCATACAGGGCCAAACATTGTAGTCTCGGGGTGGATCCATCAGATCTGGCCAGATCCAGGCAGAAGCAAGATGAAATCTTGCCAGATCCAGAACAAAAAACCGAAAAATGGGACGTGATCAAGGCAGACACAGCAAATCTGAAGCAAATCTTTATCAGATCAACAGAAGGCAGACACGTTTGTATGCAGATCTGGGAACGGATGAGTGTGCTGGAATTAAAAAAAGAGATCCACGACAAACTGGGAATTCCAGTTGCATTACAAACCCTAATTTTTTCTGGGCTCTGCTTGCAGGATCAACACTCTCTCCAGCATTACAGGGTCGAAAAGGACTCAACTATTATCCTCAATCACCGATTGCAAGGTGGATCTAGGGGAGCTACCTCAAAACCTACAGGTACCTACCGCGATGCAGCAAAAGGGAAAGAACCTTCAAAGGGGAAAGAATCTACAGCTGTTAATGCTCCCCCAGGGCAGTATATCGTGGATCAAGTGCCAGAGAGCCCCTCCATTCCGCTGGATCTACCAGAGGTAAAGTACATATCCTCAGATCTACAAAAAAACGCTGTTATTTGTAGATTTAACGGGTTCTAGCCTAGAACCGACGCTTTGTACCAGTGGATTCACACGATCTGGACAAAAAACTGCCAGATTCACCTATGCTCTAAGGGTTTCTTCATAGTAAATTTTTTGGTAGAAGAAGATAAGGAAAAAATTCTCAATGAAGGGCCATGGTTCTGGGGCAGTGTGGGACTGTTTGTTACCCCATGGTTCCCGGAGTTTGATGAAAACACTATGGTGGTATCAAGGATGCCAGTATGGGTAAGGCTGCATAATCTTCCGATACATTTTTTGCACTACAAGGCCTTATCAGTTATAGGGAATACCCTTGGAAGAATGGTAAAGATTGATTCAGAGAGACACATGAAAGGAATCTTTACTTTCGCTAGGATATGTGTCGAGGTAGATCTTAGCGAAGGATTACCTGAAAGCATCATTCTGAACTTCAACAATTCAAAGTGGAAACAACCTTTGGACTATGAGAATACAACATTCAGATGCAGGGGATGTCAACAAACAGGTCACCTGTTCAATGCATGCAAAAGCCTCAACAAGAGCAAGCCACAACAAAGGAAATCCAAAGGATGGCAGAACATAGATGACGTAGTAAAGAAGAGAGCCACGGAAAAGAAAGCCTCTTCGATAACAGAAGACAAAGAAACAGAAGCAGAAGAGGATGATACCACCATATAGGAAGCTGAAATAGAGAATCAGAAGGAAAACATATCAGCAACAAGGATCCAAATCAGGCAGAGATCCACCAAAATCAGGCAGAGATGACAAGCATGGATCAAAGCATGGGAGGCATCAAACGGCATCATCACTCAGATACATCAGACTCAGACAAAGAAACAGGCCCTCAGAATACAAAAACACAGTTAGTCATTGCTCCGATCGAGCCCACTCAAGGAGAGTGGCGCAAGGTCGAAAAGAAAAAGGGGAGGAAAACTTGAAGTGTGAGTTTTACTCATCACCTCTTTTCTTTCCCCTCTCTCTTCTCTTTTCTTATTCTTTGTGCACATTAGTCTTCTAACGTTGCGTGGGGTGCGAAAGCACTCGAGCCCATGTGGCATCTTACAGAATGCTTCACTACATCTGCTAGTGTAACTTTTCATTAATTCTTTAATAAAAGGTTACCGTTTTTTTCCTTGGAAAAAAAAATAATATGCGAGTCAAGCTAAATCACGATTTACAAAATGGGAATTCTAAATACATACACGAAAAAAATATTATCTCAACCCTCTCACCTCTATAAGTATGAATCACATTGATTTCCTAAATTTTAGTGATGTTAAAGGTCATGGATTTTCATTTCCTAATATTGAGCTAAACATTATAGGTTTTACAAAAGGAAACTAGGATGTCAATTTGTCTTTGGAGGCCCATCATTGAAAAGGAATTGAAGATAATGTGTTGAAAAAATAGGAAAATAGAAATTAAGACTTCGAACAGTAAAAAATGATCTAAGGTACTCAATAATTATGATATTATTTCTTTTGGCTCATCAATGTGGAGCCCCAAAAATGTATGGATGGCGCAACCTCAGTCCTATAATGCTTCAAACCTCTTCTCTCTCACCAATATTGATATATACTTTTCCAATAATGATTAGGTAAATTATCATTACAAACAATACCACCAAGGGCAGAAGATGCAATGTTTTCATCTCATTATCTAATATAGTCGAAAGGATTATTTGAAATTCCTTTTCAATGTCCAGGAAGTAATAATATATTTGATTCTTATAGTTTTCTTTATGTCCCTAAATGATAGAAGTCAAAGTAAATATATGCTTATGCGTATGATGATTCCTCTTGAATGCTACTTATCCTTTGTCTCTCAATCCCTTTTCTTTATCCCATCTAGAGATGTGAATGTATAAGGTCGTGGTAGACATTCTAGCGAATGTATGGTCAACCAGAATAATGGGGTGTTATTATGATCGCTCCCTTTCCATTTCTTTTTGATGGGATGTACGGAAACGGGAGTCCAAGAAGTTGGAAATCCGTAGGTCATCATGTAATTAGATGGATTATTCATATGGATGTTTATACGTCAAGGATATATTGTGAAATCCCTCTTTTAGGTAGTTGACATGCTAGGCTTGTTGGATTAAAACTCAAGGATAACACATTGGATTACAAAACTAATAAATAAATGAAAATTAATAAGTTTCAAGTTTGGTTTGAATTGAATATTTCACTACCTTGAATCATATGGGTTAGGGGCATTACCAAACAAAGTAGATGGGTTAACGATTAATAAAACTAATTTCTTAGGGAGGAGGTCCCTCCAAGAGAGTTTTGGGTGAACTAGCTTTGGTTAAATATAGATATGCACTTATTTGAGAAATAAATCCTCTTTTCCTCCTAAGAATGCTCCTATAGTTTCTTTACATTACCAAAGAAAATTTTTGAGGTAAAATATGAGCCTCAAAACAAAAATTGTGCTATAAACATCTATTTTAAAAGAACTAATGGCAATTGAGATGATGACATTTTAAAAAAACTAATCGGAATTGAGATGATGACATCAAGTATTAGCATAAACACTTTCAAAGGGAAAAAAAGAAAAATAAGTTTTTAATCATATTTTTTACTTATCCCCTTATATGTTTACCCAAGTTTCGAGTGTAAATGAGTACTCATATTTGAGATTTAAGTAAACCGAAGAAAAATGAGTACAAAAATACGATTAAAATATATATAATTTTGTTTGTTTCAATTTTAAGATTTATAACTTTTATTTTATTATTTTACTTACCTCACACATTTTATACATCAAAATTTCTCTAAATAATTACAAAATTCATCACTTTTATTTTATTATTTTACTTACCTGCATCAAAATTTCTTACAAATCGCCTATCAAAGTTGAGGGAGCACTCAATAGAACCATGTGCATCAGAAAGGAGCATTGTCATGTGGATGTTTGCGTATTGGTCACTGAAATGGTGGTTATTCACAAAGTGTATTGAGGCTAAGATTTGATTGGTTGAAGCTATTTGGGACACATAAAAATAACTTTAGTAATAGGGAAATGGGTGTGGACATACCTAGAGATCTTATCGTTTTTTTATTGTATGTCTCCGTTCACGAGAGCATGGTTAGTAACATAAACTCACCAACAAAAAGAAAGCTTGTGAAGACTACATATTATGGAAACAATATACTACTAACCGTGGAAAAATCATGAAAGTCTCCCAAGATAACTAGGTGCCTTTCATATGACATCATTTCTCTATCAATCAAAGTTTAATTGAAAATTTCCTCCTAGAGTTCCATTGTTTGAGCCATCATTTGGTCACAGTAGAGGTTATGCTTTTGGAATGATTTCAAATTTTCAAGAATGACAGCAGCGCTAGAACTCTAATACTGAACATTGGAGCAACCATCAGAGCAGAGCACGGCTAATAAGCTCATCTCGCAATTGCTAATGAGCATGGGAAACAGATATTCCTTCTCCCTGATATATAATTGGTTCAGTAATGAACCTGACCAGAAAATGCCATAATTTTTCCCTTCTCTTCTTTGATTCATAGGCCATGGCCTAACTAGAAAGAAGGAGATGACTGGGACCTATTGAATTGAATAGGGTGGCTGGATGGTTATGGTTAAGCAGAGATCTGCCTGTTTGCAAATGGGATGGATATGCGAGTGAACGTGAACCTGGTGGCTATCAGTCTCTTTCGTTTCAATATCGCCATATCATCCGGAATGCTGATCGAAGGATTAGCTGGTTCCTGGGTTTGACAAGATTCAATTCAATGTTTATGTCCTCCTCCCTAAGCCGATAGTCTGTTGATATTTCTTCAAGGCTGTCACGTCTGTAACAATATGTGGATTGGAACACCAACTATTTTTTAGATGCGTTGTTCAGTAAGCCTTTGGTTTTAAGAATGGTGAAAGCTGTGAGCATGGGGGTAGGTTTGGGTGTCCTTGCTCTGACTTTCTCGGTTTTATTTCTTGCGAGCTTATTTCTGAAATTTATTCAGCGTTGACAGCACAAGGCATATGAGGTATGGAGAAAGTCATATGGTTCTTGAGGGCATATTTTATGTTGATCAAGAAAAAGTGGATTATTGCTTTCTTGTAGGTTTCATGGTGATAGGACGGTGGAATTAAAATCCATCACATCAATAATGTGCAACAGGCAAAGAAGTTGAATTTTTTAAATTTAACCAGAAACATGGAAGGTGGATTCATGCTTTCTGGGAGGTTTAATGGGAAAGTACGATGGAAATAAAATACCGCCACCTGACTTTAATGAGTATAGAAAGTTGAATTTTTAAAAATTTAACAGTACAGTTGTACATGTAAAATATAAAAGGTTTAAAATATGTTTCCCTATTTACTAATAGGGTTTTTAACAAATTACTTATGGATTATTAATATATATTGATTAATTAAATTAAAATTTTGAGATTCATATTTTAAAATAAATATATTTATAAACATCAAATACTTATATCATTATATTTCATATAATAATTACATTAAAAAAAAATCATAAAAATTAATTAAATCATAAATTTATTATTATAATTATTATTATTATTAAAAGAAATAATATATGAGGTAAATGTTTATACATTTAAAGAAATAAGTAATACCATTTTTAGCCATGGACATTGATCCTCATTTTACTCTCGATATTTTTAACATGTAAATAATCTTTGTTAGAATATCATGATCCAATACCATGGCTTATCAATAAAACATATTCACATCCAAATCTTATATATATATCTATATCTATATCTATATATATATATATATATATATATATATATATATATATATATATATATATATTATTTTAATCTATTTTATAACATTTTTTTTAATTAGATTGAAAAGAAAAAAGACATTACTATTTTTGACATAAAACTCAGTATTCTATTCTAACTATTACTAAAATTGTTCCATAGATATTCTTTAGAGGTTAAATCCCTAGAATCTACCTATTATTTATCGATAGTTCAAAAAAATCAAGATAAATGTTTTGATGGTTATTAGCCTACACAAACCATTTAATTTAGATGGTTGCACTAATTTAAATCTTTCTAAATATTAAAATTTGATTTTTATATCATTTTATTGCTGATGAGAGTTAAAGTATTATTTGAGCGTTTAGAGCTTTAGGAAATACGAAAAGGCATTCCCATATGGGGGTGTATGGCCATATGGAAAATGAGATGGGGGAGGGGGGGCGAGTGTGCCACCCCCACTAACTCTCAATGTAATTAAGACAGGGGTGGCATGGCATGCCCAACCCATGCAGGAAGCATGCAATGGTTAATTTCCTCAAAGTAATTACCTGCATACGAATTCTAAAAACAAGGAAAATAAAAAATGAGAGAGAATAACACATAAAACACATATACACATAGATTTTCCCCTAGATCCGAAAACCGGGACTACGAGCTTGATTTTTCATTATGTTCCTTTCAATGTTACAATACATATTTATACATCGAAGCATCCAATACCATGGACCGAAAATCATCGTGTCCAAAACCATGCACCGAAAACCATTGTCTTGAAAACCATGTACAAAAATCATGCACAAAACTATAGGTAGGTCTGGGCAACCTAATATAGGATCCAAAAAAAAATTCCCGGGACGTTGCCCCGAACCCCGTAGAGGGGGGCTACCCACCCCACTCAAAGCCCCCAGACAGGGGGGGTTGTTGCCCCCCTTTGACCCCCCCCCCCCGTTGTACAATGAGCACAACAAAGGGGGGGCTCCAGCCCCCCTTTAACCCCTCGGTTAACTACGTAGGCTAGTCGAGGAAAGAATATAACAAAACCCAACATTCTCCCACTTGTTTTTTTCTTTCCATAGGGGGCCACAGGAGAGATTACTAATTTATCCATCCCTGCAACGCCCATTGTTTTTCTACACCAAGAGAACTTCTCAGAGCTCACAGATTTTGTCAATGCATCTGCAATATTCTTCAATGTGTCCACCTTTACCAGCAACAACTTTTCGTCTTCTATCATATCCCTCACAAAGTGATACTGAACATCAATGTGTTTTGTCTTTGAATGATAAGGAGGGTTCTTTGCCAAGAAAATTGCACTTTGGCTATCACAGTCTATCCTTATAGCTCCCTGTACTAACCCCATACTGAACACAATCTCTACAACCAAACTGCTTCCTTTCTTGTATGAGTGGCTGTCATGTATCCTGCCTCTGTAGTTGATAATTCCACTACATACTATTTCTTACTCATCTAACTGATTGCACCTACAAATAAGTTAAACACATACCCACTTATAGATCTTCTCTGGTCCAGATCTCCAACCCAGTCTGCATCAACAAAGCCACAAATATCCAACACTTTTCCCAATCCTGGTCTTCCTTTGTAGCACAAACCATAATCACCAGTGCCATGCAAATACCCTAAAACTCGCTTCATTGTTGTCCAGTCCTCCTTCCCTGGTTTTGACATAAACCTGCTCAATACTCCCACTGCATGTGCAATGTCTAGTCTAGTACAAACCATTGCATACATCAGGCTACCGACTACACATGCATATGGAACACAGGACATGTCCTCTTCCTCTTATTGTTTCTTGGGACACTATTCAATAGATAACTTCACACCTATAGGAATAGGAACCTTCACCAGTTTACTATCCTGTACAATAAACATCTGTAGTATTATCTCGACATACTTCCTCTGGTTTAACGAGAGCTTCCTCTTTGCCTGATCTCTTTTAATTTCCATGCCCAAAATATAGTTTGTGGCACCAAGATCTTTCATGTCGAATTTGGAGGACAATTGTGTCTTCAAATCCTGGATAATTTCTTTGTCATTTCCAACCAGCAACATATCATCCACATACAAGACCAGATAAATAACACGTTCAACAATTAATTTAAAATACACACAGTGATCTCCTTTGCTTCTGTTGAAGCCAAGTCCCCATATAAATGTATCAAATTTCTGATACCACATTCTTGGTGACTGTTTTAACCCATACAGAGAGTTCTTTAACTTGCATACCAGTTCTTTCTTACCCTTCACCGCAAAGCCTTCAGGTTGCTTCATGTAGATTTCCTCTTCTAGATCCCCGTGAAGAAATGTTGTCTTCACATCCATCTGTTCTACCTCAAAATCAAAAGCAGCAGCAATAGATAAAAGTAATCTAATAGAAGTTACCTTGGCAACAGTAGAAAAAATATCACCAAAATCAATTCCCGGCACCTGGGAATAACCTTTTTCTACCAACTGAGCTTTGTATTTCTCCACCTTTCCTTCTGCATTTGTCTTCTTCTTGAACACCCATTGGCTGCCAATGGGTTTCCTTCTAGCCGGCAACTCCACCAGATCCCAAGTCTCATTTTTGTGCAAAGATGCCATTTCATCAACCATGGCCTCTTTCCAGAGTTTGCCATCCTCTGAATTTACTGATTCCTTCATTGTTCTGGGATCATCGTCAGTAATAGATTAAGCAAAATTTGAATAAAAAGAAGATGGACTATACCTTTCTAGCTACCTTCTTTCTCAAACTGATCTTCTCACACCCAGAGTTTATGGCTCTTCATCTTCTGATTCCTCCTTTGTTGTAGAGTCTGATTCTTCCTCCTTAAGCTCAAACTCTATCTTCTCAGGTTCCTTTGGTTGGAATTCATGTTTAATAACATCTTTTACCTCTCTGAACACCACATTTCAGCTATACACAACCGTCCTTGTTACTGAGTTCCAAAGCTTATAACCCTTTAAACAATCCTTATACCCAATAAATATGCACTTTTTAGATTTACTATCCAACTTGGTTCGTTTCTCTTTTGGAACATGTACATATGCATCACATCCAAAGACCCTCAGATGTGAAAGAGAGAGTTTCTTACCAGTCCATACCTCTTGTGGAGTCTTATCCTCCAACGCTAATGAAGGTGATTTGTTGACCAGGTAACATGTTTTCTCCACTGCCTCTGCCCAAAATTCATGTCCTAACTCAGCACCACTGAGCATGCTTCTTGCCCTTTCCATCAAAGTCTTGTTCATTCTTTCTGCAACTACATTTTTCTAAGGTGTTTATGGAGTAGTCTTCTGCCATGCTATACCACACTTCTTACATAATTCTTCAAATTCCTTACTGCAAAACTCTCCATCGTTATGTGTCCTCAACACCTTTATCTTCCTCTCTATCTGGTTTTCCACCAGAGCCTTAAATTCTTTAAACCTATTAAACACTTCAGATTTCTTCTTAAGGAAATATATCCATGTATTACTTGAGATGTCATCTATAAATGATGCATAGTACACATAATTACCGAGTGATGGAACCTTCACAGGTCCAAACACATCACTATGCACAAGTTCTAATATCTGTTTCGCCCTCTTACCACCAAAGGGGAAACTCACTCGATTCTGCTTCCCATATACACAATTTTCACAGAAATCAAAATCCAGAGAGCTATTACTCATACATTCTACCATAACTTTACCATGAAGTATTCGAAGGCCCTTCTCTCCAATCTGTCCAAGCCTTTGATGCCACAACATGGTCTTCTCTCGAGAGACCACTAAATTTTTTGCTCCACTTTCAGCAACCACAGAACTGTTGCGCTCATCAACAACAATGCTACCTTGCAGCTTGTATAGAGTTCCAATCCGAACTCCCTGTATCAATACCAGTGCTCCCAGAACCATCTTGCAAGTAGCCTTTTCGAACACTATTTTTACACTTGCATCATCCAATTTTCTTACAGAAATTAGATTTCTGGCAAATGCAGGAATATGCAAAACACCTGAAAGTGTTCTAACACTTCCACCTTGCAACTTCAACTTTACTTTTCTGCGACCAATGATTCTAGCCTTGCTATCATCCCCTAAGAAGACATCACCACCATTGTATTTCTCATACTCGGAGAACCACTCTCTATGGAGAGTGAAGTGAACGGATGCACCTGAGTCAATTAACCATGCCTCATGATCTACATGTGTACTTGAAGAAGACAAGTATAAATCCCCACCTTCATCTAAGGTGGTTTTTGCCTCTACAGAAGGAGCATCATCAGATCCCTTTCCTTTGTCACAAGCTTTAGATTTATAGTCCCTTTTGTAGTGCCCTTCCTTTCCACATTTCCAGCACACCACCTTTACAGATTTTCCTTGAGATTTAGATCTGCGTCTAGATTTAGATCTCCCACTTGATGACTTATTTTTGTTTTTGTTCTGGGACCATTCTCGTATAGACAAGGCATCACCATTCTGGCTCTCCATATTTTTCCATCTCATCTCCGCCATTAACAAGGATGAGACAATTTCATCAAACTATAAGGCAGTTGCATTGCTACCTATTGCAATAACCAGACTATCCCACGAATCTAGTAGAGAACACAACAAACTAATGCACTTATCTTCATCTGAAATTTTAATATTAATAGATAATAACTGAATTACCATTGTATTAAATGCGTTCAGATGCTCTGTCACTGAGTCTCCATTTTTCATCCTCTGGCTATACCGCTTTTTCCGTATGAACAATTTATTCACTAGAGACTTAGATTGGTACAAAATCCCTAACTTGTCCCACAAAGCCTTCGCTGTAGCTTCCCCTGATACATTCAGCAATAATGAATCTGAGACACACAATAATATTTTGCTCTTAGCCTTCCGATCCAACTTCTTCAATTCTTCATCGGACACTCTCGTTGGTTTAGTACCTGGATCTACTACGATCCACTGATATTTATCCACCAATAGATACTCCATCTTGAGTTTCCACAACTCAAAACTCTGACCATTAAATTTCTCGATCTGTATCTTTCCACTACTCGCCATCTTTTTTCACCACCAGAATCGATCCCGCAAATCTCCCAATGAATAGGGTCTACCACAAGCCTGAGCGAAACCCCTCAGTAACAAAGGAATCCCATTGAAGCCAAAACAACTCTGATACCAAATGTAAGTTTTAACCCCATACAGAAATTACCTGCATACAAATTCTAAAAACACATAAAATAAACAATGAGAGAGCATAACACATAGAACACATATACACAGAGATTTTCCCCTCGATCCCGAAACTAGGACTACCAGCTTGATTTTTCATTATGTTCCTTTCAATGTTACAATACGTATTTATACATACTGAATCATCCAATGCCATGGACCACAAACCATCACGTCCAAAACCATGGACTAAAAACCATCACGTCGAAAACCATGTGCGAAAATCATGCACAAAACCATAGGTAGGTCTACCCAGCCTAATATAGGGTCCAAAAAAAATTTGTCCAAGACGCTTCCCCGGACCTCATAGAGGGGGGCTACTCGCCCCCATAAAACCCCCCGAACAGGGGGGGCTGCCGCCCCCCTGTGACCCCTCCGATGCATAATTGGCGCAATGAAGGAGGGGCTCGGCCTCACCTCTAACCACTCGGTTAACTACGTAGGCTATTAGAGGAAAGAATATAACACAACGCAACATGGCATGCCCAAACCATGCAAGAAGAATGCAATGGTTAATTTCCTCAAACTTATGGGTAACTGTGGTATGCAGTGTTGTACTAAAACTCCTCTGCACGAAGGCCAAATTTTGTGCTCTAAGAGTGTAATCCCTTTACAGTTGGCACAATTTTCATACCCCTTTGGAGTTTGACTATATTAAAATTCTATGTTAGTCAACTAAAGAATGAGAGGTGAGCAGGGAGTTTTCTGGACTGAAGTGGCATGTTGGAGTCTATGTTGAGTTTGTGATTGACAGTGGCTTCAATTCCCTATTTGTTTGGCCGAAAGTAGGAAGTGGATATCTTAATAAAGACAATGGTGACATCACAACTGTTGGGTTGAAGGCTAAATTTGGTAACTGTGGTGATCCTTTGGATAGTTAGCGAAGCTTTAGATTGGAGAACTTAGTATATAGAGCCTTCATTTGTTCAACCTTGGTTCTACTTCATTGCTACAAACAAGTAATATCTATCCCCTCGATTTGTGCAGTAATTTTCTCTCCTTACGGTTGTTACACGCGTGGAGTGGGTTATATGATAGAGCCTGTGTGGGTGAATGTGGTAGTTCTATATCCTCTTAGGCTAGAGGGCCTATTGCCTTTAGAGTTGGCCTCTCTGATGCATCTCATTTCTCCACATCAAGGTGCAATTTTTGGTGGAAAAATTCTATTGAAATTATATTTATACCACCCTACTTCGACTTGGTTTGGTTATCGTAGCTATATCTTATGGGAGCTAGCTGATCTAAGGTTTGTGGAAGTCTCCGAAGAAGTAGACATTTCATTTTCTCTTGTTATATTACTAGTTTCTGAATGGTTGTTTCTTTCTCAGAGCCTTTGGAGCTCATGGATTCTTCATTTTTGGTATAATGATTTTTTATTATTTTTTGGGGTCAGTATGCCTCAGTAGCTTATGCCTGATCATCATAGGGCTCGGGGATGTGGCCAACAAAGCTAGTCATGTGTCAAGGTGGACACTCAAGAGGCAATGATTTCTTATCACTCGGTGACCCCTCCTAGTACTTGGGAGGAGATCCAATGACTACAAAACCATGTTACCTAGGACAAGCAAGCCTATTCAAACTTAGAACTACTAGAGGAGGCTTCTCACTAGTTTCCTAACCCTAGCAAAACCAGGGGAAATAGGGATCAGTACTTGGATTTTCCTAATCTCCACTAGGTACTAAATACCATTCTAGGCTGAGCTTTAAATGAGAAATACAAGGAAACAAATGAAATCATTTCCTTCGAGAAGGGAATTCAATAGAACAAGCAGAAAATATAGCCATGTATGGATAGTTTGGAAGTTAACTTATCTCACATGGGAAAGCACATTCGATGTGAATTTAAGCTCATAGCGTGAAGGACTCGACTCGAGTCACATCTTGGAACACTTGAATAGGATGACATGTTGTGGCTACCTTTCAATAGTTTCACATTTTGTTATGTAGTCTCTTATGTTCAATTGTTGTTCCTTCTTTTCTATAGAATCTTACCATTATCAAATACTTGGCAACAAATCTACTTTCTAGTGTGATAGGATGAGGTTCGTGTGCTTTTGTCAAATAATTATAAATGATGGAATATGACTTTTAAAAATAATAATAAAAAAAAACATCATAAAAATAAAAATGCACACTAATTATAAAATAAGAGATTAGCCAACAAAAAAATTGAATTTCGAAACAATATGAAGAATCTAATATAAACCAAATCTATAAATTATTTGAAAAAATAAGAATTACATAAAGTTAAAGAAAATTTATTGTTATGCATCACATCATATCATATCATATCATATCATATATATATAGAAAATTATTGTAAATATATTTTATAATTTAAGATTTAAAAAATTACGTAACTATATTATATAAGTGGACCTAATATTACATAATATAAAGAGTAGTAAATTTAATGTGAACAAAATAATAATTATTTATAAGTCATTTTAGATATTAAAATAATATAATATTATAGAAATAAAATTATATTAATATATTTTTATATATAATTTATATTCGAAAGTTCAAGAAACATATTAAACAGTATAAATTATTAGAAAAATTAAATTTTAAAATGAGGTTCTAATTATGGTTGGTATTATGAATAGTTAGGAAAAATTATGTACATCTAGAAATTTTCATAGGAATAGAAAAATAATCGAAAGAATCAGATTTTATTAATTTTCAATATTGATACATTATTCTCACATTCACACGAGTATAATGCACGAGGCTTTCTATTATAGAATTTACGTGCCTATAAAAAAAATTCAATTTCACTAATTAGTTTAACCATGTTCTTAACTATCTCCACAAAATCTCTATGAATATGTTTATAAATCTCTCAACTAATTTTATGTTATTTCTAACTTCTTTCACTATCTTCATCTTTTTTTTCATGTGTAGCTTACGATTTGTAACGGCTATGCCGTAAATATTCTGCGTTGGTTATCTGCTGGCTTCGGCCTATGATTTGTAATGGCTATGCCGTATATTCTGAATTCTGCTGGCTTCGGCCATATGTTGTAAATATCTGGTGGCCTAAGCCATATGTTGATTTTCCCTCTGAAAAAAAAAAAAAAAAAAAGTTAGAATTAGTATACTTTGGTTATTAATAATTTCATAATAACTTAGGCATGAATTAGTCCTTCATACACCCCCTTAATTAATGCTTACGATTAAATCTATATGTATTGAGATGTCTTCATCTTTCGTCTTCTGCACTATACATCATATTTAGTCTTTTGTATCTTTGCATGTAATCAATACATGCTACACCAATTCTGGATCTTAAGTCAATCACATAAACTACATGATCTTCATATGAACTTCCCATTAGTTTACTATGGGTTAGACGTTAACCATTATATCATGCATCATTACATCAATCTATCATTACATCAATGTGACTCAACATACCACGAACCAATCAATACATCAGGTCATTTCAGCTAACCACAAACCTCCATCTATCATTACAAAGTATCTTTAAGGTTACCATGAACCATTACAATAAACACTCACGCTTCATTTGTCTTAAGAAACAATTGTTTTCTCAATCACAACTAGCCTTTGGAGGACCAACTAACTCATGAACATTTGAAGACTTGACTTTCTAAAATATTTCCAACATAGATGCTATTTTAGTCCATGCAAACACATATTACCAACCATAGTGTACATTTATATGAGAATTTGATATTGATTTATTCCTATACTTGTGATCATGACATATTTGAGCACAAACATCGTAGATATGTAGATTCCAAAATTTATCTCGCACATGTTATTTTCTTCCACAATTACTGCAATTATGTTCTTGCTTCTTCATTTGATTTTCCATATTGTTATTTGTAGACATTTGACCCACTATCAATGTTTATCTTTTAACAAATTTGTTAGTTGCATTGCTCATTTTCCATTCATGACCTAGGCAATCATTTTTTGTTCTTACACATATTTGTATAGGTTTTTGAATACCTTGGCATGTTTTTCGTAGACTCTTTCTAACATAACCAATTTTATTTAAATTTAGGCACCAATAACTTTTGTGTGATTATCAAAATAATCCAATTCATTACCTTTATCTTCATCATAATTGTTATTTGGATCCAATTCATTACCTTTATCTTCATCATAATTGTTATTTGGAGCCTCAGAGTAGGACAAAGACATAGGTAGACCAACATTATCATCATTCATCAAATGGAAAGTATCATTAGAATTATTCTTCATCTGAATGAGGTCACTAGTATCACAAACTGCATCATTCTTTGCTTTCTCTTGATTTAACTATTTTATTATACTTTCAAGTGCCAACAACACATTTTCTTTTGCCACTAATTCTTGCTGCAAGGATTCTATTAATTTGTCCATTTTATCTTCAATTTTGAAAATATCATCTACCCATTGATTTAATGATGTCAATATTTTCTCTAATGTCTTTTGGCGTTGTGTGGCAAAAAAATCAATATATATTTCATTATCTCTTAATCTTAATTCTACAACTTTTATTATCATGGAATTATTTTTTCATGTAGTCTATATATCTCATACAAATCAACATGAAGAACTTGTTGTAGTAGTTCCATTACATGATTAAACATTTGTATTCTTATTCCTCCTTTCCGTATTTTAACTATGTTAATCATTCACGGTAAATTAACAAAGAATAAGAACAATAAATAGAGAGGGTTAGATACAACCAATCGTGCACCCATATTTCAAATACAATAATGATAAAGGTGTCTTTAACACCAATCATGGACCCCAAAACTTAAGTTGTACACTTCAATCTCAATCTTTACTCTTCATATCAAAAAAACCCTCTAAACATTGACTTAAACATTGAATTTGCTTCACTTTGAGTCTCACTCGTGTCTCAACCTTATCATACAAAGCTATATTCATTTTTATCAATCCTCATATCCTATAACAAACTATAAATTTGAACATGAATTTAACTCTAAATTGACTCCACTCAAAATATTTTGAGTTTGAGTTATTATTCAACTAGAGTCATCTTAACTTAGGATCTGCCAAGGGCATAGAGGGATCAAATATCCTTTCACCTATTCCAATTTAATTAACTATCGTCGTATCCTATAACAAACTATAAATTTGAACTTGAATTTAACTTTAAATTGACTCCACTCAAAAATATTTTGACTTTGACTTGTTATTCAGCTAGATCCATCTTAACTGGGATCTACCAAGCACCAAGAGGAATCAAATCTCCTTTTAGTCTAAAATATGTTTGCATATAAAGATATTTTATCCCTCATGGTCCTTGCCCGATTTAAGATGGATCTAGGTTGGTTTTATTATTAATTCTAATTCTAATTCTAATTATTAATTATTAATTTTATATATTTTTAGTTTTAATTTTATTTTCATGTAATTTATCATGTCAAAATGTTTTATTGATAATTATCATTATTAATTTTATAATTTTAATTTTAAATTTTATCTTATTTTCATTGACTCGAAAATGTTTACATGACATTACAACATCTCTACATATTGGACTAGCCAATTAGTTTTAACCTTTTACTCTTTCTTAATTGAGCTAACCTTTTACTCTTTCTTAATTGAGCTACATGTAAATGCTTACAAACATTTACACCATTACAACATCTCCCCATATTTTTTTTTGTTATATTTAATTTTAAAAATGTTATAAAATAAAATATTTACAAAATGTTTTGGGCTGGCCATGGTATATGCTCATGGTAATAATATCCATGGTAAAATGGGATGAATATTGAAGTTTATGAATCTTGTGATTTGTGTTTGTAAGACTTCAATTTTAATTTTTTTTTTTTTATTTATAAAATTAAATTAAAGTAAACTATCTATATATATATATATATATATATATAAATGAGTTATTGTTTCTGGGTATGTGGTATTGATGAGTCATGTTATTGGCCCATGGTATCATAATAAAGGATATTTAGAACCTAATGGGTGAATATTCGTGGTTAAGAATCTTGTTATATTGTAAATATTAAATTTTTATGTGCTTATTCATTATGTATATTATGATTTCATTTTATCTAATTTTTTTTTGTAATTTTATTAATATAAAAAAAAAATTATAATATAAGAAAAGTGAAGTTAAAAAATATTTATATGTAACATCTAATGCCTACACATCTACCCTATAATGGGTTGTAGATGGCGGATATAATGAATTTTGATGTTAACAGAACTTCATTAAAATAAAAATCCAGTTTAATGTTTATACCAAAGGTACCATCACTTTGGTCCCTCAAACATTTTCAAACCCTTTCCTACATGGATAAACATATGCTTTAATGAACAATTTTAAGAAAACATGAAAAAGACATTCTTTTTTTTAAATAGTGGGAAAAATTTGCAATAACATAGTTGTCAAACAAACAACTATCAAAACTTAGTTATCTTTACTGAAGCTTTTCAATACAACATAAAAATGATTTCTTTTCAATACAACATAAAAATAATTTCTTTTCTTTTAAACGGTGGGAAAACCTATCATAACTTAGTTTTCAAACCAATAAAGTTATTTTAATTTCATAAATAAGTTGGTTATGGCAACCAAGGAAGGTATGGCAAAAAGTCACTAAGTGGAATTTCATTTACGAGACAGATAGAGGACAGTCACTCCCATTCCTAGAGATAAATTATCTCACTTGGGAAAAGGGGCCAATATTCCATGGGAGGAAGACTAAAAAAACTAGGAAGGGAGAGAAAGAAATCAATCCCTTAGGATGTTGTTAACGAAAGGCAAGACAATGACAGTTATAGTACTCTTGAATTTCTTGGAGCCAATGGAATTCCTAAGTTAGCCATGTGAGTCTATGAGTATGTGGGTTCGATTTTTACTGTATTAATTCTTGGAGGTAGTGGAAACCCTAAGTTAGATATGTAAGTCTATGAGTACCTTGGTATGATTTTTACAATATTAATTCCCTTTGACAAACCTAGTTAGGTCACGACAACAATTGTTCTATAAAGTAAACTGACATGGGGGAATGGGTGAAGATGATGATTCTAGTTGGTCGGGAGGAGTGAACTTCATTTCCGGTGTATTTCCTAGCAAGCCTAACTAGAAAAAGTAACTATTTTAACTATTGTTTTCTAGAACATGAAAGTAGTTTTTTTAATTGCAGAAGTATGGTTCCTATGCATAATCTGTTTTTGAATAATCTGTTTTTTAATAACATTAACTGGATGAATGGAAATGGTGTATTTATCTTGTATGAAATATGAACCTACTATGTAAAGGAATCTATTTTATCTCTGAGTGTGTGAACAGTTGATATTTATGAATATTATTATGAGAAATATTATAGATGATTTATATCGAACACGTGAATTCCCCGACATTCTCTCTTTAACATATAAATACTCTTACTGCTATATTTTTATAATAAAATTGTTAATCTATATTACTATGTTTTAGAACATATATGTTATTGTAAATAGTAAAAGTGCATGGAAATTTCCATTGTTAGCGGTGATCTATTATGATGATTTTCTGATGTTTTGGGTAAGATAATGAAATGAAAATGTCTATCAAGACCCTAATGTTAGCTTGGGAAAAGTTGTTAAAGATTTGTATAATATGGCTCAAGGCTGCTAGAAAATATCCTCAATTACAAACATTCTGTAGAAAGAGGTTAGATCCTACAATTGGACCAGAATTCCAATCATTATACGTCCTGATTCCTATTTTAAATATACATAAGTGTTATTCAAGGTGGATGGTAGGACCCAACATGAAGTCAGGTCTCACTTACCCTTGCAACAATAGTATTAATATTTCTTTAAAGAAAATGCAACGGAAACATAGGGTGGATCGTAGGACCCAACAAGAAGCTAGGTCTCACTTACCCTTGCAGCACTACTAGTAATATTTTCCTAAAGAGAATGCAACAAAAACATAGAACTGCCTTAAGGATAAATTCTAACATGTAATAATTAAACAAAAGAATAAAAGAATGTATAAATTCCTTGTAGATTTAAACTGAAAATTGTAATATCCTACCACAATTGGCTTGAATATACTCTACTCATCAACATAAACAATAATTGAATTATGAAGTCACGAATCATATAATAGAAAGAATTCAATCACACATAACAGAATAATTTTATCATGAAAGCCACAACTATAAAATCCCGCTATTTTTATATTGCATTAATCAAAAGATCTGTGAAGGAAATACAATGTTTTTTCAACCCAACAAATATTTGCACAAGTACAATCTATCTCACTTCTTCACAAACCAGCTTAAGCCAATACTTAGTCAAATCTACTATCTGCCAAGCTCCTATGTCCTTGTCCAATTCCTAAGGGAATTAGCCCATATTTATTTGGGAAATTCTCTCTCCATAAATGCAGAATCCATCATACTCCCTCAACTGATTGCATGCACCATCTGTACAACTCAGAAAATTATACAATTGATAGTACATTGTACCTGAACTCTAATCTCAACTGGGTCTTCCTCTAAATTGACACATGTGAGTCATTTATGAGTGAATATTCAGTTATATGGTGGATTAGTGAAGCTACATTGGTTCTCGTCCCCACTACTAGACCTCCTACTAGTTCCTCCAATAGTTGGAACTAGTTTAACTAACTTTATCTTAGTTAGACTGAATTAATTAATTACAACTCAAAATAACTAAACCTGGACCTCTAAAATTTAGGGATCACTCCACATGACTTTAGATAGACTTTCAAATCGAATTTATTGAGCTAACTAAGTAAAATTAACTTGGTTAAGTATTACAAGTTGCTATGAGAATATAATTTCGATTTAAGTCCTAATTTAATTCAAGGACTAAGGATTTCTTGATGTTATTTTTAACATTTCTTGTTGATATTTTCACCACTCACTCTCAACAAGAAAGGAATTCAACTCTATCACAATATGGTACCTTTGGAATGTTTTGCATGCAACAATTATCTCTAGTGTTGTTGGTATTGCAACTTCTAAAACTGAAAAACTAAAGTCTCTGACTAGTACTAGCTACTCCACTATCTACTAAAAACTCTACACTATTGCTCACTCTGTAGTGTGCTCCCCAGTATATGACTTTTGTTAGTCTCTTCCTCTGTCACTCTAACATCTTAATGAATCAACCGCCACTGATCCATCATTTTACTATGTACTATGGGGTCCTGTAACAAGGTAATGATCATTGAGACAAAACATCTCAATGGATGCTGCTCAAATTTATGCACTCTTGGGACTATTACCGCACATCTCCCCACCTCACATTAGGAGGTATGGTTGCATGTGCTCCCACTGCCCACTTGGATCGAACATTCCCCCTAATGAAAGTCTCTTCTTGAGCCAATGCCTCCACTCGGTCTCCTCTTTTCTTATCCAAATGTGGTTGCTTCTGACTTAGAATGTTGAGATGTAATTCATGCTCCCTCTCAACCACCAATTCTCCAACCTTTTCCTTTATCCTCAAAGATTTACATGCATCTTTGACCTTGATAGAATATAGGTTCTTGACTCAAACACCAATCTCTTCTATCTATCCCATGGCGATGTGTCTAAGGAGAACCCTCCCTTTGCTAAAAATAACATCGTAGCCACGGTCTTCCAATACTGTGACAGAAACAAGATTCTTCTTTATTCTTGGAAAATACATCACATGTGTGATTTTGAGCCGGGAGTTAGACTCCCTCTGAAAGGTAACGATATTGATGTCGGTCATGCTATACCACCCATCAAAACTCTATGTTCTTCTTGAGGCCTTTCTCCTCCAAGTCAATGAAAAGATCTCTATTCCCCGTCATATGAAATGACTTATCGTTGCCGTGATACCACATGATTCCCATTACAGTGTTTGCCATGCATGCAATGAGAGTGAAATCAAGTTTGAATTGTGAAGCTAGAGGTTCACCTGTTGCTGCTACTACACGCTCCTTCTTGCTTGCTTTCTTCTGTGGGCATTTTGTGGCATAGTGCCCAAACTCGTGACAACGAAAACACTTGATATTTAACAAGTCCTTCTTATTTCTTCCCTCATCGCCTTGGTACTTATTTCCCTTGGATTTCTTTTATTTGCTGACAAGTTCAAAATTCTCTTCCAATTATTTGGAAGAGGTCTCTTCTCTGGTGTTCTTCCAAAACTCTTCTTATACCAAGTTGGATGACAACTACTACCACTATGGTAGCATTCTCCCTCCCATTAAATGGGTATTGGTAGTTGTTCTATCTCTTGGTAAGTCCTAGAAGTACAAGGCTCAACAAATAATCTTATGCAACTCGACACTTCCAACCTCATCCCAACATTGGGTGAACTTGGTTAAGTGCTTCGGAATTGAGTCGTCATTCTCCATCATAATATTTTTGAGCTTTCCCTTTAGTGCTAGCTTCTTGTGGTCACTGATATTTTGAAACAGGTCTGTCAATGCCTTCCAAATTGTAAATCGAGTTTCCTTAGAATGCAAGTTTGAGATAATGTGATCTCGAACTCCTTTTAGGATAATCCTTCTCACTTTTGCCACACGCTTTCTCCATTCAGCTAGATCTGCAACATTAGGGTTGGAGGCTTTAGAATATCATGATCAGTGAATTTTTTTATAGCACTGCCTCCATCCTATCTATCAAAGCTATGTAATTTGACCTTCCCTCCATGGCATACTGAAGTCTCAAACCATATAATGACTTGTTATTGACTTTGAAGTATGAAACTGTAAATTCCATTTCGCCCACACAACAAACAAACTGAAATTCTCCTCTTATACATTATCTTCAGCTCCAATACCATGTATACTTTTACTTATAGATTCAATAAATTATGAGATATACTAAAACACAATATAATAATCTACTCTACTCATCACGAGAAACCAAAATTGATCGATGAAAACAATAAGAAGAAAAGAAATAATTTCAATCACACATAACACAATAATGTTTTGGGGAGTTCTATAGCTAAAAACCCGTGCTATTTGTATATTGCATTAATGAGAAGATCCGAGAAGAAAATACAATGTTTGTTGAATGGGAACTATCTCTACACAAGTACAATCTATCTCACTCCTTCACAAACCAGCTCAAGCCAATACTTCGCCAAATCTGTTTTTTGCCAGGCTCCTATTTCCTTACACAATTCTTGAGGGAAATATCCAATATTTAATTGGGAAATTCTCTCTCCTAATTGTAACTGCAAAATCTATCATAGGTCCTCAACTAATTCGATGCACCATCTGTACAACGCGAAAAATTATAGAATTGATATTACATTGTCCGTGAATTATAATCTCAACTCGATCTTCCTATGAACTCACATGCATGAGCTATTTATCAGTGAATATTTAGTTAATTGGTGCAGTAGTCAAGTTGAAATGGTGTGTGTCGATACTACTAGTTCTCCTACTAGTTCCTCCAAGAGTTGGAACTCGTTTAGCTGACTTTAAGCTAGAGTGAATTAATTAATTACATCAAAAAAGAACTCAGCCTACACCCCTAAAATTTAGTGATCACTCTACATGATTTTAGATATCCTTCCAACTTGAATTTATTAAGATAACTAAATCAAATTAACTCACTTAACTATTACAAATTGCTATGAGAATAGAATTTCGATTTAATTCAAGAACAAATTAAATCAAAATTTCTTAATCTTAATTTTAACATTTCTTATTGTTATTTTCAAAAAATAAAATCGTATGTGTACACAAAAAAAACACTATAACAATAAACTTAAAAAAAATAACGATTACCAAGTTAAGATAATGGGCTAAGAGGAAACCTCTCCAAACAAAGAATTATTATTGAATAAGATACGTAAATAACAAAAAGTCTTTTAAAAACTTCTACCACATGTCAACTGATATATATGTGTATATATATCAGTGACGCACTATGTTACATTCATTAAATATAGTTCAATATAGTTCTCTTTTTTTAAGCCATTTTTCCAAATTATATCATTGGAATCTGTAATGAATTTTTAATATAGCTGGAGGGTTTTCTAGCAGTTTATTGTTCCAGCAACCCGTGTTAGGATTAACACGGGTTGCTATATATTTGAAAATAAATCCTAACACGGGTTGCTGGAACAATAAACTACTAGAGAACTCTCCAGCTATATTAAAAATTCATTACAAATTCCAATGATATAATTTCGAAAAATGATACAAAAAACAGAGAACTATACGCATAAGCTACTGTCGAGAACAATTAGTTCATTATATGTGCTTAACCTACAGGACTATTAACCATCTTGGAAAACAAGAATATATATTTAATTAATGTAACATAGTGGGTGCAAATAAGAGAAATTGGGCAAGATTTACTGCCATATTTAAATAAAAGACATCATATATCAGAAAGAGATTTTAGAAATCTCTGGAATTCACAGTTACCAATTAACATAGACAAAAATGAGAACGAAAGTCAAAGGTTGGATTCAACATCATCAGTGTATCCAAAGTTTGGTTTAGCCATTATGTTCCATTATAAATGCTCAGAGTTGAACGACTGTAAACAAACATTAAAATATACATCTTTAGACACACATATTCCGGAAACCCTAGGATCCGGATCAAATACCTCACTGGAGTTTCGCAATGACGACCTGGAAATAATTAAAAAAAAAATTAGTTGAAGGACCTGGCTTGTGAAGATCGGAAAGTGAGAAACTTGTGAATTTGCATCTACCAAAATATAAATGCACATTCAATCGAAAGAATTATCATCATTTTAGTTGAAAAACAAAAGAAATGGAAAGAAGTTAAATGAAGGAGCCAAAACCTGGTATTTGAATGCTAGTGTGAAAGGTTGTATGGAATCCCATGAAACCTTGTACGGAACCCAAAGGGTATTAGAAAATTCTGGTATGGAATTTTTGAGGGGTAGATCAAACGAACATAATGTTTGAAAAAAAAGAGTGAGAAAGGACCATGTAGCTCTCCTCCAACGAGACCCTCCTTGTAACGCCTTGCGGTTGTGTACGGGCGCGCGCTCCCTCTCCTCATGAAAATCGACTAAGTATGCGAAGGTTCATCGTGTGTGTGCGCACAAGTATTGGCGAGCTTGCGGAATATATATGATGAGCGACCGCATATGTGAACACACCCACGCTTGGGCGAGCCAGCGTTGGAGGCAAACAAAGTATGGGCGTTCACGTTAATATTTTGGAGGTCAGCCGAGGATGGACTTGCGACCTCACTTGCATATAAACAAGAATGGACTGCGGTTCATTTGGACATCGAACAATATTCGCTTTTCATCTCACAAGGTGTGCACACTTGGGTGAAGGCGCAGGTTGGCGTTACCGCAACTCGGGTATGAGCATGCTGAGACGGGCGAAGGTATTGGGCATGGTAGGGTAGTGTGCACGGGCGCCTACCGCACGGAGTTCGCATCGGGTATGAGTTGTGGTTCGGGTAAGGGCCGTGCACAGGTGCGCCCACCCACCCAACATCGAACGGTGTAAACTTAACATTGTATTATTGTATTTCTTGGTGAAGTCTTGGAAGACCACCGTGTGCTCTAGCACGGGCGGGCGCCCTCCCATTTATTGAATGCCGGTTGAGCGCGGCTCCTGGTCATGTAAAATTCCGCATATATAATAAAATATCGTTTATTATTATTATTGCCGAGTTGTATTATTATCTTTATATTGTTGATTGTTTCCGTACATTAATAATATGAATTCATGTTTATTATGAATTGTTGAAGGCATAGTTCACAAAGTTAACTAACGATGAACAAGTTATTAACTTAGGCGGTGCCACACCCGCTCAATTAAACGAAAAAAGAATTGGAGGCGTGACAGTTGGTATCAGAGCAGCTGATTCGGGTGTTGAAGCTGCTGTACGAAGTAAAGGTGAAATGGTGAAGCCTGATAGAGAAGGGTTGCTCATGACAGGTGAAGCTGATTCAGGGTTGAAGAAGCGTGATGAACATGAAAGAGTTATGGAGAAATCGTGGATGAACAATTTGGGTTTCGTGGACTTGGTGGTTCATGGCAAGACCATTCAAGCTCTAGTGGACACGGGGGCCACTCATAACTTCATGACGACACGGTCGGCAAAAGAGGTTGGACTGATGATCTTCCCATCGAATATGGAAGTCAAGGCAGTGAACTCTAGAGCTAAGGTGGCGGGTTTGGTACACGAAGTACTTGTGCAGATAAAAGACTGGAAGGGTCAGTTGGACTTCACGGTGATGGAGATGAACGACTTTGATACGATACTCGGACAGGATTTCTTGAAGGGCAACAAGGCTATTGTTGTCTCCTTCTGTGATGAGGTGGTGCTGGTTGGACAGTCACAAACTTGGACTTTGCCCACTCATAGGCAAAGGAGGGAAGTCAAGCTGCAACATGTTTCGGCATTCAGTTTGGAGAAGGCTATTAAGGAGTCAGATATGGAGACATGCGGTGATGTTCAAGGATGTCAAAGGTGATGGAGTGGGGACGCCTGTTCTAGCTGAGATATCTGATGTGCTTACCAAATATGCAGATTTGATGCCTGATGAGCTTACGAAGAAACTTCCACCAAGGCGTGCAGTGGACCATAGCATTGAGCTTGAGCCAGGAAAGCAACCCCCGGCTAAAGCACCTTATCGATTGTCAGGGCGTGAGTTGAAGGAATTGAAACGCCAGTTAAAGGAGTTAACTGAGGTAGGTTTCATTAGACCTTCAAGGTCCCCTTATGGAGCTCCGGTATTGTTCCAGCGGAAGAAGGATTCGAATGAGCTACGGATGTGCTGTGATTACCGTCCATTGAACAAGCAGACGGTAAGGAACATGTATCCTTTGCCATTGGCTGTTGATTGCTTTGACAAGCTTGCGAAAGCCTGAGTGTTTTCCAAGCTGGACTTAAGGCATGGGTATTATCAGGTGCGGATAGCTGAAGGAGACGAGAAGAAGACCGCGATAGTAACAAGGTATGAAAGCTTTGAGTTCCTTGTTATGCCATTCGGTTTGTGCAATGCTCCTGCTACGTTTTTCACTTTGATGAACGATGTTCTACGACCATACTTGGATTCGTTTGTAGTAGTATACTTAGACGATATAGTGGTGTTCAGTGACAACATGAAGGATCATAAGAAGCACTTGGCGATGGTGTTCGAGGCACTGAGGGCAAATCAGTTGTTCTTGAAGAAGTTTAAGTGTGTGTTCGCCCAGACCGAGATTCCGTTCCTTGGGCATATTGTTGGTCAAGGGTACATGTGGATGGAGCTGAGCAGAGTGAAGGCGATTGAGGACTGGGTTGAACCGAAGAATCTCCATGAGATGAGGGTGTTTTTGGGCATGACCAACTACCAACGGAAGTTTGTAGAGGGGTACTCCAAGGTGACATCGGCATTGACAGACTTATTGAAGAAAGACAAGAGGTGGAGTTGGACGAACAAATGTCAAGAGGCATTTGATGACTTGAAGAAGAGGACGGTTACAACACCGATACTTAAGTTGCCTCACTTTGAGAGACCGTTTGAGGTACACACTAATGCTTCAGATTTTGCTATAGGAAGAGTTCTTATGCAGGATGGGCATTCGGTGGCGTATGAGAGTCGGAAGTTGCAGGATAGAGAACGAAGGTATCCGGTCCATGAGAAGGAGATGACTGCCATCATCCATTGTCTTCATGTGTGGAGGCATTCCCTGATTAGGAAGCCGTTTTTTGTCAAGACTGACAACGTTGCAGCAAGTTATTTTGCATCACAATCGAAGCTTTCTGCGAAGCAAGCTCGTTGGTAGGACTTCTTGGCAGATTTGGACATGACTATCGAGTATAGACCGGGAAGGCACAATGCGGTAGCAGATGCCCTTAGTAGGAAGGGACGACTTGCAGCATTGGAGGGAGAAGACCGGGCAGCTAGGAGTAGGAGTCGAGTTCAGATGTCAGAAGAGATGTAGAATAAGATCAATGAAAGTATTGAAACCGATACTTTGGCGTAGAATATAGTGAAGCAGATAAAGGAGGGGAAGACACGAAAGTTCTTTCTATGAGACGGGTTCTTGTTCTTTGGAAACTGACTCTATGTTCCAAAGTCATCTGGGCTCAGGAGGCACCTTTTGAAGGAGTGCCACGATTCTCCGTGGGCTGGCCACCCAGTGCAATGTCGTTCTTTGGCATTGTTGGAGAGAGGATTATTTTGGGAGAAGATGCGGGAGGATGTAGAGGAGTATGTACATACGTGCATCATTTTTCAGCAGGACAAATCAGATACTTAGAGGCAAAGGGGAATGTTGTAGAATTTACCGATTGCAGAGAGGCCATGGATGAGTGTCTCGATGGTCTTCATCACTCAGTTACCACAGGTTCAGGGGTATAATGGGATTATGGTCGTGGTTGATCGTTTTTCCAAGTATGCTGTGTTTGTTCCTACAAAGGTACCTTGTGGAGCTGAGCGGACTGCGGGGTTGTTCTTTAAGAACATGGTGAAGTATTAGGGGATGCCATTGAGCATTGTGTCTGATAGAGATCCGCGTTTTATAGGGAGATTTTGGACCACATTGTTCAAGTTAGTCGGGATAGAGTTGTTGATGAGTTCGAGTTACCATCCGCAGACAGACGGGCAGACCGAGAGGATCAACGCATTGCTGGAGGACTACTTGCGACATTATGTGACGACTGATCAGAAGAATTGGCCCGAACTCTTGGATATTGCTCAGTTTAGCTACAATATTCAAAAGAGTTCTGCGACGGGGTATAGTCCATTTGAGTTGGTGAAGGGGCAGATGCCGGTTGTACCGCATACCGTAGTGACGAGAGGCTTCTTGAGAAGTACTCATGCGAAGAAGCTCATGAAGGCTTGGGAGGAGACCTTGGAGTTCGCACGGTTATGCTTGCATGATGTTGCAAGGAGGATGAAAAAGTATGCTGATCGTGGAAGACGGGAGACACACTTCAGTGTGGGAGATATGGTGTTTCTCAGGATTATCAGAGAGCAGTTTCAGCCAGCCAAGGGGACGACGAGAAAACTGTCACGGAAGTATGAGGGACCATTCCAAGTAAAGAAGAGAGTGAAGGAAGTTGCTTACGAGCTGGAGCTACCACACCATATGCACATGAAGCATCTATTTTTTCATGTGAGTCAGTTGAAGAGATGTAGACTTGATTCGGACCATCCGGAGAGAGTTGAACCGACAAGAGGACCGGCTGGGATTGTGGACAGACCAGGGTTAGAGTTGGAGAAGATTTTGAGTCTCAGAACTACGGGATTTGGTTGCCACATGCGACGGGAATTTCTGTGCAGATGGAAGGATGCACCGGAGGAAGATAGCTGGGAAACGGAGGATTCACTTTGGAGATGGAAGAACAAGATCGAGAAGTACGACAGGTAGTTGAGAAGAAGAGCAGGAATTGTCGGGGCAACAATGATTTCCAGAGGGGGAGGATGTAACGCCTTGCGGTTGTGCATGGGCGCGCGCTCCCTCTCCTCATGAAAATCGACTAAGTATGCGAAGGTTCATCGTGTGTGTGCACGCAAGTATTGGCGAGCTTGCGGAATATATACGATGGGCGACCGCATATGTGAACACACCCACACTTGGGCGAGCCGACGTTGGAGGCAAACAAAGTATGGGCATTCACGTTAATATTTTGGAGGTCGGCCGAGGATGGACTTGCGACCTCGCTTGCATATAAACAAGAATGGACTGCGGTTCATTTGGACATCGAACAATGTTCGCTCTTCATCGCACAAGGTGTGCGCACTTGGGTGAAGGCGTAGGTTGGTGTTACCGCAGCTCGGGTATGAGCCCGCTGAGACGGGCGAAGGTATTGGGCACGGTAGGGTAGTGTGCACGGGCGCCTACCGCACGGAGTTTGCATCGGGTGTGAGTTGTGGTTCGGGTAAGGGCCGTGCACGGGTGCGCCCACCCACCCAACGTCGAACGGTGTAAACTTAACATTGTATTATTGTATTTCTTGGTGGAGTCTGGGTAGACCGCTGTGCACTCTAACACGGGCGGGTGCCCTTCCGTTTATTGAACGCCGGTTGAGCGCGAATCCCGGTCATGTAAAATTGCGCATATATAATAAAAGATCGTTTATTATTATTATTGCCGAGTTGTATTATTATCTTTATATTGTTGATGGTTTCCACACATTAATAATATGAATTCATGTTTATTATGAATTGTTGAAGGCGTAGTTCGCAAAGTTAACTAACGATGAACAAGTTATTAACTTAGGCGGTGCCGCACCGACTCAATTAAACGAAAAAAGAATTGGGGGCATGACACTCTTGGTCTAAAGACCAAGGGATGAGTTAGTAAAACTAGAAGAAATTAATATGTTGTCCCATTAGATAACTAATTTTAAAAAAGGGTTAAAACCAATGAGAGGGATCTTCTTGAACATGATTGTTACTCGGTGAAAGCTGAAGAGCCATAAATCAAATCTAACCCTGGCTTATAAAAATTAGTTTTGCAGAGCGAATATTCTCCTAGGAAGCAAGTCACAAGTGAGCAAAGGCAGAACGACAAGTAGGGAGACAGTTACCTTCGTAACTCCTCCACGCACCATCACCGTGCATTAAAAATCCTTGAATCTATGTCGTTGGAAGAAACATCAACCCGACAACTGGACATGGAGAAGCTTTGTTGGATTCCCAAGTAAACCATATAGCATTTTATGAATAATAATAACCTCAAATTCTAAACCATATCAGGTACTTAGGGGTGTTGTAAACCTTTATGAGTGGTTGTGAGTTTCTGGAAATCCATCCCATACACATTTATATATTTTTCCTTTTTCATTAATATAATTTATATAAAATTCTGAAGGAACCATATGCATTACATCGACCAAGAACATACCCAAGAGTGGTATGCCAAAAGTGCATGGAATCATAGATTAAATACAAAATGATAATGGACCATGATATATCAACTAAATTATAAGTTACAACTATGTTAATGTGTACATGCATAGACAGTTCGACAACGTTTATAAATCTGAATTAGGTTGGAACGATAGTGCTAAGTTAGATTGATAGTAAATGTAAAAAAATAGCTTAAAAAAATTGTGTTAAGGGGTGTTAGAAGTGTAACCGTATCAAGAAGTAAGAATTACACCTTTCACCTTTCACATGCCCATTATTTTCATAGATATGCATTTATTAGGGAAGTTATTAAAAAAAAAAAAAATTATGGGATTAGGATATGCTACAAAGGTGAAGGATTTACCATTGGGTCTTACTTAAGGGAAAATAATAATAAAATTGTGGGATAGTGAACAGGGAGAAATTTATGATTTATAACAATAAAGGAGTGTATGGGTAAATAAATCATGAAATATATATTTGTCTAAATATATTATTAAATCCCATAGTATTATAAAACATGTGACTACTATGTTAAAGAAAATGTAGGGTGTTTCATATGAAATGACCCTAAAAAAAAAATTAGAGTTATCGACATTATAATTACTTGTTTACTTGTTTCTAGTTGCAAAGCCCTTTCTTCTTGAAATAAAAAAAGGAAAATTATGTTTCGATACATAATTTATAAGCTTAATAATCATACAAATATGTTGAATTAAACTTCTAATATGGATTATTTAACGAAAGACAAATATAAGAGACATAAATAAGTTATTGGTAAGAATTATTTATAGTTAGAAATAATTATTGAATGTAGGAAGATAGTAATTTTACCTATGTATGGGAAGCAAGTTGAAATTGTTAAAAAGAGATGTTTGAATTAATAAAAAAAAATCCACTAGTTAGCTCTACGATAGAGAGTCTAAACCAGGAGAGTTTGGCCTTGCACAATGCTCTACATTGTCCATGTACATCACACATTATATAGCAATCATGGATTTAGGGAAGTTAGAACCATACCCTAGGAAATAGAAACTAATTCCTATCCTGAGGTACCGTGAACCAATTCACTATTCTAAGATATTCTCCATTATCTCTAACACTCCCCCTTAATGGAAAAGGGGTTCACCAATATGCCTAACACCCCCTTAAACATTTCAAACTTAATTTTGCCAAGAGGCTTAGTGAAAATGCCTGCAACATTATCACATGTATTACAATATACAAGATGGATTTATTTTTTATTACACTTTCTCCCTGACAAAGTGGAATTGCGTATCAATGTGTTTAGTGTTATTGTGAAACACCAGATTATTAGCAAGCTTGATTGAACTCTGCTTGTCACATATGATTGTTGTTGCTTCTTTCTGTTCTTCCCCTGCATCTTGGAGAAGTCTTCGGAACCAAACTGCCTCACACGTTGTTGCACACATAACTTGATACTCTATTTCCGCTGAAGACAAGGAAACTGTGTTTTGTTTCTTGTTCCTCGATGTAATCACCTCAGATCAATGTTGAATGCATAGCCTATAATGGATCTGCGGTCATCTACATTTCCAGCCTAGTCAGAATCTGTAAATCATGTCAATCTAACATCAAAGGAATTAATATAAATAATACCATAGTCTATAGTACCTTGTAGATACCTTAATACACATTTTGCTGCATTCCAATGACTCTCAAGTGTCTTCGACATGTATTGACTTAGCACACTGACTGCATAAGCCAAATCTGGTCATGTAGTGGTCAAGTAGATTAGGCTCCCAACTAGCTGTCTATAAAGTGTCGCATCTGCCTCTTTAGAGCCATCCTCACTCTAAAGTTTAATGTTATGCTATAATGGTACTGTTGCAACCTTACACTGATCCATCCTGAATCTTTCCAATAGACATTTCACATACTCACCCTGGGACAGAAAAGTTTCTCCTGAATCTCTCCAAATCTCAACAACCAAACAATATCTTAATTCAACAAGGTCTTTCATTTCGAACACCTGTGACATTTGTTGCTTGATTTGTTTAATTAGAGCAATAGCATCACCTATAATAATTAAATCATCTACCTATAAAGAAATCAACATTATGCACCCCTGTTAATCTTTCATGGTATACAGATTAGGGTCATTTTTACTTCTGTTGTAGCCAAATTGTAGAAAAAATGAATCAATCTTTTCATACCAGGCACTGGGTGCTTTCTTTAGTCCATATAGAGATTTCTTTAATCTACACACTAAATGTTCTTTCTTTTTTGGACAAACCCCTCAGGTTGCTCTAAATAAACATCGTCTTTCAATTCTCTACTTAAAAATGCAGACTTTACATCTAGTTGGTGAATCATCCAATGTTTCTTAGTAGCTAAAGCAATTAACATTATGATTATATTTAGTTTAGCTACAGGGGCAAAGGTTTCTTCATAGTCAATGCCTTATTTTTGTGAATAACCCTTTGCTACCAATCTAGCTTTTAATTTATCTATGGCTCCATTTGCATTAATCTTTGATTTATACAACCATTTACAGCCTATGGTTTGTTTCCCTTTAGGAAGTTCAACCACCTCCCAAGTGTTGTTCCTCATTATACATTCATATTCCTGTTCCATAGCTATTTTCCATTCACTACATTCATTTTCTTCCTTATAACTAGAAGGTTCAACAACATTCATGATACTAGTTATAAAAGCATCATCCTTGTATCTTGCAGGAAATTGAGTCTACCTACCAGATCTTCTAAGCGTTGGTGTAGCTTCTGACCTATTATGAGTTTCCTTTGTTGGACTTGGCTTGATTGCTACATCTTAATTCTCTTCTTTTTCCTTTTTCTGTTGATCCTAGTTGTTTCCTGTTTCTTCACTTTCTTCCACCAAGAACGAAATATCCCATTCCTCGTTGCGCTTATCACATTCTTCATGATCCTTCTCATGGGATATGACATCTATACTAACAAAAATCTTGTGAGTAGAGGGATTAAATAATCTATAAGCTTTATATTGTGAACAATACCCTATAAAGGTACATCTGATGGATTTTGAATCTAGCTTTCTTCTGTCTTCCTTTGGAAAATTGGAAAATGCTTTAGACCCAAACACTCTTAAATGTTTTACTACAGGTTTAAATCCATATAATGCTTCATAAGGAGTTTTAAACTCAAGACTCTTTGTAGGACTCCTATTTTTCAAACAAACTATGGTATTCAATGATTCAACCCAAAAACCATTCTAAAGATCCTTACTTTTCAACATGCTCCTAGCACATTCCACCAATGTTTTGTTCTTTCTTTCCGTTACTCCATTCTCCTGAGGAGTATGGGGTACTGTGAATTTCTGTAATATCCCATGGTCTTTACAATACATGATAAGCTCATCCTTCGTGTATTCTCCCCCTTGATCGAAGCGTACAATTTTTATATGCTTCCCTGTTTGCTTTTCAATCATGTTTTTGATCTGCTTAAAGTACTCAAATGTGTGACTTTTATTACTCAAAAAATATACCCAAGAAAACTTTGTGTAGTCATCAATAAATAGTAAAAAATATAGTGCACCTCCTAATTACTTTGTTTGCATGGGTCCACAAAGATTTGTGCGCACTAATTCAAGTATGTCTCTCTGTTTCTTCTCTACTCGAACAGGGAATTCCTCTCTATTCATCTTTCCTAATGTAAAAGCATCACAATCATTATGCACTTGTTTTAACATAGGAACATCTCTTACCATTTCCTTTTCCAGAAGTAACAACAAATCATTGTAGTTGATATGACCAAATCTCTGATGCCACAACTCTTTTGTAGTCAAAATTGCTACTATCAAAGCTCGAACTAGTGTTGGTCTTACATCCAATTTGTACAGACCTCCTGTTCGAATTCCTGTAGCAATAGTCTTCATGCAATCTAACAAATCTTTAATATAAAATTTAGATTTAAAAATTTCAACTTTAAGATCTTGATCTGTAATCATGGTTATAGGAATCAAGTTCTTTGTTACACCGGCCACATACATGACATTATGAATTTGTCTTACATTACCATTAGGTAAAAGGAAATAATTTTTTCCACACCCTTTGATATGATGACTTCTATCATCACCTAGGTAGATTTGTGCTCCATCGTTGATTTCTTTAAATTCTTCAAAACATTGTTTGTTTCCCGTCATATGTGTTGATGCTCTCGAGTCTACATACCAGATGTCTCCATCAACATTATCATCAAAGTATGCCATCAACAATCTGAATTTTTGGTCATGATTATCATTTGTGAGATGACTTGCATGTCGTTTCCGATTCTGTTATTGTTCATGATATTTCTTCTTCCTACACTCCTTATCTATATGACCAAATTTTCCAGAATAAAAACATTTAATTTCATATTTGTTTCTATTCGGATCCATACCTTGAGTCTGATTTGGTCTTTTCTGTGAATTTCCTCTGTTTTGTTGTTGCAGGTTTCCTTTTCCTTTGAAGAAGTTCTTTTTCGCCATCAACGCAAGATCGACACTCTGGAGCTTCAAAGTCAATCTTCTTTCTTCTTCTTGCATTAATATTCCTGTCAGTTCTTCAAACTTTGGGATTTTCTCTCTTGTATTTATCCCAATGATAAACATTTGGTAGTAATCGGTCACACCATTTATGGTAATGGTTACTAGATCTATATCTGCAACTATTTCACCAATATCTGCCAATTTTTTCTTGAGATCTTTGATCATTGCTCTGAAAGAAGCAATTGTTTCATTTTACTCCATCTTAAGGGATAATATCTTTCTCTTCAGGAACAAAAGACGATTTGTATTCCTGATCTCATACAAATCCTTCAATATTCCCCAAATTTCAGTCGCTCATTTACATTCTCTGATATATGGTATGATGCAGTCTTTCACTGACATCTTCACCAGTGTCCTTGCTTTACCTTCTCGCTTTTCCCAATTTGGGATCGATGCTAATCCAACTGTTGGCTTCTACTCATCCCCATTTGCAATCATCCAAGCACTCTACACTTCTAGCAAAGTCTGCATATTGAATTTCTGATTCACATAATCAGAGCTATCGAGCTTGTTATGCTCATTCAAGTATGCTTCAATCATTTGATTATTCATCTTGGCGATTAACAAAATTTGAGAGGTAAAAAGAAAATATATGTTAGATCTACCACAAATCTATGTCAAAGTTAGAAATCATTGATCTTCGCGAGTTTGATTTCTAGTATTTTCAACAGCCTATAGCACTGGCTGATCCCTTGCATTCTGTGCGCCCTCTCCATGTGGCCTCTGGGCCAGTCTCCACCACACTGCGTGCTCTCCATGGAAATCTTGTGAGGAACCACGTATAGGGTCATCGTAGCCTTCTCTCGGTAGACCTTAGTCTCCACACAGCCTTCTCTTGACAGCCATCGCCAAGATGAAACCCCCTTTTTTCTTGTTTTCACGGTCGGCGCGATTAGCCAACATGGATTCACGACGGTCGACATGATTATCCAATACGAATTCGTGATGGTCATCCAAGATAAACTGCGGGAAGTCTCACAGTGGGATCGTCGTTATATTTCCCCCAAACCACGCGACAATTTCACCTCAAGCACACTCGGAAAATCCTTCACTCATCGAACAAGTTTCTCAGCCCTGCAGCTCTGATACCATGTTAAAAAGCGATGTATAAATTGATTAAAAAACAACCACTGGTCAATTCTATGACAGAGAGTCTGAACCGGGAGAGTCTATCTCTGCACAACGCTCTACATTGTCCATGTACATCACACATTATATAGCAATCATGGATTTAGGGAAGTTAGAACCATACACTAGGAAATAGAAACTAATTCCTATCCTGAGGTACCGTGAACCAATTCACTATTTTAAGATATTCTCCATTATTTCTAATAGAAATGGTAAGGTGTCTATAGAATATTGTGACACCTTCATAATAATAAAGTACGTCGCCTATTTAAAAAAAAAAATCAAAGCTTCCAAATTAACAAAGGAAGAGAGCATACACATAATAAAGTGTATGTAGGAATTATAAATGAAAAGGAAGGGGAATTGAAAACCTTGTAATATATAATAAAAAAAAAAAAATTGCCAAAACATGCTTAATATTAACTATTTTCAAAGTTTCATAGGGGATATAAAACACTTAGGATTCCAAATATATGTATGAACATGATATAATTAGAGTTGTCTTGGTTGATAGGTGAAAATGGTTTGAATCCTTTTTAATAAACTAAGTATTAGAAACTGATATGGGAGACATTAGTGGTGGTGACAATAAAAGAATAAAAAGTTACATATTGTAGTATAACTCAAATATAAACAAGTGTAATGTTGTAATGACTAGTTGGTACAAATTTCATGAGATGAAAACAAACGGATAAGAGAAGTAATGAACTTCATTATTGGAAAGTATTTTCATGGACAACACAGAGCCACAACAAGGTTGGTTACAACAGTAGAATAATTAGCACAAATCATAGAATGAGGGATTAAAAAATTCAAGAAATTGATAATTGCAACAGAATTATTAGATAAATACTTGCTTAAAAACTAGCGCCATAGAATTACATTGTGATAAACTATTAAACTAATTTGAGCTAGAAAGGAGACTAGTCTCATAAATGGTGCAGTGAGTGGAATTTATGAGACTTATAGGTTTAAAGTGACATGACAATAGTACCTGGTTAATGTAAGACATTAAATAAGCATAAAATCATATAACAACAATGTTGTTGAGAAACGAAAGGATGTCAGCTTTACATCAAATTTAGTAAGTATATAGAAAAACAAAAAAAAATATTGTACGTGATAGACGTAGAAGGAAACTCAAAATGGTGTGAGTTACATAATTGATATTTTTAATCATGGGAATGATTCACTAATAGTTTTATTGTATAATTTACTCATAATTTCAAAGATTAAGTTTGATCAAAATTAAAATTAAAAAAAATCCTAATAAAGTGAAATGATTGTTGGTACAATAAGATGAATAGGAAGAGATGTAAGCGAGATCCCTTGGGAAATTTAGTCGGACTATAGAAATTATATACAAATGATACAATCGTAATTATAGGGGAAATTGTAATGATTTTTCTAGAAAACCCAATTAAATGAAAAAGAAAAAAGGAGACAACTTGAGAAAAGAAGTATATAAATATATATGGGGTACATACAAGGAATGTGTATGTTAATATTTTAAGGATGTTGTTGTCTTAACATGACTTGAGGGATTTATAGTAAGCATAGGTATGATGTGATGAGAGAACAAACAAACTATTGAGTAACGTAATAAAGAAATAATAATATTAAATCCATGGTGAAAAAAATATTGGTAGCTTATACATGTTGAATATGATGTGATAACATGGAAAGTGTAGCATGACACTAATCAATGGTACCCTAGATAAGTACTGTAAATAACTACAAATTATTTTATAGACACAAATGAAGTCTTGTCAAAGAGTTTATTAGAATGAATATACACTTACAAAATAATTATGTCAAGACAAGCATAGAACATAGTTTAATGAGAGAGTTGACAAGCACAGGGAAGCCCCCATAGCCAATTTTACTTCAACAACAAGTGGGAGAATGTGCGACCTTTATGCACCATGATTAATAAGTCACAAAATAGAGAGGGATGCAAACCTCAAGAAAAGAGGTGTGAAAAAAAAGATATGAGGCATATCAGAAAGATGTGATGCCTTAATGGTCTACTGGGAGAGATAAAAAGGAAAAGGATACGATAAAGAAAACTACATGATGGATAGAACCCTGATTTTTGCATGAAACTACTAGTGGATATTTAACATGGAAATGATTGGATCCACTGGAACAAAGCACAAGATAACATTCATCATGAAAGGGATAAGTTGAAGTAATTGTGACAGCACATTCGATATCATGGTGCCTAAGGAACAGATCATTAGTTGCAAGTCATCATGAGAACAAGGTAAGGAATCCTTTCTTGCGATGATAAAAAGTATGATTATTGTGTGAAGGTATAATAAGAGAGCGCAATATTCTCAGGGTCGAATTAAATTATTGTCCATTAATATTCCACCAGACCTTAGATGTCAAATGTATTTAAATAATTTGTTTTTGAGCAAAGAAGATAAGGCCATGTTCCGATATATAATGAAAGAACTATATTACAGTTAATGGCGAGTATGAGATAATCAATACACATATGAAAAAGAAAGGACGAGCCCCATGGTTGTACGCGGAAGTGAAATTGTGTATAATTATATAAAAAACATGTCACATAGGATGACAAAGGGGCCTAAAAATGAAAGAATATTGCAATTAGGATCTTTGGTTGGCATTAAAATAAATACAAAATCAACCAAAAATGGGATTAACTAAGTTTACTTAGATGAAGTAGACAACAATATTGTAGGTTTTAGCCCTGTATAGAAATTAACTACAAACGAATTCTTAAAAAAACGAAATTATTAATTGTGAGAAACACAAAAAAATAGACAGATATTTTCCCCCAGATCCCAAAACTAGGATTACGCGATTTATTTTTCATTATATTCCTTCCAATGTTCCAACAAACATATATATATATATATATATATTTGCATAGGAATTCATAAATCTTACTCCATTAACCCTAGATTAGAGCATAACCATAGTTCCCTTGACCGGATATACAAGATACCATGGGCAGAAAACCATCATGCCCAAAACTATGTGCAAAACCCATACAAAAAGCCATAGGTAGGTATGCCCACCTAATATAGGGAACAAAAAAATTGAATTAAATACACACTCAACAAATATTGCCATCTTGAAAATGGCATGGAAGGGGAGTCATCAAACTCTACTCATGCATGATCCATACATATGTAACATTGAATTAAAATAAAGTATAGAACAGGATGTGAATGCTTCTAGAGCTCTAGATTTAACCTCGAGGAAATTGAATCTGCAAATGATGGAACAGGATGTGAATGCTTCTAGAGCTCTAGATTTAACCTCGAGGAAATTGAATCTACAACACAGTATTTCTCTTAAAAGAATCCGCTGGGGAAAAACAACTATTGTACTGCTTACAAGGGGGTTTTGAGAGACGTGTATTTTGTGGTCATCAAAAGCATCAGTAAAATGAGTTGCAAGACGGAGGAATTAGAATTTCAAGAGGGTATCGAGATTCTTTCACTACTTAGGCATGAAAATGTGGTGAGGTTAAGAGGCTTTTTCTGTTCTTGAGGTAGAGGCAAGTGCCTTCTTGTGTATGATTTTGCACCCAATGGCAATCTATTGTAGGTTTTGGATGCAAAATATGGGAGGGTACTTGATTCACCTGCCACGGTAAGGATTCCACATGGTGTTGTGAAAGGTAAGTCTCAAACCATTCTTTGTAGGGGATTTCCTTATTGGTTAGCTTTTGGTTTGTTTTCAGATGTCAATGCACTTATGAATCATACTTATTCTGCCTTAACTAACATATACACAAATATCTTCAAGAAACTTTACTAAGGAAGACCTGGATTAAGTTATTAACCCAGATCTGATATGCATCTTCAGATAGCTAAGCCCAATGTCGCGTATGTCCATCCCAATATTTCATATATATAGGACATTTTGCACAAACACAATGCATTCAAGAAACATCTAAGTTTTATAGATTTAATGCATTTAGCTTCTATACACATGTACACACAAAAAGGAATGGCACAAGTCTTTTCTCTTTTAGAGGTCAGGTAGGGAAGGCAGACTCCCTCACAAAATTGATGGATCACTTTCACTCTCATTAGAACTGAACTTGCACTGCTACTTTTCCATCTAGATTCAATGCACTGAGACTAAATGAAAATCCACAAATATATAAAGAATTGATGGATCACCGAGTTGATGGACTAACCCACCCTCATTTGGTTTGAGCTCACTTCTTGAATCTTTGGCCATGACTTGAAACTAGTATAGATCCATCTAACTCTGGGTTCAATTCTAACATTTTGTCCCAAGTTGTGAAGTCGGGAGATGCATCCTCAATCTTCACAACCTTGAGGTGCACATTCGACTTGGGTTTAGATGGGTCTATGTTATTGTCCACATCCAATGCACCCAATATGTTGTCTAAATTCAATACTCTGCTGCACAGAGGTACACACAAACAGAAAGAGTTAATGAATTATCTCACCCTCACCTGAGCTGTAGAATGCACTGCATTTCTCTGGGTGCACCAACTAATGAAAATAAGCTTTGGGCATATGCATAAGCCACAACCAGCTTTCTTTGATCATAAGAATACTAACTAGTGGAATGTTATACAAAATTCCCCTCGCAAAGAGAAGTTGCCACATATGCAGTGCAGGCAAGCAGATGATGGTGCATCATCATATAAACATGTTCAACCAATGTTCCACATTTTCAAACACACTTCCCAGCCCTTTGGGACTTCTGGAAATCATTAAACTGGTGGTATTTAAGGTTATGTAAACTGGCAGAAATTTGTCCGATAATGTTTTCCTACAACTGCTTAAAGCGTATCCTATGGAGGCAAAAAAATTGAGATTGACATTACCTCCCTGTATATAATAACTGGACAGAGAACATATTTATAACACCACATTCACACCAGGGCTACATACAAAAAACAATAAGTGTAGATGGATGTCTAGGGCACAAAAATATTGAGTAGCAACCAACTCCATAGGTTCATGGAAAGCATACCCACATTTGAGTATTTGAAGTATTGCCTGCATTTCTAATCAAAATTCTCAACCAAATTAACATGTTTTGATAAAATAACTTGTAAATGAGATAGATAGATCATTGGTATGGTATATTTTAAGCCTGTCGTTTATTTATGTTGATAGTCACTCGTTGTTTGGTATTGTTAACTGTTATCAATTTGCGCAGACATTGAGTATTTGCATGAAGGCATAAGCAAAGTTGTTGTGCATCAAAACATCTCAGCTGAGAAGATTCTTCTTGATCAACACTTAAATCCTCTTCTTTCAGATTCCAGTCTTCATAAACTTTTAGTGGATGACATAGTATATTCAAGCCTGAAATCTTCTGCAAGCATGGGATATTTGGCCCCAAAATACACCACAGTTGGATGTCTTATAGAGAAAGGTGATGTGTATGCTTTTGGAACCATATTGCTACAGCTTCTCACTAGAGAAACAAGGATAAAATCTTCTTCAATAAGGCCTCTTGTACAATCTGGGAGGCTGGATGAATTCATTGATATAACTCTTGGAAAGGAGTACTCAATGTAAAAGGTTTTGCATTACTTGAAACATTCATTAACACTTAGGGATCCTTCAAATCCTTTGATCTGAAATTCAAATACCTTTTTTTTCTTCCTGTATAGATTATACAGATGTCAACATTTAACCAAGAAAACAAATTAACCATTTCGAAAGTGGATTTCAGTTTATGAATTTCGATGTTTAAATTATGCAAATATTTTTCAATATTTTAACTGTTTGGCACAACGCTAACATTCAATATCTTAAATGTTTAGCACAACACTTCCATTTAGCAGTCCATTAGCTTATAGTTCAATGGTAAGTAGGGTATGGTTGCTATACATCTGCCACAGCTCATCCACACATCTGTTCTACTCTGTAATATAAACATATACAACCATGGGATGAATCGAAAGCCTCATTATTCTCTCCCTTGTGTAAGTTCTCATATCAATGCCAAAGTAATCATGATTGGGACTTGTGGCCAAATTATGAAAGAATTAAAATGACAGTTAAGAGAAGAATCTTTCACCGACTTGAAACTCAACTCTCTATATGGTAGTTGATACCTTCTGTTGCTCACGTGTAACATGCATTCACTATGTGGCCAAACACAGCCCATCTGTAAAAGTGGCTGTGATTTTTTTGAGGTATGCTATTATATTTATTAAATAATCATGACAACACAAAAGTTTAGGTTGTGAAATCATTTTCAAAGCAAGCTACAAAGCACACTATTCGAATTAGTGCATTATTTGATATAAAGCAGTTTTGTGTTTGAAATTCATTTTATTTTAATTGGCTTCATGAGAGATTTTCAAGCCACTGATACCTACTTCTTTGCAGGTCATAATAACATTTATGCCATCCCCACCTGCAGAATAATAGACCTTATTAGCTTCTTGTTAAAATATTATGCTTGTTCTTTTTAGTTTTAGCTTATTTATATTTTAGTTATTGACTTCCTCTTTCAGTTTCTAGGAGAGTGATATTGGTAGACTGTTAAGCCCCTATACTACTAGTGTAACCCCCTATTGTTATTAGTACAACCCACTTATTATATTGATGTACCCATGTAGTGCCCATATTGTTAGTATTGTGCCCCATAGAAGCCCACTATTGTTATAATTGTTCCCTTACATTATTATTGTCATGTTGGCTCTGATTATGTTATGACCCCTTAGGCTCCTATATATAGAAGGGAGGTCTTTTCATTTGTATCATCCAAGAATTGTTGTTTTATGTAATGTAAAGGAGGTTTCCCCCTCGAAGAGGCTGAATTCTGAAGCATTGATCTATCTTTTCTTGAGCTGGTTTCATAACATTTGGTATCAGAGCTTTGGATTCTAGTGTTTCGCTGCTCCAAACAGGTCATCGTGGAATTTTCACTATAATTTTTTTCTGCGATGTTGCAGAAGCTCAAAAAAACCCATTTGAGAAGAAATCACGCTGAATCTTGGGTACGAATTTTAGAACTTTTCGCACTCTATTTGCGGAGATATGATCTGAGGAAGTTGATGTTTTTGCAGACTCCTGAATTACATTCCAAAACAGCTGACCTAGGGAAAGTCATCATAACTTTCTCTCTGAGCATCAGATTGAAATTTTGTAAGAAGATACAGAAATAGGATGGACTATAGTTTATTGTATATATTTTTTAGTGCCAAAGGTTGAAACAGTGACACGTGGCACTTCATACAAGTTCGCTCTTCTGGAAAGGTCTATATTCAGGTCATTTTGGGAGATTGTGCATAACTCTTTCTTGGAGAATCCAATTTGAATCAGATTGGTGGCATTGGAAAGAGGACACAGAGGGATACTGCAGGTCACAATTTCAGAACTTAAAGATCCAAAAGTACAGAGTTACAGTCATTTCAAGATTGAGCTCCTAAAATCAAGAAAAAGCAAGATGAGGAAGTTTGATGGCAAGGATCCAGTAAATTGGATACTTCAGATGGACCAATATGTTGATCTACATGTTGTACGATTGTTACAAAAGGTATGTATTGCATCTTCATATTTAGAACCGGATCAATTTTTATGGTATGAAGGGATTTTTCCTCGTAAACAACTTGTTACGTGGTCAATTTTCACGGAGGAAATGATAGCACATTATGAAAATACAAGGAGTAACACCTTCTTTAGAGCAATACCAGAACAATTGGAAAGAGTAAAAGGGCTTTGTGACATAGTGGAAAGCAAAATTATGGAAACCAAGAAGCGTACCCCTCACAACTATAAAGATGGAAGTGTTGTTTCTCCTATCCTTCCACAACCTACAAGGGTTACACCATAACAATTGGAAGAAAAAAGAGAAAAAGGGTTTTGTTACAATTGTGATATCAAATGCACTAAAGGTCATAAGGGTGCTGAGAAGAAATTGTTTTACATAGAATATGAAGAGGATGAAGAAAAGGATCAAGAAACATCAAAAGAAGAAGATATATGCCAGGACCCCACCCCAGAGAAAAAAGAAATGAATCAGACCATATCTTGTAAAGCATTGGCAAGAATTACCACTCCTCAAACTCTCAATATAGAAGGACCTTTCAAGAAGAAAAAGGTGCAAGAAGTGAAATATCACATCGAGAAAGAAGAAATGAGTCCAACCATATCTTATAATTCATTGCTCAAAATTACCACTCCTCAAACTATCAAGATAGAAGGACATATCAAGAAGAAAAATGTTCAAGAAGTGAAAGATCACATCAAGCATCAAGAAACAAATCTGACCATATCTTGTAAAGGATTGGAAAAAATTACCACTCCTCAAACTCTAGAGATAGAAGGACATATCAAGAAGAAAAAGGTTCAAGTAGTGAAAGATCACATCGAGCATCAACAACAAGTTCTCCAACTTTTAAAGGATAATGCCACTTCGGTGCAAAATCAAATGAAACAACAGGTGGACCAACATCCTAGTGAATTTTTTTTTGATGTAGGTGATTGGGTATTTTTACTACTACATCTCAAGCAAGCTATTTATGAGAAGGAAATGTTGGCAATACTACATGCACTTAAAAAATGGCGACCTTACCGAATGGGAAGACTCTTCAAGGATGAGGATGTCGAATCATTGTTTTGTGCAATTTCTATTATCCAACCAGATTGGATAAACAAAGCAAGGGATGAATGGAAGAAGGATGAAGAAGTATGGCCACTTATTCAAAAGTTGCAAAAGATCCCAATTCAAACAATATTGCCAGAAATCAAAGAGGAACGAAAAATCATATTGGAACCTGGAGTAGTCACAGAAACAAGAACCCGACAGCTATGAAATCGATCAATTTCAAAGTATCTCATCAAGTGGAAGAACTTACCCGCTGAAGATTTCACATGGGAGGACAAGAATTTTATACAGAAGCATGAAGAACTACTCAAGCGTTGAGGACAACTCTTTTTGAAGGAGAAGGGCATGTTAAGCCCCTATACTACTAGTGTAACCCCTTATTGTTCTTAGTACAACCCACTTATTATATTGATGTACCCATGTAGTGCCAATATTGTTAGTATTGTGCCCCATAGAAGCCCACTATTGTTATTAATGTTCCCTTACATTATTATTGTCATGTCAGCTCTGATTATGTTATGACCCCTTAGACTCCTATATGTAGAAAGGAGGTCTTTTCATTTGTATCATCCAAGAATTTTTCTTTTATGTAATGTAAAGGAGGTTGGCCCCTCGAAGAGGCTGAATTCTAAAGTGTTGATCTATATTTTCTATCTTTTCTTGAGCTGGTTTCATAACATAGACAAGTGAATGGACTGTGAAAACATTCTTCTGCTAACATTTGAAAGCTAGTAAAAGAGCAAATATTATTACATGGTCATCTGCTTTCATCATGAATGATCCAGGGTAGATACCTCGAGAGTTCATGATCTTCAGAATATCCAGTGTTTTGCTAGTATGATTCTCAGGGGAATGGATTTTTTTCAAGTTTCGTGAGGCACTCATATTCTATTCTAGTATGCTGCCACACAGTGATATAGGGAGTATTTTGTCCATTTTTTTAATCATATGCTGCTACTTAGTCTGCACTTGATATTTTATTTTGGTGGTGGCTATATTAGTATTGCCCATGAAAATGATTTTCGTTTTCTTTGAATTGGAGATATCGCATCATATGCTCATTCTTACATTATTTTTGCATTTGTTTCAGCCTCAGGAAGTCTTGCTAGAGTCACTACAGAGTTTGTTTAACATGCATATTTCTGTGGAGGCTTTGAAGGTAGAATAACAGACCTTATTAGCTTCTTGTTAAAATATTATGCTTGTTCTTGTTAGTTTTAGCTTATTTCTATTTTAGTTATTGACTTCCTCTTTGAGTTTCCAGGAGACTGATATTGGTAGACAAGTGAATGGACTACGAAAACATTCTTCTGCTAACATTCAAAAGCTAGTAAACGAGCTCATAACGTCAGTTCACTTTTGGTTCACGAAGGTTCTTGTTTGTTTTCTTGAATGACTTTGTAGAAGTGACAAATAGGAGCACCGATAATATTTCACTATATCTTAGTGGGTTTTGCAAATATTACTGCATGGCCATCTTCTTTCATCATGAATGATCTAGGGTAGATACCTTGAGAGTTCATGATCTTCAGAATATCCAGTGTTTTGCTAGTATGATTGCATATGGTCTCACCCCACTTCAGTACTAACAGCACAGCCAGTTTGTTGTCATGCCTTGTGGGTTGCCTTTGGCTTGGGTTTATTTGCTTCATCTTACTTTGTTTAAACTATAATTTTATTGTGTATGATTTCACTGACACCTACTTCTTTGCAGGTCATGACAACATTTATGCCATCCCCACCTGCAGAATAATAGAGTTTCCAGGAGACTGATATTGGTAGACAAGTGAATGGACTGCGAAAAAAGAGCTCATAAGGTCAGTTCACTTTTGGTTCACGAAGGTCTGTCGTCCCAGGGGCCGCGAGGTCTATGTGGGGAACGCCTCTTCATCAGCCACTTCAACAGCCACTTCTCTTACTGGCTCAGTCGCGGCAGTGCAGAAAAGCATTCTACCCGACTCAATGCAAGGACTTGCTGCCTCGCAACTTCCCTTGTTTGTTATAGGTTTCCATTATATTTTTGTGTACCTCACAATACTATTCTAGACTCCTTACAATTTTCCGAATTACTTCCCATGTATAAAATTACTCTTATGTGAGAAATTACAAGGTATTAAGTCATTCAATACCCCAGGTAGGTTTTTAGTCACTCCTCCAGCATATATGTGAAGAGGTAATTTATACCTTTCGGGCCTTCCCAACTGTATTTCATAATTAAGAATTACTTATTAATAGAATTCATACCTCTTCTTAAAAATCCATACAAATTATTTGAATTAAACATCTTTATAGTCTTATAAATTATGTGTCCAACATAATTTTATAGTTTAACAAAAGGGTTTTTCTTTTTCGACAACCAATAAGAGACAGACATTGTATAGATAAAATCTTTAGAGTGACTTCACATGCAACACCCCTACCATCCTTTTCAACATTCCTAAGGTATAGGATATTTTAGTTTATTCCTATATACATTTTCTAATTGTCTAGGCATATATATACATCCTCTAATTGTCTATCCATATGAATCTTTCATTATTCAATAGTAAGGGAATATTATTTTCTTTCTTGTCATGTGCTATTAAATAAATATTCCAAATGGTGGTTTATTCTCCTAAGAAACCAAGATATATGTTTTCGCAAGTAAGGGTGACGTTAGGAATAAATTGATTAATATCTTTTTGATAACCTAACTCGCTTAGTGAAATTACTTTAATGCTCTCATAATATGACTTTTCACTCGATTACCTTAACTTCTATCATAGAAATTTACTTTGTTGATTACTCATTGCCATTAGTTTTTCCCTTATTTTTGTATATCGAGTATAGACCGGATTTCTTTAGTCAACTATATCCTCATTCTCGAACCTTGACTTAAATGGGGATGTAGAATCTGGCTCCTATGTTTCAATTTTTCCTTTTGTAAAACACAATTGGTGATTACCTGTCCATAAATATGCCACATTTGTGAACCCTTCAGCTCTGATGCGACTTGTAACACGTACTACCCATATACATAGAAAAATTATTTAAAAATAAAAATATACAACTAACATAATCGGCACATTGCAGTACTATGATGGTCATTGTATACAATATGAATTTCAAAAGACTAAAGTTACATCGTTAATTAAAATCACATGGTGTGAGGTTGTATGAGTTTCAAAGATATATAATCACTACATTATTTGTTTGTTGCTGGTCAACTGGCCCTAGGTTCCAGAATCTTCCTGGGCGCCATGTAAAGGAATTATAGACGTCAGTCTTGTTTCTCCTTCATCGCACGGTCATCACTTGCCTAGGGTGTTTTTTGGTAACGACTTGACCTTACCCTTGCCTCAGTCTTTCATTTTCGAAGTTCACCAGGGTAGGGTTTCACTCTAGAAGTTCTTATGAGGAAAGTGAACTCTCGGCATGTCCAACAACTCTTCCACTTGGAAATCCAGATTATATGCATCTTTTTCGATACTCGACCACTCACAAGTCGGTTGTTGCTCAGATAATTTGTCCATTAGGTACAATTGTGGCATTAAGAGTTTTCCTCTTTTATTGTCTTTACTGCTTCCACTAGATGCTATAATAATAACTCCAATTGCATTCTGTTGTTCACATCTGGCAGATTAATCAACATAATGTCCTACCGTTCTCACAGGCTTCTAAGCAGCAGGGGTTTGCATCGTTATTTGGGTAATTTATCTGTTGATATTCTAATACTCTGTTAAGGTACAAATCTGTTGGAATATTAATTCCAACTGCTGTGCAGCAGCAACAGCTGTTTTACTTTATTCATTTGTCTTTATCCGGCGCCCCACATTTTTCCCCCGATCTGTTAAATCACCGCTATTACCATCTTTTCACCGTTTGCTTATTTGTGATCCCAAAGGAGGAGGAAGATCAGATCTGGGCTCTGCGCCATAACAGCTCACCAAACAGCTTTAAAGAAGAAGCATGGCCGAGAAGGAAAGTACCAGCCGCAACATTTATCAGTCTTGGGTTTCAGCACAACCGACTCAAGAAATACAGCAAGAAATCAAATCTGTTAATTATGAGCAGCAGATATTTTATCAGCAAGTTAAGGCGGTGAAGAACCTTTCCTGCACTATAAATAGAAACAGAAACAGAAGTAAAATATATGTGTGAAAGAAAAAGATAGAGAGCAGAGGAGAGCACGCAGCAGCGTGAGTATAGTTTTCTGTTAGTGAATATGGAAACGCAGCACACAACAGTGTTAAGAGTTTAGCAATATAGCGCAGCAGCGCTGGAATGTAATTTCTGTGTTTTTAAGAAAGAATGTGCAGCAGCATGAGCTCACATGAATGAAGCCATTTTGCACTGCAGTGCTGAAATTTTATGAGATAGTTGTTGTGTGGAACTGAAGCGTTCCTGATGTAATCCCTCTGTCAAGAGGAAGATGCTTTTCAGCATAGTTTGGTGAATCCCTCTGTTGAGAGGAAGATGCTCTTTAGCATAGATTGTAAATCCCTCTGTTAAGAGGAATATGTTTTATAACAGCAGTTGTGGAAATCCCTCTATGTGAGGGAGACTTAGTTTTATCAGTTAGTTTACTTTCATAAATAGAAATTCCTTTATGTGCGTTTCTGTTTCACCAAAAGTTATTTCGTCAAAATTTTTAGTTGCTGAAACAGCTCGTAACTCAAAAAATACTTGACGTCAAAATTTCCTGTTGCTGAAACACCACGAACAGCAACTGAAAATTTTTTACGTCGCTGAAACACCGTTGCTGAAACACCTGTTTCAGCAACTGAGAAAAAAAAACTGTGTTGCTGAAACACCATTTCCAGCAAACGAATTTTTCTGTTTTTCTGAGTTAAAAACAGAGTATTTTCCTGTGTCCAAACCAGAATGTTATTTTGATCAGTTTGTGATCCTGAGGCAAAGTGGAGTATTATTTTATGCTCAGTTTTGTGTTTTTGAATTATCAGAAAACAGAGTATTGCTCTCTATTCATATTTTTGTTGTTTCGGAATTTATCAGAAAATTCTGAACAGTGGAAACAAAGGATTTTTCCACTGTATTCTGTTTGGAATAACCAGAAATTCCCGACATGGTATCGGAGCTTGACCAGGCTCTTTGAAGGCGTCAAAGAAGCTGAAGGAAGATTTCTTGCAGCAGCAACTTCTCCAGCAGTGTGAAGACTCAGCCAAGAAAAATATAAGGTATTTCTCAAGAATTTCTTTTGTGTTGCTGTTGAAGAAACAATCAGTTATTTTAAAATACTCAGTCAAATGGCAAGGTCAAAGAAGAAAGTCACCAATCCTGCTAAGAATGTGTCTCCCTCTACTCCCAAAATAGAAGACAATCAACTTGAAAGCATTCTATTTGAGGCTTCAAGACTTAATGGAAATTTTGATATGTGGGAAATAAAAATGAGGACTGTCTTACAGTCTCAAGGGATTGAAATTTGGGAATCAGTGATTGATGATAGCAAGATGGATAGAGAATCCAAGGAGTGCAATGCAAAAGCAGCAAAGACCATCTTGGATGGACTCCCTGATTCAGTGAAGAAGAATCTTGGAAAATATACATCAGCAAAGGATATATGGGAGAGACTGCATGACCTTCATGCAAAGGGAGCACTGACCATGACAATGAGTCAAGAAGAACCCATCATAGAAGCTGAAAATGAGAAGGTTGACCTCATCAAACTTCAAGTACAAGAAAGAGATGAAGAGCTCACCAAGCTTAAGAAGGAACTTGATCAAAGCAAAAGGAAGCATCATGAAGAAGTCATATCCATGACAAATCAGTTGAATAAAGCAAGGAAGAAGGAAGATATCTTGTCAAATCAACTTGAACAAAGGCACAAGAGAGTGAACAAACTTGTAGAAGAGATTGGACAGTACAAGGTAGAGGTCTCCTCCCTTAAGTCTGAATTACAAGAAGCCAGGAAGCAGGCACAAGAAGCTGAGAAGAGAATGGAGAGCAGTCAAGCAAAAGATGAAGAAATCTCCAAAATGAAGACAGATATTATCTCTCTTAAAATAGTATCAGCTGAAGCTACTTGTAGCAAGGAAGAAACTGAGAAACAACTTACAAAGAAGAATGATGAATGTGAAAAGTTAGAAGAAGAGATTGTCCTCCTCAGGAAGAAGGTTGAAGGGATGAACAAAATCATGAAGAGCTCTCAAGCCTTGGATGATATGCTCAGCTATCACAGATCTCCATATGATAAATCAGGACTGGGGTATGTACGTGAACCCACAAACAAGTATGAAAATGCTTTAAGCAAAGGAGATGTGAAGAAAGTAGAAAGAAATTGTGATGCCCCTAGTTCCAGCAAAGGCAAGGAGCAAAATCAAGGCTGCAATAGAAGAAATTCTACTCCAAGTAGAAAACTAGCTCCAAGAAGAAATGTTGATGATGACAAAGATGCGAGAGGCAATGGTTATCAGCAAAGAATTTCAAGGCAGCAAGGCTTCAGAAGTACATCAAGGAAACCTCCATCTCCCAGGTACCAAAGTTCATTTTTTGGTTATTGTTATTGTTGTTCAAACTTTGGTCATATGGCAAAAGACTGCAGAGCAGCTCATAGAGATAGATGTTGCAGTCTCCGACAATCTCCAAGAAACAATTTTGCAAGAAAAAATCATGAATTTTTATTCATGAACAATGTTGAATGTTTCAAGTGTCATAACATTGGGCATATGGCACGTGACTGTAACTTGACATGGGCCTTTACACAAGCTAAACCCATGCAAAAGAAGAAAGTTACACAAGTATGGAGGAGGAAGAAAACACAGTCCAAAAGTCCCTTGAGCTCTCCAGCCGATCTAAGTTTCTTTTGAGAAGATTCTGCCGAAAGAAGATAATGCATACATTAAAGGGGAGCCTGTAATTTTTTTTTTTTATCATTATTGCTGAACTGTATCGACAGTCATTCTTTGATGAAGATCTTCTTATGAGGAAGAGATATGGAATTAAATCTCCCATGACAACAGAGAAGGAGCAAGTTGCTGATATTTTGACCAAACCATTGGATCAGAAAAGTTTTGAGTTTTTTTTTATGAAATGTCTGGGTATGATTGAACGCCCAGCAGTTGAAATTAAAAGGGGAGTGTTGGAATATTAATTCCAACTGCTGTGCAGCAGCAACAACTGTTTTACTTTATTCATTTGTCTTTATCCGACGCCCCACATTTTTCCCCCGATCTGTTAAATCACCACTATTACCATCTTTTCACCGTTTGCTTATTTGTGATCCCAAAGGAGGAGGAAGATCAGATCTGGGCTCTGCGCCATAACAGCTCACCAAACAACTTTAAAGAAGAAGCATGGCCGAGAAGGAAAGTACCAGCCGCAACATTTATCAGTCTTGGGTTTCAGCACAACCGACTCAAGAAATACAGCAAGAAATCAAATCTGTTAATTATGAGCAGCAGATATTTTATCAGCAAGTTAAGGCGGTGAAGAACCTTTCTTGCACTATAAATAGAAACAGAAACAGAAGTAAAATATATGTGTGAAAGAAAAAGATAGAGAGCAGAGGAGAGCACGCAGCAGCGTGAGTATAGTTTTATGTTAGTGAATATGGAAACGCAGCACACAGCAGTGTTAAGAGTTTAGCAATATAGCGCAGCAGCGCTGGAATGTAATTTCTGTGTTTTTAAGAAAGAATGTGCAACAGCATGAGCTCACATGAATGAAGCCATTTTGCACTGCAGTGCTAAAATTTTATGAGATAGTTGTTGTGTGGAACTGAAGCGTTCCTGATGTAATCCCTCTGTCAAGAGGAAGATGCTTTTCAGCATAGTTTGGTGAATCCCTCTGTTGAGAGGAAGATGCTCTTTAGCATAGATTGTAAATCCCTCTGTTAAGAGGAAGATGTTTTATAACAACAGTTGTGGAAATCCCTCTATGTGAGGAAGACTTAGTTTTATCAGTTAGTTTACTTTCATAAATAGAAATTCCTTTATGTGCGTTTCTGTTTCACCAAAAGTTATTTCGTCAAAATTTTTAGTTGCTGAAACAGCTCGTAACTCAAAAAATACTTGACGTCAAAATTTCCTGTTGCTGAAACACCACGAACAACAACTGAAATTTTTTTACGTCGCTGAAACACCGTTGCTGAAACACCTGTTTCAGCAACTGAGAAAAAAAACTATGTTGCTGAAACACCGTTTCCAGCAAACGAATTTTTCTGTTTTTCTGAGTTAAAAACAGAGTATTTTCCTGTGTCAAAACCAGAATGTTATTTTGATCAGTTTGTGATCCTGAGGCAAAGTGGAGTATTATTTTATGCTCGGTTTTGTGTTTTTGAATTATCAGAAAACAGAGTATTGCTCTCTGTTCATATTTTTGTTGTTTCGGAATTTATCAGAAAATTCTGAACAGTGGAAACAGAGGATTTTTCCACTGTATTCTGTTTGGAATAACCAGAAATTCCCGACAAAATCGTCTTGCAAGACTGTTATGACAGTTTTTGTCTCTCTCGACCGACACACTCTGGTTCAACATGGGTGCTGACAGGTTTGGTACACTTGGTCCGTCATTTCAACTTATGGTAATGCATTCCAGTTGCATATATCGACCACTGAGGTGTAAATATTTGTTAGAGTTTATTGCTGCAGAGGAAAACCCCATTGTCGATATTATTACAACTTTTTCTTATGCTTCTAGCTAGGGTTTTAAGGTTGATACTATCTTCCAGATGGTGGATTGAATCTATTGCCCTTTAAAGAAATAATAGCTTCCCTAGCCTGTTGTTTATATAAATCGGCTAAGTTTTTGTTTTCATTGTTAAATGTCCAGGCACCACCCGTTCGGTCCTCATTGAAATACGATTATTTATGTATATACATATGGGGTTTCAGTTTAGGAAAAATGCTATCCTTTGTTTCAAAGTTATATCCTCATACTATTCCCACTTAAATTAATAGAAGCATGACATGGTTCTTGTTTTCATAGAGAATGTTCTGTAAGTTTGTTTATATTGAATACGACTATGGGTTCCAGAATTATTTTTTCCATATTTTTTACCAGTGGTTTGATTACGCGTCCATAGATATAATATTGTTACGGTGTTGGTATATTCAGTCCTTTTTTTAACTATTACCCTTCTCGAACGGCCTCTTCGTTGCCTCCTTCAGTAACCTGAGAGGTAAATCCAGAAGTCTTCATTTTACTCTAGCCAGGCCTCTTAACCCTCACGACTTCTCATATTTTTCTCAATTAATTTTGTTGAGGGTGACATTCGTTATGTCGAGCATTTGATCATAGTGGTTTTGGCATATTAATTTGGGCGATGTCGTCCCACACGTTTTTCTTCTTTGAACCACTTACGATGGTATTGAATATATGAATGTCGATCAATATTTCTTGCATATAATTAAGGGTAAATAAATTGTATGTACTTTCTTTCTTATGTTCATTAATGCTTATAATGAGCTACCGAGCGGTATTGGCTTAATTCTGAATGTTATAAATGTTATGTTCTTGTTATATAAAGGCTCGAATCTGAATATTACATAGTAATTCTTATTTTCTTGGGGCTTCGACCTCCCTGTCTGCATGTGTTCACTTTTAAATTACAGTTACGTTTTGTTTCATTTCCTGGCGCTTACATAATTCTATGGCTCTTTTCTTTACTTCATTTTGATACCTTTCCTTTTTTTGTAGATGACAATTACAGTTACAAGTTTGTTTTCGTTTCTTTTAAACAAAATTGATCACCCGTGCTGTGGGTACACCGAGTTTGATCCCTCACCGTGGGCCAAGACCTTTGCCCTGAAACGAGACTCGTTCCCCAGAGCCTCCAACTCATAGTGGGAACCTAACCTATTCATCTAAGGTTACATGAATGGAAATATACTTTGTTTCACTCATACCAATTAAAGGATTTCCTCTGGCCTAAAATTTGTTGGGAATTTCCGATAATTCCAATCAAAACTGAACAAAACAGAACAATACTATGTTTTTAACACAGCGGAAATAAAAAAATCGCTTTGCTGAAAGTGGTGTTTCAGCAACCCAGTTTCGTCAGTTGCTGAATGCAATGTTTCAGCAATGCTAAACTTCTGTATCAGCAACACTCTATTTTGACATCAAGACTCTTTTTTGCATACGGTGTAACAACAACAGTTTGTTTTGACGTCAAGACTATTTTCTGTTTACGGTGTAACAACGACACTCTGTTTTGACGTCATGACTATTTTCTGCTTACGGTGTAACAACAACACTCACAAAAACTTGTACTCATTAACAATAAACTAACTATTACAAAAACATCTTTCTCACATAGAGAGATTTTCACAATTGCTACTACAAAACATCTTCCTCTTAGCACAGGGATTGACCAATTTATGCTAAAGAGCATCTTCCTCTTAACAGAGGGATTCACCAATGACTATGCTGAAAAACATCTTCCTCTTGACAGAGGGATTCACCAAGGAACGCTTCAGTTCCACATAAATAGCACCCTTTTTCTAACAGAGGGATTCTCCAACATACCTTCTTCAGAGGCACTTCAATCGGTGTCTTACATTCATTTAGCACATACGCGCTGCAGCGTATTGCCTTTTGTTTTCTCAACAGAACAACTGCAAAGATTTCATGCTGCTCTGTTTTCTACCCTCTCTCACAACAAACAATCACAAAACAAATTACATTCAAATCTGCACTGCTGTGCATTTCACTATTCTGGAAGCATTTTTCTTCACGCTACTGCGTGCTCTCCTCTACTCTCTATATCATCTACACTGCTATGTCTACACATATATAGTGCAATAGGGGTCATAACAGTCCATCAACTGCTCCAACTTTCTGACAGAGTCTCTGCTGCAATCTGCTGCTCATAATGAATGAAATCTGATCTTTATGACATTCTGCTGTGCTTCTTGAGTCGGTTGTGTGGAAACCCATAACTGATAAATGTTGTGGCCGACTCGAGGTTGGCTCTTTTCACTTTTCGGCATTCTTCCCTTTAATGTGGTTGTTTAGAAGTAATGGCATAGCGGTGGATCTGATCTTCCTCTTTCGGGAACACAAAAACAATTAAAGGGTGAAAAGATGGTAATGGAGGTGGCTTAAAAGAACGGGAATAAATGTGGGGCGTCGGATCAGGACAAATAAGTAAAGTAGTTGCTACTGGGTGTTATCGCTGCCATTTGAGAAATACCACCATCTCTTGGAAAGCGGTGAGGGGAAGTCTGGCTGGTTTTCTGGAAACAGTACGCAGCAGTTGAAATTACCATTTCAACACTCCCCTTTAATTTCAACTGTTGGGTTATCAGTCATACCTAGACATTTCATCAAAATTTCGAAACTTTTCTGATCCAATGGTTTGGTCAGAATATCTGCTACCCGCTCCTTCTTTGCTCTCATGGGAGATTTAGTTCCATATCTCTCCCCTATAGGAAGATCCATCTCATAGAGTTCTACCAGGGTCTTCATCAAATCTTCAATCTCTTCCTCTGTCATATTGACAAGGGTGTTAGCAGTGAAGCTCATCTCGGCCATCTTCGCAAGAGTAACATATCGAACTCCGTACTCTTTAAACATATCTTCAAGGAACTTCAATTCCTTTCTCTCGTTCATTGGTTCTATCCATTTCTATCTTTAACTCCATCTTCTAAATGAACAGGGTCATCAACATGACTAGATAAAGCAAACAAAGAATTCGTACCTCCATTTGTTGCTTCTTGTGGTGTGCTTGGAGAAGCACATTCATTTCTCCTCAAGGGTGTCTCTTGCTGCCCTTGTGTTGGTGCTGCTGTTTGGGGATGTACTTCAACCATCTCCTCATCCTCTTCATCATGAGACAAACAGTTTTTATCATTCACTGTTTTCTCTAAGCTTTTGACACAAGCTTCCTTCTCAATGAACTGAGGTTTTAGTGTCTTCACTTTCTCCATGCCTTGGTAGGCTGTCTTGAAAGTTTTCCATGCTTCTCTGGATGTCTTAGCTGCTGCTATCCTTGGAAACACACTCTCATCCACTGCTCGATACAAGAAGTAGAGGGCCTTAACATCCTCTTTCTTATAGTTCTTCAACAGCTCTTTCTCTGCCTGAGTTAAGCTATTAAACTCATTTTCATTTGTTGGTTCTTCAAAACCATCTTCAACAAATTCCCATAAATCTTCTCAGAAAAGCAAAGATCTCATAACTATTGCCCAATAGTCATAATTTTTCCCATTAAGTAGTGGGAGCTGAGTATTAAAAATACCCATGCTAGTGCTGGTGCTGGCCATTCTAGCACTCTTCAAAAATACTTGACTGTGTATTAAAATAACTGACTGTCTTCAATAGTAACACAGAAAACTAGCTTGAGAAATTCCTTGGATTTTTTTTGACTGAGTCTTCACTCTGTTGGAGAAGCTGCTGCAGCAAGAAACCTTCCTTCAGCTTCTTTGACACCTTCAAAGAGCCTGGACAAGCTCTCATACCATGTTGGCAATTTCTGATAATTCCAAACAAAGCTAAACAAAACAGAACAATACTCTGTTTTTAACACAACGGAAATAAAAAAAATTGCTTTGCTGAAACACCAGTTTCAGCAACGCGGTTTCGTCAGTTGTTGAAACTCGTGTATCATCAACACTCTGTTTTGACGTCAAGACTATTTTCTGCTTATGGTGTAACAACAAAACTTTGTTTTGACGTCAAGACTACATTCTGCTTACGGTTTAACAACAACACTTTGTTTTGACGTCAAGACTATTTTTTGCTTACGGTGTAATAGCAACACTCACAAAAACTTGTACTCATTAACAATAAACTAACTGTTACAAAAACATCTTCCTCACATAGAGAGATTTTCACAATTGCTATTACAAAATATCTTCCTCTTAACAGAGGGATTCACCAATTTATGCTAAAGAGCATCTTCCTCTTAACAGAGGGATTCACCAATGACTATGCTGAAAAACATCTTCCTCTTGATAGAGGGATTCACCAAGGAACGCTTCAGTTCCACATAAATAACATCCTCCTTCTAACAGAGGCACTTCAATTCGTGTCTTACATTCATTTAGCACATACACGCTGTAGCGTATTGCCTTTTGTTTTCTCAACAGAACAACTGCAAAGATTTCATTCTACTGTGTTTTCTACCCTCTCTCACAACAAACAATCACAAAACAAATTACATTCAAATCTGCACTGTTGTGCATTTCACTATTCTGGAAGCATTTTTCTTCACGCTGCTGCATGCTCTCCTCTGCTCTCTATATCATCTACACTACTATGTCTACACATATATAGTGCAGTAGGGGTCATAACAGTCCATCAACCGCTTCAACGAAATCTGGTCTTTCTGACATTCTGTTGTGCTTCTTGAGTCGGTTGTGTGGAAACCCATAACTGATAAATGCTGTGTCCGGCTCGAGGGTGGTTCTTTTCACTTTCGGCCATTCTGCTCTTTAATGCGGTTGTTTAGAAGTAATGGCATAGTGGTGGATGTGATCTTCCTCCTTCGGGAACACGAAAACAATTAAAGGGTGAAAAGATGGTAATGGTAGTGGCTTAAAAGAACGGGAATAAATGTGGAGCATCGGATCAGGACAAATAAGTAAAGTAGCTGTTGCTGGGTGTTATCGCTGCCATTTGAGAAATACCACCGTCTCTTGAAAAGCGGTGAGGGGAAGTCTGGCTGGTTTTCTGGAAACAGTACGCAGCAGTTGAAATTACCATTTCAACAAAACCTGCCAACTACTTTAATTTACATGACACAAGTCTATTTTACCCGTATCATCTAAACAATAACCCCTATAATGTATATATCGAATTGTAGTTAGGACTTAAGTAAGTATTTGTAATATTTCTCTGTAGTTAATTGTGCATTTGTTATAAGTCTATCGTACTTATGAATTCTTTCTTTAATAGTCAATTAATCACAAAAATTTCATATTCCAACTTGTTATAATTCTATCGTACTTATGAATTCTTTCTTTAATAGTATATTAATCACTAAAAAATCATATTCCAACACTTTATTTCAGAAAGTATGGTGTGGCCTTATAGCAAGCCCTCTTCTTTTCTTAATTTTCACCATCAAATCTTGGGCTTGCTTCATGGTTGCTGGCACCTTCTGGTTTGGCCATGGAACCATTTTAATCTACAAATAGCTTGGGTTCTATATGATTTTTCTATTATATTTAAATTGATAACAAGGTTACACATTTACTTTATTGAATGAGATTTATGGTCCTTCCACAAAATCAGTTCATTATGCCATTTACAAAAACATTTCATAGATGCAATTTACAGAAATATTTCATAGTTATCATTTATACAAAGACATAAGACATAGCTTATAAGAAATATCAATTGTGAAAATACTTATCTATTTAACATTAGTAGGTTTTCATAGGAAATCACTAGGAAAGGAGAATTCTCCTCCCAACCATTGAACCTTGTATGGCCACCAGCTCCCCACGATCGGATTTCCAGTTAAAGACAAGTTCTCTTGCATAGAGACCTAATAAGGGTTGTATAGAAATTATGTTGGCCTCAGACAACTCAATAATTTATGTTTGGATTCCTTTCACAAACTCACATATTTGTATGGGGAATTCCAATGGTCACAACCACCTCAATAATTTCCCTATGGCAACGTGCCTTTCTTCAACGATGTCTTATTTTGGTAATAATTTTCTCGCTCTTTCTTGATTTCTCTTCACCGTCTTAGTTCTCTCTTTCCCAACTGAGATATTTATCTCTAGGGGGGAGTAATTGTCCAACTGAGATATTTATCTCTAGGGGAGGACTAATTGTCCATTAACTCCTTTATGGCTAAATCCCCAGTTAGCATTTTCACCTTTCCATAGTTCTTTGGCTGAGGATTTCCCAACACAGATATTTATTTCTAGAGAGAGGAGTAATTGTCCATTAATTTCCTAATAGGTAACTCCTCATTTAGCATTTTCACCTTGTTGTAATTCTTTAGCTCACCATAATTAATGTTGTCAATTTAATAAAATAAAATATTCATTTCTAATATTATATAAGGCCTTATGTGGGCCTTTGGCCCACAACCACAACCTGTCAATTACCTTTTAATAAAATTAAAATGGAATATTTACTGATTCACAGTGGGGTGATGCATTTACTCCACCACTTCATTTAACGATCTTCGGAAAACACTTTTTGTATAAACTTTATACCTTTAAACGCCTGCATTCTTCTTTAATAGTTTTTGCTCTCTTTTTTTAATGCTTCGAGCCTGATTATTTTGTAAAACGATGCCTCTGCTTTTATGGCAAATCGGAAAGTGTATCGTGCGTGGTCACTTCGAATTAGAAATCAATTAATAAAATATAAAAAATATTCTTTGGATAAAGTACACCTAGAGCTCCCTATTTTATTTGAGGTTGCAGTCATAAGTTGGATTCCAATGACTCCTTTGCTATTGCTCAAGGCTACAGCTCAATCATGAAATTTCTTGTTCAATTCAATTATGGAAGAATATATTTACACATAACGAAACAAATTGCAGGAAATATTAACTGCTGGAAGACGATCTAAAGAAATATCAATAATATAAGCTATCATACATGCATATTCACTAAGTACATGTCCTTAACTGACCTTCACAGCAACATTCCGATAATTAATGACATCTACAAAAATTGTAATTATTAGTGCAATCAATCTAGCAACAGGTTACACATCTATCCAGATGGATTCGGGCAAAAGCTCCACAAGAGTGTCACACACCATGCTCCACAATATAGCTTTCTCTTCACAATTTCGTGCCAGCTTCAGGCAGACTCAACGAGCAGCGTATCATAGTACACAGACATCTCTACGTTTGTAAATGCCAAGCATGGGTTTCGCGCAGATGGCACCACGTCTGTGGATGGACGGATTCTGTTCACGCATAGGTCGGTCCACGGAATAAGGATATGAAAAGGTGCACCACCAACCCTGCTGATCACACATAGGGTGAAGCTACAAATCCAGTTGTTTACGCATAGGTTCAAGCCATGAATCGACACAACTCAAAGATAGGACATAATTCCTTCTTGATTCGTGTTGAGATGCAATGATTTACAGGATTCGACCAGCCTAATGGTCGCTGACAGCACATGACCGTCGCCTCTGCTCACTGTATTATTTTGCAGAACCAGTGTCATTTCATCGTAACTTTCCACTTACAGACCAGAGAAGCAATTACATAACGAGATCGAAGATAGGGGAACGCTCAGGTCGGAGACGAGTCCGTTTTCTTCTTTAATAAAACTACTCATTGCCTATTGTTTCGTCATCTCTCTACTACCCAATGTTGGCATTATGAGCAGCATGAAATGAAATTTAGGCGCACAGAAACTTGTGTAAGAACAACCAAATTATCCCAAGCATGACATTGTATTAATTTAGAATAATGATATGTAACTCTGAGACTTATACCAATAGAATACAATTATACCAATATCACTCTCACACTTATACCAATAGAATACAATAGATTCTTATTATAGAATTGAGGTGCTAATAACAAATCTTCAATTTGGTTAATTGGTTCAACCCTTTCTATAATTATCTTCACAATTATTATAACTGATTTAATGTGATCTCCATTCTTAACTTTTCTTATTATTCTCAATTTTTTCTTAGAATTCTAAAACCAGTCTACTTTGATTATTAATAATTTCATTATATATTAAGTATGAATTATTCTTTCAGTTATTTATAATCAGTTATGTCCATCATGCACTTGGTGGATACAAGCATCTCATAGATCACAAGATTAATATAGATGTGGGTGTTGAAGGGAAAGATGTTTTCCTTTATGACTATTTGTGGAATGACCGAGGAAGTTCAGCAACAAATAATAAATAGGGAAAGCACTCGTACTAGGGGAATGCATTATCAAAGTGGTAGAACATTCCGCATCTAGCTAGGTGTGCTATGGACTCTTTAGGTCTATGACACCGACACATTTCTTGTTGAAGGTGGGACCTCTCAGTTTTATTCCAATCGAACTATGCCTCACTTAGCTAATATCTTGATTAAGTTATGGCGATAGAAACTTTTATATTCTTGATGCAAAACCCAAGTCATCATGTGAAATTACATGTTAGAATATATTTATCAAAAGGTCTTATTATCAAGACATCTCATCCATCAACATAAAAAGGAATAAATACAAGTGCAATTATTTTATCAAAGGGGCATCCCATAGCCTAAAATCCTAATATTATTTTTATATAATGGACTATATAATATAATATGTATGCAACTTCGCCAAGTCGGGCTGCATCTAATAGACAACTACAAGAACTCCCCTCTATGGGTCACATTGGTCACCAACCAACCCATCCACAAACATCAAGCATATGGTCCACCCTGTTGGGTCACAAAGCAGCCCATCGATTCTAAGCTCCTAGAACAAAACATGTCTCTAGTAGAACAAAACATGCACACTCGTCACACTTCAAGTCACGTTTGGGTGACTCTTCCCACAATTTTGGTCACATCTCGGGCTTTGCCACTTGATAGCACTATCTGTGTATCACATCAGCGCTTGGTTGTTGCACACCAACGTAAACCTATCCAACTTTTTCATAACACTCATTCATGTCACAACACTATACAAAATAGTCTCAGTCTTTCCTCGCATGCATGTAATTATTTGGTAGGACAATGACCATCATTCCATATGAGTCCTAAAGATAAACCCCCTATTTCACCCTTGGTTTGCTACAACCTATAGTCTTCTTCTCCATTTTCTCCCTTTCACTGATGTCAATTATGTATCTTTGGATTCAAGCATGTCATTGTGTGTTCCTCTATTCTATCCTTTTCTCAAATGAGCATAATGGGTGTATGAAGGGTTGTGACCATTTGTATTGGAAGGGGTGACACATGGCTCCCATGCATAAATCCAACCCTTGTGATATTCAAGTTGAGGATATAAAATTCCACAATTCCATTAATCAATTGCCCATTGTCTCGCTTCACCCAATCATGATGATAAATCATGTGATTCCTCATTTTGACTCATCTTGAGTTGCTGCATGCCAATAATCAAACTCATCCAATTTCCAATATCCAAGCTTAACTCATGCTAGGTGTTGAAATTTGGTACCAGAGGACAGGTGGTTCCCTTAGGCTTTGATCTTTGGCTTAGGAAAAAGTGTCCAAAAGAATTTAATTTTAATCCTAAAGTGACTTTATAATTTTATAAAGTTAAATTTAATTAAAAGTGACTTTAAGTGATAAAGTTACTAAGTCTAATTTTAAAGTGACTTTTATAAAGTCAATGAAAAATTAGAAAGAAAAAGTGACTTTGGAAATAAATGACTAAGTGGGTCTTTATTAAAGTGGGGTGAATTAAAAAATAAAAAGTGAGATTTAAATGAGCATTTAATCTTAGCCATTGGATTTAGAGATCACCCAAAAGTCACTTGGATCACCCAAAAGTCATTTGGAGTTATATTAAGGGAGGAAAAGGAGGAAAAGATCACATTCGATTCAATTCTTTCATGAGCAGATTGGGACAAGGAGAGTAAGAGAGCAAGAGAGATTTCTGAGCAGGGAGGAGAAGGAGACATCAGCTTGGCACACATTCCAAGGCAGTAGTTGAGCATATTTGTACAGCTGATTCAACACACAGTGAAAGGCAGATTTTGGCACGATTTTCGAGGAGAGGTTTGCACAAAAAACGAGGAGCAGTTTGCTGGTTTTTCTACACGCAAAACGAGGGCCACACATCAGCATTTAATGCTGAAAGTGGGCACAAAAATCGAGGAGATCGTACAACATTTAGTGCTGTCCTGTTTGCTGTAATTTCCAGTTTGCTGTGAAGCATGGGAAAAGAAATAAGTTGTAAATTTGCTTGTTGATTTTTTGCTGAAAATTTCTCACTGTAAAAGGCAATTTTCAGAAATAAAGAAGAGCTCTCAAACTGGTTTCCCCAAGAGTTGTAGGGGGTTTTTCCAGGGTCACATTGACCAAAAATCTTAGTGTTTAAATGTGTTTTAATGGCTGTTTTTTACTGCTGATTTTTATTTCTGCAATTTCCAGCATTCTGTAAAATTTCCAGAATTTTTGTTTTCAGCAATTTTTTTTTTTTTCAGCTTGTTAAATGTATGGTTATTTGAAAGGGCATTTAACTATATGGGAGAAATAATGAGAAACTTAAAACCGGGGTGGGAAAACAGAAATTTCTACATGGTATCAGAGCTTGAGTGCTGAAGGGCAGTTTGGGACAGCAAAGGGAAAAATTACAGTTGCTAATTTTTCACTCAGAAAATTCCACGAAGCTGATTTTTTCATAAACAACAGTTTTATCTTTACTACAGCAGTGCTATTTTTCAATTTTAGTACAACAGGATGTCATTGGGATTGAGGGTGGAGGATAGGTTGGATGGGCATATAAATTACAGCGTTTGGAAGGAGAGAATGTAGAGTATCTTTGAGGAGGCAGAAGTCTGGGATATCATGGTGCATACCACACAGAACCCTGTTGTTGTGCCTACTGATGCTACTCAGTTGACAGCTTATAATAAAAAGAACAACAAGGGTAAGAGGCTGATTCTAGACAGAATCAAAGACCATTGCATTCCTCATGTGAGAGGAAAGAGCAATGCCCATGAGATGTGGACAGCATTGTCCAATCTCTACCAGAGTACCAATGAGAATCGGAAGATGGTCCTGAAGGAGAAGCTGAAGAACATTAAGATGGGTAATGATAGTGCAAGTGGATATCTCACAAAGATTAGTAATGTGAGAGATGAGTTGGCCGCGATTGGAGAGGCCATTCCACCCACTGAGTTGGTGTGGATTGCAGTGAATGGCCTCCCCCATTCATGGTTGAACTTTGCTGATGAGGTTTGTGCACGTGAGACCCTTCCCACATGGGAGAGGTTTTGGGATGACTGCATTCAGACAGAGATCAGGAAAGGTCAACTTGGGCAGCCAAGCCAGTTGAGCAGGATGAGGATGTAGCACTGGTGGTAGGAGGCAAGAAATGCAAAGGGAAGAAGCAAGCTTCCACAAGTAGTGGTGGGGGCAAAGGCAAAGGTAAAGGTAAATAGGGGAACACACAAAAGGACTATTCCAAGGTAAAGTGTTGGAATTGTCAAAAGATGGGACACTATGAAGTTGTGTGTCTAGAGAAGAAGAAGAAGAAGGGGAAGAACCAGGACGTGGCAGCTTCAGCAGAGATTGAGGACTTTGCTGGATGTTTTGACCGAGAGTTTGCGTTCACTATGTGTGAGTCCTCTAGTGCAGGATCACCTGCCACACAGGTTCAGAGGGAGCATGCTTTTCCATCGATTAGCGGAGCATCTTCAGGTATCTGGTATGTGGACATTGGGGCTTCACGTCATATGACAGGAGTCCGTGAGTACTTCTCAGAGCTTTCAGAGAGTGGCACTGATATTGAGGTAGTACTTGGTGATGACAGAGTTGTTAGAGCAGTCGGGGTGGGGACAGTGACATTTCAGAGGGAGTCCAAACCTCCCTTGAAGGTGTCAGTGGTTCTTTATGTGCCAGGGATGAGGAAGAACCTCATATCCGTCTCAGCTTTGGAGGACAGAGGATATGAGGTACTGTTCAGGGGAGGACATGTGTTGATGTATCCCAGGGGCACTCCAGATGATTTAGCTAGAGTGATAGGTGTACGCCATGCAAATGTGTACAAGTTTACATTCCAGCCCCTTTTGGCATTGAGCAGTAGTACTGACAACAAAGCTAGCAGTTCTGAGTTGTGTGAGATTTGGCACCGCAGGATGGGACATATGTATCATGGAGCCTTGAGGACATTGCGGGAGATCACTATAGGTGTGCCAGATTTCAGTACTGATCACTTTGATACTTGTAGAGGTTATGCGATGGGCAATTTTGCCAAATCCCCTTTTCCTAGCAGTGACAGCAGAGCGACGGGGATACTTGATTTGATTCATTCCGATGTGAGCGGTCGGATTTCTCATGTTTCCTTGAGTGTATATGAGTACTATGTTTTATTCATCGATGATCACTCCAAGAGGACCTGGATTTATTTTTTGAAGACAAAGAGTGAGGTCTTCAAGCGATTTCAGGAGTTCAGAGCTCTTGTGGAGACTCACACAGGTCGAAAGATCAAGTCCTTGAGGTCGGACAATGGAGGAGAGTACACCCTTGGAGAGTTTGTTGACTATTGTGCATAGGCAGGCATTAGGAGGGAGTTCACTATTCCTTACAACCCCCAGCAGAACGGGGTTGCGGAGAGGAAGAACAGATCCATCATAGGGGCTGCCAAAGCCATGTTACATGATCAGGGGTTGCCATTGTTCTTGTGGGCAGAGGCCTGCAACATAGCTGTTTAATTGCAGAATAGGAGTCCGCATCATGCCTTGGGGAACATGACTCCAGAGGAGGCTTTCTCTGGGAAGAAGCCTGATATTGGTCATCTTCATATCTTTGGATGCATTACATACTCCTATATACCCAAGGAGAAGAGGACCAAACTAGAGCCCACCGCAGAGAAGGTTATCTTTGTGGGCTACAATGAGACCTTAAAGGCCTTTCGGATTTACATTCCTACACAGAGGAGAGTTGTTGTGAGATGGGATGTGAAGTTCGAGGAGGACAGGGTCTTTAGGAGGTCATGGAAGTTAGAGTATCTAGATCAGCCAGACCCTCAGCAGTAGTTGAGTCAGTCGCAGGGATCTAGTGGGCAGGGATCAGGAGGATCCGGAGGTACATCTATGAGGATGTCAGGTCCGTCAGTGAGCAGTGGCTCGTCGAGCCAGAGGGGTGGTGCTCTGGGCAGCATGCACAGCAGTTCACAGAGCAGTTCACTAGGGATTCCATTGATAGACAGTTCACACGGTGCCTCAACTTCTACAGGTTCAGGTGCAGGAAGGAGGACAACAGACAGACAGTCAGGAGTTCAGGCTACTGATGGTGATGAGGAGGAGGAGTTTAATTCTCCTATGGGAGAAGCATGCTCAAGGAAGAGAAAGCCCAAGTGGCTTTAGGACACCTTGAGAGATGCCACATCTGTTGCTGAGCCGAAGAGGCCGGTCAGAGAGAGTAGACCACCTGAGAGGTTTTGTAGCTATATGGCGATGGTTACCAGCATCCTTGACTCTGAGCCTTCTAGCTATGAGGAGGCAGCTAGCCAGCAAGTCTGGAGAGAGGCCATGCAGGAGGAGTATTCTTCTATCATGAAGAATGATGTTTGGGAGGTGGTGCCGAGGCCTGAGGGAAAATCCGTGGTTACTTCTAGATGGCTTTACAAGGTAAAACATGCTGCAGATGGCAGCATTGAGAAATTCAAAGCAAGGTTTGTGGCTAGAGGGTTCTCCCAGGTAGAGGGAGTTGATTATGAGGAGACCTTCGCTCCCGTGGCTCGATATACTTCGATCCGCTCCATTATATCGATAGCAGCAGAGATGGGTTGGAAGATCCACCAGATGGATGTGAAGACCGCATTTCTCAATGGCTTCATACAGGAGGAGGTGTACATTGAGCAGCCAGAGGGCTTTGAGGTGCATGGGAAGGAGTCCCATGTGTGTAGACTGAAGAAGGCCCTTTATGGTCCGAGGCAAGCTCCCAGAGCTTGGTACTCCAGGATAGATACATATTTGCAGGGGATGGGTTTCACAAAGAGTGAGGCAGATCCGAACCTTTACTTTATTGTGATTGGTGAGGAGCCTCTCATTCTGGTGTTGTATGTGGATGACTTGATCATTACAGGTGCAAAGAGACTCATAGAGCACTGCAAGAGAGATCTTGCAACGGAGTTTGAGATGAAGGACATCAGCTTGATGCATTAATTTTTGGGTTTGGAGGTGTGGCAGGAGGAGGGGCATTTCTTCCTGGGGCAGGGGAAGTATATTGTGGACATCCTTAGCAGATTCCACATGGAGGATTGTAGAACCATGTCGACACCAATGATCACCAACTGGAATAAGCTTCATGCTTCGGATTCCGAGTTGGTGGATCCCACATTGTACAGGCAGTTGATTGGTTCCTTGATGTATTTGGTCAACACTAGACCAGATATCTGTTTTGCAGTCAACACGATGAGTCAGTTTATGTGTGAGCCTAGGAAGGTTCACTGGGTGGCTGCAAAACACATTTTGCGATACTTGCAGAGGACAATGGATTATGGTCTGGACTACAGGCAGGGAGATGGAGTGAGATTGGCAGGATACGCTGATTCTGATTGGGCAGGTTGTGCTTCTGATAGGAAGAGCACTTCAGGGTGTTGTTTTGGGTTGGGTTCAGCAGTAGTGTCATGGTTCAGCCGGAAGCAGCAGTCAGTAGCACTGAGTTCAGCGAAAGTAGAGTATATGGCAGCCAGTCTAGCTAGTTGTGAGGCTATCTAGCTTCGCAAGATGTTGTTTGGCTTATTCGGTCAGCCGTTGAGACCTTCAGTGATTTACTTTGATAATCAGAGTTGCATTAAACTCATGGAGAATCCAGTATTTCATGACAGGTCAAAGCATATCGGGATTAGATATCATTTCATCAGAGACTATGTTCAGAAGGGAGCTGTCAAGCTTGAGTATATTTCCACTGATGAGCAGGTTGCAGATATTTTTACCAAAACCTTACCACGAGGCAAGCATGTCTACTTCACAGACAAGATGGGTGTGGTGAGGAACACCTTCCTCGGTAAGAGGGAGTGTTGAAATTTGGTACCGGAGGACAGGTGGTTCCCTTAGGCTTTGATCTTTGGCCTAGGGAAAAGTCTCCAAAAGAATTTAATTTTTCTCCTAAAGTGACTTTATAATTTTATAAAGTTAAATTTAATTAAAAGTGACTTTAAGTGATAAAGTTACTAAGTCTAATTTTAAAGTGACTTTTATAAAGTCAATGAAAAATTAGAAAGGAAAAGTGACTTTAGAAATAAATGACTAAGTGGGTCTTTATTAAAGTGGGGTGAATTAAAAAATAAAAAGTGAGATTTAAATGAGCATTTAATCTCAGCCATTGATCTAAATCTATTTTAGCCATTGGATTTAGAGATCACCCAAAAGTCACTTGGATCACCCAAAAGTCATTTGGAGTTATATTAAGGGAGGAAAAGGAGGAAAAGATCACATTCGATTCAATTCTTTCATGAGCAGATTGGGACAAGGAGAGCAAGAGAGCAAGAGAGATTTCTGAGCAGGAAGGAGAAGAAACAACAGCTTGACACACATTCACAGGCAGCAGTTGAGCAGATTTGTACAGCTGATTCAACACATAGTGAAAGACAAATTTTGGCATGATTTTCGAGGAGAGGTTTGCACAAAAATCGAGGAGCAGTTTGTTGGTTTTTCTGCACGCAAAACGAGGGCCATACAACAACATTTAATACTGAAAGTGGGCATGAAAATCGAGGAGACCGTACAACATTTATTGTATCCTGTTTGCTGTAATTGCTAGTTTGCTGTGAAGCATGGGAAAAGAGATAAGTTGTAAATTTGCTTGCTGATTTTTTGCTGAAAATTTCTCACTGTAAAAGGCAATTTTCAGAAATAAAGAAGAGCTCTCAAACTGGTTTCCCCAAGAGTTGTAGGGGGTTTTTCCAGGGTCACATTGACCAAAAATCTCAGTGTTTAAATGTGTTTTAATGGCTGTTTATTACTGCTAATTTTTATTTCTGCAATTTCTAGCATTCTGTAAAATTTCCAGAATTTGTGTTTTCAGCAAATTTATTTTTTTCAGCTTGTTAAATGTATGGTTATGGGAAAGGGCATTTAACTATATGGGAGAAATAAGGAGAAACTTAAAACCGGGGTGGGAAAACAGAAATTTCTACACTAGGCTCACTCTAATAACTAAACTCCCAACACTATGCATGCCCAAGGTGATCGGCATGCCATTGAAACTGTGGATACCACATGAAGTTGTGGCAAGAAACAAAAAAAAATTCCCACAAAAAACGAAAATAATAGTGCCATAAAACAGGTAATGGACTCCCTACACTAGGTAATGATGTCACCACACTCTCTAAATTGGTCATGGACAAGGTGTGTATGATGATTACACTATTGATCTAGCGGCTTCACCCACTCCAAATTATTTATATCCTTGACATTGCCACAACGAACTAACTCTCTTGTTACTTCTTAAAGACCAACTACATATGAAGAGTTATATCTTGGATCGGATCTCTAAATATTATCTACCCATGAACCGCCTGCATGCCTCCTTGCGTTGTATCCCCCTATGTCTCTAGCTAACTAGGTAACTAATATGATAATAATTTTGAATCTGGAGGAGCTCATAATAGGCCTCTATGTAGCCCCTTAATCAGCCTTCTCTTATTAGAAGAAAGGTACCCTTAGGAAACCCATCCTATGACCCACGACCCCACTACAATAGTGATCGAAGTCCTCATCAATCAATGTGAGTGAGAGGTAGGGTATTCATCTTTATTGCCACTGTTATCACAAAATCACAACTGAAGGGCTGCTGATCAGGCAGACTCTGTGTAACTATTTCAGACCAAGCTTTTGACTAAGGATTAGCCTCCCTAGCCTGAGAGGGCTCTCTCAAGAAAAGGTTATTGATTTTGAATGTTGATAAGAGGGCTAACTCTTGTACAATAGATTTAATGTAAGCATAACTGGTTGGAAACACACCAAAAGATATCTCATTGGGCTATGGAGTCTATAATATCAAGTAAACAAGAAAAACACAGTGAACTCATAGAAATCAAGGCTCTTAGCATTACAAATCAAACATATTCCACCACACATAGCTTGCTGTATACACAGGAAGTCAGAGCATATAAGTATGAATTCTGAGTGATTGCATACAACAAAACCATAAAATAACATAAGGTATAACACATCATCACTTCATTTGACCATGACAATCCTTCGAGAATCTTGAGAAGAGTATAACTCTGTTTTACTATTACTGTCAAAAAAGATCTTACAGTGGCCCAAAACAACACACTTTTTCTATTAAGTATCCAACCTTTTTTACATCTAAGTTATTCCTATATATAGCCTATCAAAACACTGCTGTACGAGACTCCTCATCAAGCATGAAGGGAGCTCGGGCTTTTGACATAAATGACCCTAACAATAACATAAACGAACTAATTTATTACAAGAGATATGATGCTACGAAAACAGAGGATTCCATCATATTGGCACTTTAAGTCTTCTTCCTTGTATACCCTGATGTGTCCTTTGAGCTTGCCACCTGTAGTACTGCAATAATAACCATATCCAAGCTTAAAACAGATTCAATGTACATACAGCTCTCGATACTTGATGCATAGATGACTTCAACAACCGAAAAGAAAATGAAGCCTATATTCTTGGTTGCTGCCTCCCCTTGGTGTTCATATATTAATGATCCATCTTTAAGCCATTTAAACCTTGGATAGTCCCGTGTGACTGAAGAAAACTCATAACCCAGCCATCCCACAACTGGACAAGTGTATCATTTAACACCTCAGCAGCTCTATCCAAACCCTAAAATTTCGGAGATAAAGTGACTTTTAGGCAAAAGACAAAACTTCGACTTTTTCTTTGAATATTTACACCTGGCCTCCTTTTCAAAATTTCTGACTGATCTTCTATAGTCTACATGCTGATATTAAACCATCTCTTTGAATATATGCTGATCTCAGCATTCCAACTCAAGTTTTAAACCTAACCAGTCATCTACAGCAGTTTCGTAGCGCGCTACGAAACTGCTGTAGGTCATCAAAATTAAATATATGAACCTCAAAACAACAATATTTCAAATCTATGATTCCTTTAGTATTTCCATACAGGTGTGAAGACACAAAAAAGTCTCAAAAACTTTTAAAAAAAACAATGGCCTAACATATATCAAAATTTGAGAAAACACATTCCTCCTTGAATCATTTAGCTAGCTTGTCTAGCTTTTCTTTCAGGCTGATGACTTCCTCCTTCAACTTCTTGTTCTGTGCTCTTAGACTTGCATTCATTTGTTTCATAGTTTTTTCCTGTTTTAGAGCTGGTATTGTCCATACATAGGCGTCAGATACCGAACTAGCTTGACTGATCAAACTTGTTTTACCTTTCATCACAGCTTTCTTATAACTAGTATATCTCACTGCCTTCTCTTTAAAAATATTATGAACCTGAGGTATCTCCTTACTTGCTCCAGCTTGTTTTGTAATGGCAACCACATTTCCACTTTGACTGATAACCACCTTATTGTCCTTATTCTTGTTTTTAACTGCTTGGACTATTCCAGAGAAGATTTCAAGTGCCTCTGTCCTAGGCATGTCTGAAGGGACTTTCTCTTTTTGAGCCTTTTCTGCTTCCTTTATTTGCCTCCTATTCATTGGTCTGCGAGGTTTAAAGGCATACTCTTCACCTGGTTCTTCAAACTTTAACCTTTTGGAAGCCTTTGACTTCTTAGAACTCTCAGGTGAAGATTGTGTTAGATCAATATGCATAGGTGCCACCAATTGATCTGGTTCTATTTCAAGTGGTTCAACTTGGATTGGATGTTCTTGTTCTAATTCAATGGCTTCCAGCAAATCATTTAGACTACCCTTAGAAACAGGACTCTCTTCCACATGAGCAGATTTTCCTTTTTCTTTGTTCAGCTGGCCTCTAGTTCTTGCTCTTGAAACTCTTTCAACTTCACTAGACTTAATTTCATCTTTTCTTTTGTGAGTCTTCTGTTTAGATGATTCTGGTGTTTCTTTAAGCGGCAACTTAGAGGCTTCTTTTTCAGACACTTTGGATGATTTTGAAGTTTTGACTACTGATGCCTCAGGAGTTTCTTTGACTACTAACTTAGGAGTCTTCTTTGTTGATGCTTCAGGTGTTTCTTTGACTGTTACAGACCTCTCTGGCTTCTTTGTTTTAGCTTTGGGCTTCTTATGGTCTGTTATTTCTTTCCTAATCTCAGCCAAAGTAGTATCCTCACTCCTATCTTCTCTTTCTCTTACAGGTAATGGAGTGAGGCCCGTTTTACTAGGGAAACTGGCCATGAATACAAACGAATCCCAGTCTTTACCAATTTTATGTAGGCTATCCAACACCAATAATTTAACCAGACCATGATGAAAAAGAGATGTTTCATAAGCTTCCTTTTTCAACTGAATCTTGTCACACATCTTAGAAATACTCCTGAATAAGTAAAAAGGGATGTCTATTGAGCTCTTACCAGTGAAGTGTAGTAGCAGCTTGAAATGATATGAGTAGGCTTTGTTGTACCGACCTTCACATGTCAAGTACTTCTGGATGCATGTCAATAATGTAGCATAATTCTCCTTAAGATAGCTCCTTGGGACAGCTTTAGTAAGATCTTCGTCTACATATGGTGCCTTTAAGAACTCCTTACACGGACCCATATCAAACTTGAAATTCTTGAGCCATTCTTGGCCACCTCTTGGGATTTCTGTGACTGTAGAAATGACTTCAGGGGAAACCGGAAACTCCAGCATGGCCACCTTTGAATTTAATCCCGTGAAGTTCACTGCAAATGCCTTGGTCACTTCTGCATGTCCACCTTTGAGTTTTTCACAGAACCGCCAACAACCAGCAGCTCTGAACGCCTTTGCTACTTCCTCATCCCTGAGGGTTACATCTAATCCCTCCGGCTCTGTTCTCACACATCTACCCGAACGGTGCTCCTTTCTCTCCATGTTTCTTTGCACAATTCTACACAAGGAAATGACGGTGGTTTGCAGCACGATAACACTCTTTGGCTGCAGAACTCAGGCTCGCTTGCAGTAGTTTGATTAGAATAAAGCTCACGCTTTTCATAGAGTAGAAGACATTCATATGTTATGAAAAACACATTATGGAAAGACCACTTCCTATAACGTCCTCCAAACTGACACCTAACTCAATGAAATCAGACCTGATGGCAAAGTAATGGCTAATCATGACACGTAAATGGTGTGAGGAAACAATCATAACCGGACTCGTGACTCACCACTTCTCGGATTAGACATTTCAGGAAAAAAAACTAGACAACAGCCCGAAACCCCGATTTCGTAGCGCGGGCAGTTCAAATTTAAAGGAATGCGCTACGAAATCGCTGGCAAACGGGCCGCTACGAAAACACGCAAACATTATTTAGCAGCAGAACTGACCAATCACACTCGCGCTACGAAACTGCGCAAGTACCTAAGAGATCATACCCGCGCTGGGAAACTGCGCAAGTACCAATGACATGACATGACATAACTAACCATGATGGAAGATGACTAATGCCCTTGCCTTTACACGAATTTCATTCATAACTCTTGAATTTCAAAATTTGAAATTGACATAAGTTAACAAACTTATTTACAAGACCTCAAGACTTTATAAAAACTTATGGATAATTAACATATACATGAACTATAGATTCTAGTGATAACAGCCACCTCCATCTCCATGATCAAAATATCCTGCTAGAATAACTCCTCCATATCTATGTGTCATGTACATCAACAAAGGAATATGGGATCCAGTTCTACCTTCTACCTCTTCAATGACTCTCTACAACTCAAGATCATGTGACAAAATTCTCTCATCAAGGGTCCTTGTGTATTCCAATCACCTCCTTGGCTCAAGTATACAGAGGCATATCTCCTCAAATGCCACTCACCTAGATGAGGGATGTCTCCATAATCTCCTACATGGAAAAACATGCATCCTTGTTTCATCTATAACTCACAACTCTGGCTCTAGTACTACTCCAATAACTATATATGTTAATGTTGCTAAGTTCTTTACATGCTACAAAATAATAGAATATACATAATCTATCCTCGCATGTGCTAAAACACTTACATTCAGCTGTTGGTGTACACTGCCATTCATGCAAATAGAAATTACTTTAGTGCCTCTTCTTAGGGTCTACAATGTAATGAAATCTCATCTAGTAGTATGAACAAACAATCCTTATGAGGTACTAGAATAACTCCCTCTACTCTAAGAAACTCATGGCCTTAAACGAACTCGTACTCATCAAGTTGCACAATGCTAAAGCTCATCCTTCTATACCTATTTCCAAGTTGAATAGAAACATCATCAATCATCCAAGTCACTCCCATCTCTCTAATTTTAATAGCCTTGAAGGATTGTTGAGGCATATTGATCATCAACCCCATTTGAATATCCAAATTCTCTCTCATGAAATTGTTCGTAGCCCCAATATCCATCACTGCAAAAATATATCTCACATTGACATCTGCACTCACAAAAATGAGTAATTTCCTACCCTCATCCTATATAAAAGTGACATACCTCATAGATATTAAGCCCAAAACACGCAACAACCATACTAATGGATTCTTTATCCACACCACGGCAATCAAGTTCTAGTTCAATGGGAGGTTCTTTTCTAAATTGTCATTCATGCATATCCAATGTGAAACTAATTCTTCTCTCTCACTACATTTGTCGTCTTTGCCTCTCCTTCCTTAGAATTCTTGGCCTTTCTTCTATCTTTCTTCCCCTTTCCATTTTCACCATGTCCATTGTTACTTTATTTTTTCCAAAACTTCCCCTCATTCTAGGAGTTCAAAAAGTATTTTTTTTTACAGTGATGGCTACTTCCTATGGCTAAAACCCACTACTAAAATGGTACAACCAATGTTCATCAAACATATCATAGATATCCAATGTAACACCTGAAAATTCGTTGATGTACATCGAAATTCTTCTTATATGTTTCTATGCCTTAAGGTGACTTCTAGAAATCCATGCCTAGTTCCCATAAACAAATTGTGCGTACAAATTTATCTTCATGTTTATTGAAATATGTTTTCATTGATGGCAATAGGGTGATGAAAACAAAGTGTTCATTGTAGACTAGAGGTAGCATAGGTGTCAAAGATGGTCTTAGGGAGCAGACTAATGGCAGCAAAAAGTAGATAAATTTTGGGGTAGAAAATCATCTCAGGCCTAGGTGTAATCTACCATGATGGATAAATATCTAAAATAGATTTCCAACGGTATATGGAAGTCCTGAAAATACCTCCTATATCAAAATTTAGAGAAAATCAAACCTCTATGACCCCAAATTCATATAACAGGGTTAAAGGTGTTAAAAGGAGCCTTTGGCACATAACCAAAGATGGAACAAGTGCCAAACCTAGTGGTGGAGCCTCTACATAAATATATGTGCTTAAGTGGAGGCCAGAACAATGCAAAATAAGTTTTTTCTATTTTCCATAGGTGGATCTTGCCCAATAGGCTGTTCTAGTGGTATTACCCCAACGCAAAACCATTCGACACACAAAGGGATGGACCAAGAAGAAAATGTCATGCCACGTCATGGCTTTCTAGAGGGCACTATATATAGTCTGTTATATGGGCTTTGTGGTCTCCTAAGGGGTTTCCCACACAGCTAATTGAACATATCAATGGTGGAGAGGTACTCCAGGGGCACCCCTCCCAAAACTGCAATCCACTTAGGAGTGGTGGTGGAGACTAAGGCTTAAACCCAATGGTTTTCTGAAAAAACGAAATAACAAAGGAAATGGTGTAAAACAAGGCCTCAAAGGACCATCTCTATCTCCTTTAGGAATACATATGGAGGCTCATGATTGGCTAGAATGAAAACAAATGATGATGTTAGCATGAGCCGATAGAAGGTGGACATGTGGTAGGTAGATTTAACTTTTTTTGGAACCCATGTAACCCTTCTTTGTGTGACATGTGTCATCACTTAGAGGAGGAAACATAATAGTAGTGATGTCATGGTGATTTCATCCTGGTAGAATAAGACCAGAATATTTAAAATGGTGCACAAGAGATTTTTCTAGGCGGTGTGTGTTGCGACACGTCAACTTGTTGACAGTAGAGGCAACCAATTAAAAAGGTGTTGGGAGGACCCATAGGGAATGATGCAAGAGCATCCTAAATATTTTTATTCTATGTAATTTTATCCTATTTCTAAAATATTACGTTGGTTAAGTGAGTGATGAGGTGTTTTTTTAATAAATGGCTTATTAAGCAAAATTAAGCTTCTAATTATCCGGAGATTGGAAGATGACTATTGTTAGGATTCATTTTCTTATTTTGGTGAGCTAGATCCTATTATTATGAGATATTGTTGTAATCGAACTGTGGGCACATTAATATAATAAGCGATTTCCTGTGAGGGCGATATTGTGGTTGTTAAAAAAATAAATTCCTTCCTTTGTTAATATATTTTTTTATGATCACAATTATCATTATGAGCGAGCAGGTTGAAATTTAATTTCATAGAGGTGATGCGTATTCGTTGGTCACAGTAAGTGAATTAATTAAAGACTCGACATATTTTTTTGTTGAAATATGTCTCTTCCATTATTGTTGAGTTTAAACAAGAGATGGATCTGTGATTTACTTCAATGTGAAGTGCGAAACCTCAGTACAATCTCTCACAAGCTCTGCCATCGAAGCCGCAGAGTTGTTGATTACTATCATCAATTGAATGTGCAGACATTGCTATAAGTATTACACCATGGATCCTTATTCTCTGTGAATCGTATGATGGAATTGATAAATTGAGAAGGTCGAAGGAATGTGACAAGGCTTGAAACTCTGCACAGTTGAAGGTGGATGCTGCAACATGATCGATTGCTCCTTGGTATTCTAGATTCCAGTGTCTTAACCAACTAGGAACCTATTTATAACATTTTTCAACTCTGTCCATTTTGGCTTATTTTAAGATAAGTCTAAAAGTGAAATTTTTGTTTAAATATTAAATTTTCTTTAAATCCTTGCTTATCCGTAATGGTATTATATTGGAGATAAATGTTGGCATCAATTTCTGTATCAGAGTAGTAAGCTGATGTCTAGAAAGTGAAAAAGGAAATTAATTTTATTGAATTTTAAAACTGATTTGTTTATTGAGAAATTGCATTCAGAACTGGAAGTGGTAGAGGTCAAGGAAGAGGTCGCCCAACTGAAAATGCAGAATTGAGTGATGAAGTAAGAACTCTTCGACGAAGGCTAGAAGCCATGGAGGCTAGTAGGCATCATGATCACATAAGGGATACTAGTGAGGGAGAAGAACTTCTAGAAGTAGAAGAGAGGGCTAAAGAACCACAAAAACGAGATTTCTAAAGTCTGTTTTTGGTCTAGTTTTCTGGTCGAAGGCATAAGTACCTACATATAGTGGTAGTTTAGATCTAGAAGAATTAATAGATTGGATTAATGCTACGAATAAGAATTTTTAGTATGCAGAGGTGTAGTGTTAGCTTGCTGGGCCCTGAACTAGGTTCAAAGTTATCTGCGCTGACCACCAAAACCCTAAATTGTTGGCCCTTTCAACAACAATCCACGTAGTGCAAGTTGCAGCCTCATGCGAAGCAGTAGTGGGGGATGATAGAACCAAGTTTCTGCATCAATGGGTTTGTGTGATGGGTTCCTGCGGCTTCGAGGGCTTAGTTATGTTTTTGCAAACCCTAATATTTTTGACACATAATTACAGTAAACAACACCTATACCTTCGTGAAGGTCTTTAAACAATCATATCATCAATAAGTCATACTGATCTACTACTTTTGTGCATAAGATAAGAATTAATTCATATAATTTTAGATACAGATCGAAAATACAAAAACGACATAGGTTAATATATATACACAAATGCACAATTTATGGATCAAAACTCTTTATTAGATGTATTATTTCAAGTACAGATACTTCCTCCCTGTGTACTCAGTTGCAGGGGCTCGTGCACTCAGCCTGTGGACTTACCAAGGTCTTCGCACACTAAACTGTAGTAGCCTTCCCCTTCACCTAGGTAGATGAAACAAACTTTCCCACCTTAGCTTACTTGTCCATACAATGATATTATATCAATTTGTTAGTTCCTAGACTCACTATGACCCTTATATATATTTTTTTTCGTTTACAATACCATGGTCCGCGAAGCATGGGTGGGTCACAAAACTTCTTATCTCCTAACAACATAAGGGACTAAAACCCCTTTCGAATCTTATTATGTTGGGCCCCTATACTACTAGTGTAACCCCTTATTGTTATTAGTACAACCCCCTTATTATATTGTTGTGCCCATGCAGTCCCCATATTGTTATTATTGTGCCCCATAGAAGCCCACTATGGTTATTATTGTTCCCTTACATTATTATTGTTATGTCGGCTCTAATTATATTATGGCCCCTTAGACTCCTATATATAGAAAGGAGGTTTTGTCATTTGTATCATCCAAGAATTGTTCATTTATGTAATGTAAAGGAGGTTGCTCCCTTGAAGAGGCTGAATTCTAAGGCGTTGATCTATATTTTCTATCTCTTTGTGAGCTGGTTCCATAACATTTGGTATCAGAGCTTTGGATTCTAGGGTTTCGCTGCTCCAAATAGGTGATCACGGCATTTTTGCTATAAAATTTTTCTATAACATTTCAAAAGTGAAAAAACAAACCCATTCGAGAGGAACTCACACTGAACCTCAGGTCCAAATTTCATAACTTTCCGCGCTATAGTTTCAGAGATATGATTTGAGGACATCAGGGTTTTTGCAAGCTCCAGAATTTCAACTAAAATAGGTCATCATGGGAGTTTCGCTATAACACTTTCGCTACGATGTTTCAGAAGCTAAAATAAAAACCCATTTGAGAAGAAATTGGTCTGAACCTTGGATTTGAATTTCAAATCCTGTCTCACTATAGTTTTGGAGATATAGCCTGAGGAATTTAGGGTTGTTGGAGACACCCAAATTACATTCCAAACAGGTCACCTTAGGAAAATCGTCATAACTATCTCTCTGATCATCATATTGAAATTTCCTAAGAAGTTATAGCAAGAGAATGGACTGCAGTTTCTCGCATATATTTTTCAGATCCATAGGTCAAAGCAGTGACCTGTGGCACTTAATGCAAGTTTGCTCTTCTGAAGAGGTATATAATTAGGTCATCTTGGGAGATTGTGCATAACTCTTTCTTGGAGAATCCAATTTTGATCAATCTAGTAGCATTGGAAAGAGGACACAGAGGGCTACTTCAGGTCACAATTTTAGAATTGGAAGAGCCAAAATTACAGAGTTATAGCCATTTCAAGATCGATCTCCTAAAATCAAGAAAAGACAATATGAGGAAGTTTGATCGCAATGATCCGGTAAATTGGATACTACAGATGGAGAAATATTTTGATCTACATGAGGTGCAAATGTTACAGAAGGTACGTATTGCATCTTCGTATTTAGAACCGGATCAATTTTTATGGTATAATGGGCTTTGTTCTCGTAGACCACTTGTTACGTGGTCAATTTTCACAGAGGAAATGATAGCACATTATGAGGATACAAAGAGAAACACCTTCTTTAGCCAATTGATAAATCTCAAACAAAAGTGTTCAATGGCAGAGAAAAGGACTTTCAAAAATTGAATATAAGGGTAAATGATATTCCAGAGAAGCAAAGGATTGATGTTTTCATAGGTACTTTAAAGGACAACATTCAACATGAGGTTTGTCTTTGGGAACCTCATTCATTGGAGAAGGCACTCAGGTGGGCAAGAAAAAATGAAAGAGAAATTATGGAAACAAGGAATCCCACCACTCACAACTATAATTATGGAAGTTGCTCTTCTCCTAGCCTTCCACAACCTACAAGGTTTACACCACAACAATTGGAAGAAAAAAAAAGAAAAAGGGCTTTGTTACAATTGTGATAGAAAATTCTCTTAAGGTCATAAGTGTGTTGAGAAGAAATTATTTTATATAGAGTATGAAGAGGAGGAAGAAAAGGATCAAGAAACATCAAAAGAAGAGGATATACGCCAGGACCCAGCCCCAAATAAAGAAGAAATGAATCCGACCTTATTTTGTAAAGCATTGGCAAGAATTACCACTCCCCAAACTCTCAAGATAGAAGGAAATATCAAGAAGAAAAAGGTTCAAGAAGTGAAAGATCACATCAAGAAAGAAGAAATGAATCCAACCATATCTTGTAATGCATTGGCCAGAATTACCATTCTTAAAACTATCAAGGTAGAAGGACATATGAAAAATAAAAATGTTAAGAAGTGAAAGATCACATCGAGCATCAAGAAATGAATACGACCATATCTTGTAAATCGTTGGAAGAAATTACCAATCCTAAAACTCTCAAGATAGAAGGACATATCAAGAAGAAAAAGGTTCAAGCAGTGAAAGATCACATCAACCATCAACAACAATTTCTCCAACTTTTAAAGGATAATGCCACTTTGGTGCAGAATCAAATGAAACAACAGGTAGATCAACATCACAGTGATTTTTTTTTTTTATGCAGGTGATTGGGTATTTTTACAGCTACATCTCAAGCAATCTATTTATGAGAAGGAAATGTTGGCAATACTACATGCACTTAAGAAATGGCGACCTTACCCAATGGGAAGACACTTCAAGGTAAAAATGGATCATGATAGTCTTAAATACTTTTTACAACAAATATTATCTTTAGAAGAATAGGAAAAATGGGTCACAAATATGTTGGGTTATGACTTTGACATCATCTACAAAAAAGGGAAGAAATTTTTTGTTGCAAATTCACTCTCAAGAAAGGATGAGGATGTGGAAGCATTGTTTTGTGCTATTTCTTTTATCCAACTAGATTGGATAAACGAAGAAAATGATGAATGGAAGAAGGACAAAGAAGTGTGGCCACTCATTCAAAAGTTGCAGAATATCCCAATTCAAACAATATTTCCAGAACTTGAAGAGGAAGGAAAAATCATATTGGAACCTGGAGCAGTCACAGAAACAAGAACCTGACAGCTACGAAATCGATAAATTTCAGAGTATCTCATCAAGCGGAAGGACTTACCCGCTGAAGATTCCACATGGGAGGACAAGAAATTTATACAGAAGCATCAAGAACTACTCAAGCGTTGAGGATAACACTTTTTGAAGGAGAGGGGCATGTTGGGCCCCTATACTATTAGTGTAACCCCTTATTGTTATTAGTACAACCCCCTTACTATATTTTTGTGCCTACATAGTCCCCATATTGTTATTATTGTGCCCCATAGAAGCCCACTATGGTTATTATTGTGCCCTTACATTATTATTGTTATGTCAGCTCTGATTATATTATGACCCCTTAGACTCCTATATATAGAAAGGAGGTCTTGTCATTTGTATCATCCAAGAATTATTCATTTGTGTAATGTAAAGGAGGTTGCCCCCTCAAAGAGGCTGAATTATAAGGTGTTGATCTATCTTTTCTATCTTTTTGCGAGCTGGTTCCATAACATATTACCTTCACACTCCACTTCCACAAATCGCGGAGACTTTACAATTATACAAAAATTAAGTACCAAAACTTGACCGCAGGGGACCTTATCCCAACATGCCGGAAGACAAGTAAGCCAAATTTTTTGTTACAAAGTTGAGAGGACATGCTGCTTTAGGGTGGGATGGAGCTGAAGAGGAAAGGGCCTTGAAAAACAAATCCAAGATCAAGAGTTGGAGTAGGATGACTACTAAACTAGAAAGTAAGTTCCTTTCTAAAGATTATCAATTAATTTTTGTTTAGAAAGACGAAAAATCTCAAGAAAAAGATCATGGATGTTAGCGAGTATACAAAGGAATTTTATAAAGTAAATATTAGATCACGATACATAGAAGATACATCTGAGAGAGTTTCCATGTATATCAATGGATTAAGGTTTGATATTCATGATGAATTAACCTTAATGTCCTTGAGATCTATTGAGGAAGCATACCAAGGTTGCATTGAAGGCTGAAGAAAAGTCGATGATAACTCAAGGTATGAAAATGAGAACAAGAAGTGCCTAGACAAAAGAGGTGCAAAAAAATGGAGAAGCGAGCAGCTCAATCAAGTAGTCACAACCCGAGAAAACTAGAAATGCTAGAGGAAGGAGAAATCCTTTGATGGGTAGAGGCAGAATCATGGATCAGGTGAGATATTTCAGTTGTGGACAGTTAGGACATTAATCATCTAAATCTCTAGAAAAAGTTGGAAAAAACAATGGGGTACAATTAGCACATACCGAGCCAAAACCTGAGCATCCAAAGGCATTGGAACAATGTGTCAACCCACTAGAAGAAGGAGAAGCTTTGTTCTTGAAACAAGTGTTGGATGTAGTTGAACTTGTTCAAAGAAGAAGCTTATTCAGGACAACATGTCAGGAAAAGGGTAAACGTTGCAAGTTGATTATTTATAATGGAAGTACTAATACTTTTGTTTCTATAGAGATGTTGGAGAAATTACAGCTAGATAGAATTCCACATTCTGCAACGTACAAAATTTCATGGCTACAAAAGGGACAACAACTATTGGTGAATGAGAAATGCCAAGTGGAGTTTAAAACTGGTCAATACAAAGAACATGTTCTTTGTGATATTGTGAAGATGGATACTTTCCATGTCTTACTTGGAAGACCCTGGCAGTATGACAAAAAAGTGAGCTATTATGGTAGGATGAAAACTTACAATTTTGAAAAGGATGGAAAAAATCATGTGTTATGATCTGGATTTAAACAGGAAAACAACAAATTACAGAGATAAACATATACATAAAGATGCAACGGAAATAATACTTCATTTCATTAATGGAAAATACTGAAATATGCTTAAAACCAGAAATGGAAATAAACTAGCTAGGGCGATGGTAGTCTATCTCTGAGAAGAGATGTGGTGGCTACATGCCTCTGAACTGTTCTAAAAATTGTGTTACAATGAGGCTCGAAGTCCTATTTATTGTTGAGAAACAATGGAAAACCCTTCACATCCCAAAACCTAACCCTAGAGGATGAAACGCCAAATTGTGGGCCCCGTTTGCGTAAATTAGTACATCAATTTCCTGGGGTCGTAAGTTTGGCATACGATCTCCGTTTGACGCGTACAATAGCTCGTTAGAAAGATATGTCCGAGTACAACCACTTTGGGAGACAACATGGGTCCTTGGACCCATGTTGCCACAGATTTCCCCAAAAGCGTCGTTTAGGGCCTCAAAATGGCTCTGGAAGTTTAGGACCCGAAAAATTGCTAAAAAAAGTAAACTGCTACAATTTAGGAAATTGAAAAAGCTAAAAGAGACAGTTGTGGGGCTCAAAATGGGATAGGTGGGTGGCCACCAACATCCAGCTGGATCATTCCTCCCCCCTTAGGAAGTAATGGTCCCCATTGCATTGAGTTCCTCCTTGAGGTGAGGAAGCTTCTGCTGAGCTGGGTCTCTAGTGAGTTGTTCTGCAATCTCTGATGTGTCCAGAAATGGTGGGAAGCATGGTTGAGAATGGTCTACATTGAACACTCGGTGCAAGCCAAGGAATGGAGGAATGATGTGATTCGAAGCATTGCTGACCATAGCCTAGGTACTGGTGTAACGACAATGTCGGAGTGGTCTGAGTTTCTGATGGGTCCTGGTAAGGCGTTCTCTCTGCAGATGTAACCAAAATTTGTCGCCCACCTGAAACTTGTGTGGTACGCCTGTGGGTGAGGAGAAGTTGTCCGTGTGTTCTGTCATGACCATATCCCTTTGCTGCTGCTGCTGCGTGGAGGAACCCCTTGCAGGGGTCATGGATGTAGCAACGATCTTCCCCTTACATTGAGAGTGAACCAGACAGATGAATTTCCTAGTCTGGGAGATGAGCTTGCTGCCTTTCTTAGTAGTGATTAAAGAGGTGGCAGTAGATGGGGCTACCTCTGCTATCGTGTATAATGAATTATTCAAAGAAATAATGACAGCACGAGGCCTTGACTCATACACAACATGTCGCCTCCACAAGTATGGTTGGCCTAATAATACATCACAATACCTTGTCTGTGAAGGGCTTGATGCTATAGGGAAGGCGACACTGTTGGCGAACTTTGAGATCTCGTCCTTCATGAAGCCACCCGATACTGTATGGTTGTGGGTGTGGTGTAGTTGGTAGGCCCAACCGCTTCACGACCTCTGCTGAAATAAGGTTCTTTTGGCTGCCACTGTCGGCAATGAATTGCAGTGGCGAACCCTTCACCCACATCTGTGAGTGGAAAAGACGCTCCCCCTCCTCTGGGTCTTCGGGCTCAATCTTTTGGATCTTGGTAGTGGCAACAGTGGCACTGGGATCCGCATCAATGATTTGCTTTCCTTTTCCATTCCCCTTGTCAGGTTCTGGCTTAGGGTTGGAACATGCATCTGATTCGGAAGCCTTCAACTCGGCCACCAGCGACTACCTGGTCCGACACTCACTTGTGTTATGAGTGGGACTCTTGTGGAACTCACACCACTTTCCTGTGTCCTTCTTCGGCTTCGTGGTGGTGTTCTTTTCTTGTGGCTTCGAGGGGTTGTCTTGGGTCACCCCGCCTTGGATTTGTCCTTTGGGCTTCGGATTTGTAGATCCAAAGGCTCGTTTCTTCTATTTGAACTTTTGCTCGATTTTGACAACGTATCGCTATGCTATGCCGAGTGAGGAGATGTTCAAGAACTCCATCTCTTCTTGGATGTATCTGTGTAGGCAGTCGCAGTATTTGAGTACCACATGCAGCTCAGAATATTTGATACCCAACTATCTGCGAAGGGTATGAAAAATGTTTGTGAACTCTGGCACATCTTGGTCTCGTCCCTGCCGCAGTGTGGTCCATTTGATGTATTTGTCCTCATAGCTTTTGACAGGGTGGTACTGCTCCTTGATGGCATCTCGGAATGAATCCGAAGTGGGTGCGGCTTAAAATAGTGAGCCTGTGCTTTCATCCTTCTGCTCGTAGTAGGTTTCCCACCAGTCCTTAACGTGGGGGGCTGCTTTAAGAAGAGAAAAAACAATCTTTACCCGACTCGAAAAATCATGAACAGGAAAATACCCTTCTAGCAAATTTAACCATTTATCTACCGCATCTGCGTCTATTTTACCCTCGAAGATGGGGATTTCAAAATTCACTTGTACCTTGAACAATGTGGCATTTCCAGAGTAGCTGCTAGAAGTTGATGTGTCGCTTCTGGGTAGCCGCTGAAGGATTTGGTCAAAGTTGTCCATCATCGCGTTCCTTTGTCGCTTGAGGGCTTCTTCGAGCAAGATTTTGATAGGATCTCCTGCTTCCTCGTCTTTCTTCTCATCCGCCATGGGAGGCCGTCGGGATTTTGCGAGGCTGGTCTTGCAAAGGTTCGACCAGTGCAAGACCGAACTCCTTATATCCCGACCTCGTTGGGCACATGCAAAGAAAAACAGAGAAAAAACAAACTCCTCTGATACCACTGATCCAGATTTAAACAGGAACACAACTAATTACAGAGATAACAATATACATAAAGATGCAGTGGAAATAATACTTCATTTCATTAATGGAAAATACTGAAATATGCTTACAACCAGAAATGGAAATAAACCAGCTAGGGCGATGGTAGCTTATATCTGAGAAGAGATGTGGTGGCTACATGCCTCTGAACTGTTCTAAAAATTGTGTCACAATGAGGCTCGAAGGCCTATTTATTGTTGAGAAACAATGGAAAACCCTTCACATCCCAAAACCTAACCCTAGAAGATGAAACGCCAAATTGTGGGCCCCGTTTGGGTAAATTGGTACATCAATTTCCCGAGGTCGTAACTTTGGCATACGATCTCCGTTTGACGCATACGATAGCTCGGTAGAAATATCTGTTAGAGTACTACCACTTTGGGAGGCAACATAGGTCCACGATTTCCCAAAAAAACGTCATTTAGGGCCTCAAAACAGCTCTGGAAGTTCAGGACCCGAAAAACTGCTAAAAATAGTAAACTGCTACAATTTAGGAAATTGAAAAAGCTGAAAGAGACAGTTGTGGGGCTCCAAATGGGATAGGTGGGTGGCCACCGACATCCACCTGGATCATGTTACTACCTATAAAACATAATGGTATGAGAGGCACAATGGATCCAAAAATATTATTAATGAGCGAGAAACAATTGGTTACCAGCAGTGAAAAAATTAGAAATCAGGAGCAATCAATGGAAGTAGAGATGACCAATATACCTTCGACAAATGAGAATTCATTTAATTATGATGATGAAGTGTTTCATAAACTAGAAAATGTACGATTAGTAGTACTTTCCATTGCAGAAATAGCTATAATGGAGGAGATTCAACTTAATAAACAAAAAATTGTAGTACTAGAGAATTGTGGATAGGAAAAACTTGAAAAGAATACTACAAATGATAATTGAGGAAGGGGTCTTGAATAGAAATACATTATGGAACAACAAACCCAACATGCATGGTGTGAATTGATCCTTCTAATTATATGGATTTTAATTTCTTGGATAATGAAAAGAAGGATATGCCCATTCAAGGAGAAATAATCGTGAGAAAATCATGTTCCATGTAGATGGTGGAAAATTTAATTGTAGTTAGTGTACTTATGCAGGAAGGAATGGATGAGAGAATTATTTAAATGGGGGAACTACGCAAAGAAGAAATATTGGGTAGCTACTTCATTTTTATAGAAAAGATGTAGAAGGAGGCCTCATAAAGAAGAGTTTGTGAACAATTTGAAGCTTCGGTGTATGATGAAGGAGAATCTTAAATATTTTTACTCTATGTAGTTTTATCCTAATTCTAGAAGCTTAACTTAGTCAAGTGAGTGATGAGGTGTTTTTTTTAATAAATGTCTTATTAAGCCAAATTAAGCTTCTAGTTATCTAGAGATTGGAAGTTGAATGTTGTTAGGATTCATTTTCTTATTTTGGTGAGCTAGATCCTATTATTATGAGATATTGTTGTAACTGAACTATGACCACATTTATATAGTAAGCGATTTCCTATGAGGCTGATAGCATGGTTGTCAAAAAATAAATTCCTTTATTAATATTTTTTTTTATGATCGCAGTTATCATTATGAGTGGGAAGGTTGAAATTTAATTACATATAGGTGATGTGTATTCGTTGGTCATGGTAAGTGAATTAATTAAAGAGTTGCACATTTGACTCTTCCATCGGTGTTTACTGTAAAGAAGATATGGATTTGAGATTTACTTCAGCGTAAGGCATGAAACCTTAGTTCAATCTCTCACAATCTCTCCCATCAGAGCCATAGAGGTGTGGATAGTGTCAACAGTTAAATATGCAGGCATTACTATAAGTATTACACCGTGGATCATTCTTCTTTGTGAATCGTATGATGGCATTGATAAATTGACCTCCACGCGTGCATTGTGTATCGGAGGTCGAAAGAATGTGACCAGGGTTGAAACTTTGCATGGTTGAAGGTGGATCACGCAACATGATCAGTTTCTCCGTGCTATTCTGGAGTCTAGTTACTCAACCAACTAGGAACTTGTTGATAATGTTTTTCAACTGGGGTCATTGTGGCTTATTTTAAGATAATTTCGAAAGAGAATTTTTTGTTTAAATATTAATTTTTCTTTAAATAATTTCTTATCCATAATGGAATTATATTGGAGAAAAAGGTTGACATCAGGGAAACTCTTCCCATAAAAATTTCCCAAGTGGGCTTGTTGAATGCATTTTGTGGTGGCACCAGTAAGAAGGGACAAGGCCATAGAGGCAGAGCGACAACCAATAAAGAGAGAGTTAGGTGGTTTGCACGGACATGTCAACCCAATGGCAAGACACAAGTGGGTTAAATGGAGCTCCAACCTTAGCGGTTGACACAGGTTCCATGCAGCAGTGGAAGACTAGGGGCGCAACAACAATAGAAAATGGGTCCAACCTCGGATCCCATAATATTTAAAGAATTATATTAAATAGAAGACCGGGATCGAGAGCTACGTGGTGAGCACCTACACCATGGCTTATGCCACAAGGAGTGACCATGGGTACAAAAATTGAAAAGAGCCATAGAGACTCTTGGAAGAAGTTAATTTTTGTTCCTTTTTCACCTCACGTAGAGGTATGACCAATGGTGTATTGTATTTAGCAAAAAAAAGGAAAAAATATTGTCATAGGACTGAAGAGGGCTAAGCACCCAAAAGCTTAGGTCATTGTCAATCAAAATAGTGGTCGAAAGGAAAGGGACTTAAAGACAAAACAAAAGAACTTCCAGTTACGAGTTAGTTTTGATAGTTAAGACAAAAGAGAATTGTAGCTAAAATTAGAAGGAAGACCACAAAATATTTTAACTTACAAGAATTAGCAGAAAACGTCAGTTTAAGTCGAAGAAAAGGTAGAGAAGGTTAATTTTAACTTAGAGATGGAGTTGATAACAATAAAAACTGTCCAGAAGACACAAGAAGCAGGACAAATGCAAAAAAAAATACTTAACGCACAAATTCGAAGCCAAAGATATCGAAGGAGAATCTATAAAAGAAGGCATGATAAATCAAAATGTACGAATTACTTTTGAGATGGAGCTTCTGGAGCAATAAGGTTTTGGTATGGTGAGGTGGTGATTTTCACAGTATTCGGAGATTGTTGTAGGTGATTTTTGAGGGGTGACAGTGATGAATTATTTGTTAGAAAAGCAGAGAAGGCATTCATGGTCCTAGTATGAAAATCGATGAAAATGGAACAATGAGTGTCAAAGAAAGTTGTAGCTTGTTGATTAGGGTTTGGTGCTTTTTCCATTGGGTGCTCGAGAATAGGTTGGGTTGTAGCTCCGTTCAGTTGAGAATAGGTGGGGTTGTAGCTCCACTCAATTGCAGCAGATAAACTAGGAAGTTGTAGCTTCCTGCTGGTTGAAGTTAGATTTTGTAATTGCAAGTTGTAGCTTGGTTAATGAATGAATAGAAGAACAATTCTCAAAGTTAGTTTTTCTTGTGTTTTCCATTGTGATTGTTGATATTAATCTTTTTTATGGTTATTTAATTTATTGTTGAGGTATTCAATGATGTGCACTAAGCAAAAGAAATTTTCAAATTGGTAAAATTGTTACAATAATGATTAACCCTTGCTCTCAGTATTGTCCTAGTTTCCAAGAATATCTGCCCATGTAGTGATATTCTCATGATGCAACCTATTGTCCAAACTACTACTTAGGATTTCCATGTGAAAAACATAATTGCAGTATTTACCTTAGCCTCATCAAAACTAGAATTCATCTAATGCAGGTATTACTCCACATCCCAACATAAGTTTTGAAGCACCTTCACACAACTTACTTCATTAAACAATTTTGGCTCTTTGATATTTGTTTTCATCGATGAGTTAGATGGATCTCCTTATTCAACAGTCCTTCTCAAAACTGCAATTTGATTAGCCTAATTTATACTTAAGCTAATGAGAAAAGACATCCGACTCCTGAAGTGCTTCAACTTGTCTCCTCAAGCGACATCTTGTTGTGGCCAGCAAAAACCCCCCTTTTTATTTAGTTTTAGTAATAAAGCTAAATAAATGGGGACCCTTCTAAAAAATAAAAGATAGCACATATATTTCCCTTTGAATAAAATATACTACCATAAACTTAGGAAAACACCCATAAAACCGAAAAACTTAAGTTTTATGATAAGTTACGAATAAAAATCATTCTCTCAACATTAAAACATCACATCGCAAAGGGTAATGGAGGACACCATATAAGTAAGCTTTCAAAATTGCGAAAACACGATGCAAGATCGCGTGCCTTAAAGACTCATCGCACATTGTAGGTTGCATACACCGCAGGTATTACCTAAGGTAAAATATTCCGATCCAGCGATATACGATAAGGTATCTCGCAAAACGCATCTCGCAGGCACATAAGGTAATGAATGATTGTTAACAAAACAGATTAGCGATATTGCGATTTGTGATATTGCGATCTGCGGTATTGCAAAGCAATTCGCAAAATCGCTTTATCACAGATTTTTATGGCTCATCATTCGATAAACCATTTCTCGTAATCCGATACCAAGTCATGGGCATTAATGTCAATTTAATGGTTAGTTGGTGGTCATTTATGAGATAAGATGTAAATCTGATCGAAAGGTTATTTCACGTAGGGTGATATATTTTATATGATTTCAGAATTAAGGAGCTTTCTCGTCACCTTATCTCTTACCATTATTCTTTCCTTACTTGTAAATTTGTAGGAGCAGCAAGTAGAATAATATATGCAGCAGTGTTCAGAGCATAATGCAAAAGAAGGGAAAAGCTCCAGTTACAGAGGAAAAAGAAATGACGCCCTTATACACAGACACCGGCTCTAACAGAGATGCTAGCATAACTACTTGGGAAGGCATGTACAGTCTGCTCAAAGAAGAAAATCCTAGAGTTATGGAGGTTAAAGCAACAACAGACTCACGCGGGTCGTCTGAGTAATCAATCACAGAACTTGCATGTTTGTTGTTGCACCAGATAGCGGCAAGACCTAAGATTCTTCCATACACAGACATGGTCAATTGGGTACTGGACAATGCCGATATATCAGACAAACAATTCAAGTCTCGGAACCAAGACCTCATTGGGTTATTCACTTCACAAGATTTAAGGCTTATGTATCATCTACCAGAGCCGCATGCAACTTATAACAAGCAGTTCGTAGAAAAGTTTGTCAAAGAAAACAAAGATTCGGCGGATTGCACCCAGAGCTGGTTGGTAATGGAAGGACTACTGAAAAAAGGCAAAAAAGCGTTGGTCGAGGCCCATCGCAAACGCGCCAGAGGCAAAAAATAGCATCTGGGAAGCCCAGATCAGAAAATGGAGGCAGTTTCCCAGGGCAAAACTCCTTGAGAAGGAAAGCCCCAGAGCGCTCGGTCTCATGTAAACCGAAAAAAACATAGAGAAAGGTGCTAAAGGCTAAATGCAGAACAGGCAGTGGAAGAAGCGGCTACAATGGCAAATAACGTCATTTTCTGTGTTAATGAAAACTTGCACAGAGCAAACCTCATATCAGAGACCACTCCTGGATTTCACCCGAAGGCACAGCAAATGCAGACAAGCTTGAGACGGAAAGCTAAGGAAAGGGTAGAGTCCATCAAGAATTTAACCAAGTTGAATTGGGATACTTACTGGCAGTACTTGGTTAAACCACACAGTCAATGCATAACCCTCAAATGCCTTACTCTGCCGACAAGATAGTGCCAACACTTGCCGATTCTGTTTTCACAGGGCAACTAAAATCGGAGGTTAGCCAACCGACACTCCTCAACCTGATGTTGAATGCTTGCAACCTCAGAGAACAGATGCATAGATAGTTAATTTCCAGATTCAGTTTTAGTTTTAATTTTGATTTAATTTTGCCTTAGATGAGGATGATCATTTAAACCTACTCCTATATTTTTGTAATAAACTATTTTTAGCATTTAGGTAGTAGCACTTTAACCCCTCCCATGCATTTACAGAAGGGTCCTGAAATTTGTCAAAAATGTTTCCTCAGAACATGCGCTTTTGCACCCTCAGAGGAGGTTTTGATCAATGAATGGAACGAGATCTATTGATATCTGTGTTTAATTTCTGCTATTAAAATGCACTTTTGTACTCTTAGTAGATATTGAATTAGGAAGAGATAAATCTATATTGCTGAAGCTCATGAGTAGAACGAGTTATCAATGGTACTTTTATCTCTTAATGGTTTCTGCTTATGTGTCAAAGTAATATTTTATACTTAGTTATTTATATATGAAGGCCTGAATGCTTGAGTTATCACTTGGCACTTTTGTATGGCGATGACAATTCTGTTTATGATTAATGTATGAATGACTTACTATGTGATATGCTTCTCACAATTGTTTCGACTAACTTTTTATACCAAACAATTCATTTTTATTGAATTCTTTTCTTGTAGCAATTAAATGATCTTTATTACCAATTGTTGTTAGAAATTATTTTAGATTGCATAAGTGAAAAGTTAAATCCCGGGTTAGTTTTAGATTTAAATATTATTGTTCATTAGAATACAATTGCATGTTTAAATTAGACTTAGATTAAAAGAATTTTACTTATAAATCTTTAGAAAATAGAAATATCAATCAACACACACACACAAATTGGGAAATTGGTCCCATTATCCCCAGTCGGACCCACCATCCCAAACGGAAAGGGAGCTGCTTTCAAGGTCCGGACTGGGTGGGTATCCCCCTTGTTGTAGACCCGATTTTCGAGGCTTCAACATATTTTGCGCTAGAAGGAGGGCCTGAACTGTGAATGGCTAGTAAATCCAAATCTAAATACCATTCTGAGAGTAAATCATCTCAATATCTCCCCTGACTTATCCATCGCATTCCCAGTCTTTAAATCCTAAGCAATGAGTTGAGAAAATAACAACCACTACCATAGACCCAAAGAGTTCAGACAAATCTCGTATTGAACCTCCTAAAGTTGAATCTTTGATTCATAAACTTAAAGGATTTTCCATATCACCTCAAAAGTCTGAAATATCTCAAGGTAGTGTGACTTCGCAATACAATCCTTCTCATCCTTTAACCAGATTGCAGAGTGAAAAGTTTGGTATCGAACCGACTGAATTACCTCTACCAAAAAGGAAAAGAGCAAGGAAGTCTCCTCAAGAGTCGGAAAGTGAGACTCTTTCATCATCAACATCCATTCCAACTTCCCCGTTGCAAAGTCAACCATCCACCCCTCCACTTCAAATTGTTGTCCATTAGAGTACTGGAACTTTAACATCCTCATCCCTTCCACCAGGAAATTCGTCTACGCTTTCCTCTGTTAGTAGTTCAATGATGGCCCAAACCCCATGGAATAACCCAGGGGTAGTCTTAATGCCTGTACCCTTGAGTCAAATACCAGCCCATCCTGAAAAATGCTTGCCCAAGTTTAATCCCGAAGTAGGCATGCTAGAAGAAGAACACATAAAAAACTTTATGTTGTCGATAAATTTAAATTGTATTACGAATGGAGATGTCGTTGTTCGTCTCTTTCCTTATACTTTACAAGGAGTAGACGGATCCTAGTATTTTTCATTACCATCAGGATCCATCACTAGTTGGGACATTTTCCAAGACTAATTCTTGACTAAGTTCGGCGATGATTGATCTACAGCAACACTAATCAATGATCTATCAAATCTAAAGGCTGAATCAAGAGAGCCTATCAAAGATTTTAATTTGCATTTCAACAAGCTTTTGAATAAAATTCCGACCGCTTCCAAGCCTAGTGAAGAAGTTAGAAGTCAATGGTACATATCTGCTTTACCATCAAACATAGCTATCTTTGTTGATAGGGCTGCCCAGGCAACATTAGCTGAAAATATGAAGGAAGCGATAGTGGTAGAGAAACATATCTTAGTTTTAGAAAAGAAAAAAGTTGTCTATGAAAGAAAATCTAAGAAGGTTACTTTTAGAGATGATCCTAAGAAAAAGAAATCGAAAGACCAGTTTGATTTAGAAGGATTACAGAAAGTCTTAAGAACCATGTCTAACGAAATGGTTGACATTAAGAGACAAGTAGCAGAGACTTCCTCTAAAAATCCCTACAAGCCTTATAGAAAATATCCTTCAACTGATTCAAAGCCACCCAATGCAATAACAAATGCAGAATCAGAAGGAGAACAAGAGGAAGTTTCTAACGAAGAACCTAATGATGAAGATGAAGTTGTAGAAGTACAGGGAATGTGGGACTTCATCCTCCCAGACGAAGAGGATCAAGAGGCATCACCAGTTAGTTCCAGAAGTGGAAATCAACTCGATCCTCTGCAACCTAGTCCTAAACAGAAGATCGCAAGCTCGACATCCAAAGAGAAAGTCGCAGGTAAGAAATCATCATCAAAAGCGACTCAAACAAGCCCAGTCCAATCTGATTACTCAACTCCATCTAAAACACTGATTGTTTAGGATGAGATGGAGTATAATATCATTGAATATATGAAGAAGACTAGGGCTAACATTACTTTCCATGAATTGAGCAAATTGAAACATCAACATAAGCTACTTTTGAAAGAGTTATATGCAATACCAGTTGCGCCTCTTCCTGTCGCTGTAATCTCGCAAGCTTGTCATGAGATGGGAAGACCTCCAACTAATATGGCAAATAAAGTTGATCCTAATGATATTGCTTTAAGAGGAGGTAGGTCAAAATCCCATACTTCCCCATTCCTTCTCACTTACGAGATTTTCAATAAAAACTTGCATAATTGTTTGATAGATTTAGGAGATTCATCTAATATCTTACCTAAAACAATATGTGCAAAGTTAAACGTCCAACATCAAAAATCTGCAGTACGGATAGTTCATCTTGATCGATCGCAGGTTGAAGTAATTGGCAAACTAAATCAAGTTACCATAAGGCTGTCATCTAATCCAAAGGTATGTCAAGTTATTGATATCCTAGTTGCAGACATTCCCGTGGCTTAATTCTTAGTAGGGACTGGTCTGAAAAGCTTCATGGATACTTTGTGAGCGATTGGTCACATATGTGGCTCCATTACAATGGTAAACCCAATCAGATAAAGGTTGAGTGAGAATGACACCATAAATACATAGTGATGGAATTGGAAGGAGAAAATGAACTTGTAGCATACAAAAACAATATAATTGGCAACTATTATGTTGACTCTTTCTTAGGTAATTTTAATGCTCATACTTCACCTTATTTAGAACATTTTGTTCTATCTCAAGTAGAAAACTTTTCTCAAACAAATAGTTCTAAATGTGTCAATTTTATAGATAGTCCTATAAATAAATCCTTATTTTGAAAATTATTTTTTGATGGTTCCAAGTCCAATGATGGAGCAGGAGCAGGATGTGTATTAGTCAATCCAGAGGGAAACAAAACTATGCTAAAATTTAGACTCGAGTTCGATTGCACAAACAATATTGCAGAATATGAAGCTCTAGTGCAAGGATTGTATAAGGCAGTTGGATTAGATATCAAGTATCTACAAGTTTTCCAAGACTCTGAGATTGTTATTAAACAGGTATGAAATACTATACATTGTCTATCAGGTCATTTAAAGCATTTTCAATCTTTAGTACAAGATCTGATTGAACATTTTATAGCATTAAATATCTCACCTATTCCTAGACTCCAAAATGCTAGTGCTGACCTCCTGGCTAACGTAGCCTCCGAGCTTATTCCCTCAGAAGACTACAACCTAGACAAATTCTCAATTGAATTGATCTTTAGGCCCTCCATCCCTGATAATGTTACAAACTGGAGAATTTTCAACGATGATCCTGATATTGTAAGTTTCCTGACATCTCAAGGATCTTACACTCATCAGATAATTGATGAGGACCAAGATGACAAACAGTTACAACAAGAGAGCACAAATAATGCTATACCAAAATCCGTAGTGAAGTTAGAAGACCTATATGATTTGAAAGACTTATTTAGGAGATCTACCAATTCAAAACTCTAGAGTTCAACTCTAAACTATGAATTAGTAAATCTAGGAATGGATACTAAGCCACATAATATCTACCTAGGTCTTGGCCTAGCCCCTGAAGAAAAATTAGCCTTTGTTCGTCTCCTGACACAATACAAAAGTTTCTTTGCCTGGAACTACGATGACCTTAAGACTTATGACACCTCAATCATTCAACATACTATCCCAATGATAGCTGATGAAAAACCTGTCCAACAAAAGTTGAGGAAGATCCAGCAAGGGAGCAAAAATAATGCTATACCAAAATCTATAGTCAAGTTGGAAGACCTATACGATTTGAAAGACATATTTAGGAGATCTACCAATTCAAAACTCTAGAGTTTAACTCTAAACTATGAATTAGTAAATCTAAGAATGGATATTAAGCCACAAAATATCAACCTAGGTCTTCGCCTAGCCCTTGAAGAAAAATTAACCTTTTTTCGTCTCCTGAAACAATACAAAAGTGTGTTTTCCTGGAACTACGATGACCTTAAGACTTACGACACTTCAATCATTTAGCATACTATCCCAATGATAGCTGATGAAAAACCTGTCCAGCAAAAGCTGAGGAAGATCCATCCTAATCTGGAAAGTCAGATTAAATCAGAGCTCAATAAATTATTGAAAGCCAAAATTATTTTTCCCATTCGACATTCTAGATGGGTTTCCAACTTGGTTCCCGTCAGAAAGAAAAATAGAGATATTAGAATTTGTATTGACTTTCGAAATCTTAACAAAGCCTGCCAAAAGGATAATTTTCCCCTGCCTCCTATGGAACAAATATTGCAAGCAGTTGCAGGATCAGAATTAATGTCCTTTTTATATGGTTTCTCTAGCTAGAACCAGGTTCTAGTCCATCCTAGAGATCAGCTAAAAACCACATTCAAAACCAAATGGGGTACTTATGCATATCAAAAGATGCCTTTTGGTCAGATTAACACTGGTGCCAAATTCCAAAGGGTCATGGATATCACATTTATGGGATTAGTAAACAAATCAGTGGTGATTTACCTGGATGACATAACAGTATATTCTAAAAAACGCGGTAATCACCTCAGAGACTTAAAACAGATCTTCCAACGTCGCCAAAGGTATGGGATTTCACTTAATCCAAAAAAGTCCTTTTTTTCATCAAGTCAAGGAAAACTTCTTGGATTTATAGTCTCAAAATCTGGAATTCATATTGATCCTGATAGAATTATGCAAATTTCTGAAATATCCCTCCCACATAATAAGAAAGCCATGCAATCCTTCCTTGGCTAGATTAATTTTTTTAAAAGATTTGTACCTAACTTCTGAAGGATTGTGTCACCATTACAAGCAATGATAAACAAGAATTCACTCTTCAAATGGGGCCAAGAGGAATATGAAGCGTTTAATCTAATCAAGCAAGTGATTATCAATGCCCCATCCTTAGCGATTCCAAATTTTTCTGATCCTTTTAATTTTTATACATTTTCCTCAGATAAATCATATGCTGCAATACTCACTCAAGCCAATCAAGACAAGGTGGAAGCCCCAATTTCCTTTTTTAGTTCAAATCTGCAAGGGGTTGAATTAAATTACTCTGACGTTGAGAAACAGGCTTATGCTGTTTTCAAAGCGATCAAATATTTTAGACCCTTTCTTCTTAAAACCCATACAAATATCATAGTGCCATTTCCAGCGGTAAGAAATATCTTAGTAGAGAAATATGTGGGCGAAAAGAGAGCAAATTGGGCCACTGCCTCACAAGAATACAACACTGAGATCAGACCAGCAAATATTGTAAAAGGTCAAGGCTTTTGCAAGATGTTGGCTGGAGCATCGCTTATTTCTGAAATATCATCTCTAAAGAAACAAGTACAAATGTATGAGGTAAGCATAAACGATACTGATTCAAGATACGTTGATATTATATTTTATATAAAGAATGGATATGCTCCTTCAAATCTAGATTATACAAAGAAAAGAGCCCTAAGATTGAAGGCTAAGCAGTATCAACTCGTAAACGATGTACTTTTTAGGATGAATTATGATTTTCTTCTCCTTCGATGTCTTGAGGAATCTGAAGTTGAAAAGGTGTTGCAGGAAATCCATGATGGACCAGCAGGTGGACATTATGCGGGAGATGATACAACACATAAAATCTTGCGTGCAGGATACTATTGGCCTACACTATTTAAAGATGCACATAGCTACGTAAGGAAATGTCAAGTTTGTCAAACCGCTGTTAGGAAACAAAAAAAAACCATCATTACCTTTGCAACCAGTCAATATCGATCAACCTTTTGATCAATGGGGATTGGATATAATAGGTGAGATCGTTCCTCACTCTTCTAAACATCATAGATATTTCCTTACAGCTACAAATTATTTTACTAAATCGGTAGAACTAGTTCCGCTCAAGACAGCTAACGCTGAACACATCATTGATTTCATAGATCAGTTCCTAATCACCAGGTTTGGTCTACCTTCTGCTTTAATGTTTGATAATGCATCATATTTTTCTGGCAATGCTATGACCGAGTTTTCACTTAAAAGAGGTTTTAATCTTAAATATTCTGCCAATTATTACCCACAAGGAAATGGGTTGGCCGAATCAACGAAATAAAACTTAATCAGAATCATTAAGCGAACCATTGATCAGAATCATAAAAATTGTCAAAAATATTTGATGTATGCTCTGTGGACAGACTGAATAACGCAGAAAGCCTCTATTGGAACTTCTCCCTTTAATTTAGTTTATGGGAAAGAAATAGTTCTCCCAACTCATCTAGCAATTCCTTCTTTTGCCTTAGTTCAATTTATTGAAGAAACACCAACTTCTTCTTTACAACTAAGACAATTGCAGGTCCTTAAACTAGAAGAGCAACGAGAATAGGCTAAAATAACACACGCTCATCATCACGCATTAGTGAAGGCTTCCTTCGATTCAAACATGGCATCTAGGAAAGATATTCAAATTGGAGATTTAGTTTTGAAATGGGATAAGTCTCACGACGAAAAAGGCAAACATTAGAAGTTCCAATGAATGTGGCTTGTCCTATTCCAAATTGTTGAAATCATAAGTCCATCCACTTTCATGTTGCAAGATTTAGCAGGGAGAAGAGAATCTTTACTTGTTAATGGGAAACTCCTTAAAAAATATTTTCCTTAGAAGATGACCTCTTTTATTTTTGTAAATTAGTATTTAATAGTTTTATTTTCATCATAAAACAGGTTGTAAATGGTTAAACTTTGGGAATTCATGAAAAATATTAGTGTTTCTTTTAGATTTTTCTTTTTCTCTTGTATAAATAGAATTGATTTGGAAAATCAATCATTATCATTGAAAGATAGAGTCAAATGCTATAAGCCTGAAAATGTTACTAGTTTCAGCCTTACGAATTTTGATGAAAAACAACCTTTAGTTAGAAGTTGTTTTATATCAGTCAATGAAAAGCATCAATAACAAAACAAGGATTCTCTGTAGAAAAGCTATTTCCAAAAACTCTATAATTGTCCTCCAGAGCTATTCTTAAGGAACCAATGACTTCCTCCCCACCTAGGGAATTACGAGTTTCGAGGAGTAATCCAGTGATACACTTCAAACTTAAAGAATAAGAGGTCTCATCACAAGCTGACTTATCATGATCATAGATATTATGACTTGCTGACATTGCCAAAACTGCATACCAAAACAGGGAAATTACTGAAGATTGTTGCAATCAAAAGACAAGGGGTCTCATCACGAGCCAACTTGTTCGACAAAGCTATAGATCAAGTGAATGGAACTATCATAATTTGGCTACCAAACAAAGACATTGTTCTTTAAGAATTAAAGAAAGCAAAAGAAATAAGTGTGGATCTAGATTTATCTTTGAAAATTGTACATTTCTCCAAGTAGGATACAGGATCATTGCTAGGTAACAGGTAACCCTATCGAGGCTATGAACGCCTACTGCCAACCGAGGCTCTACCTCCGACAAATGAGCATACCTAAAACTGATCTACAGGGAATCCTTTGTTTTTATCTTTATAAAACCAAGTAGTAGCTAATGTAAATACAATGACTAGCTTTGGGAAGTAAATAATCAGAGTTAACATAGAAGAAACAAACTACCATTAACGGCTGAAAGCGTGATGCACTTTATATTTCTATAATAAAGTTTGATTTTCTAGAAAACGTTTTTGCTTTGTAAGTTTAGAAAATTCAAAAGATAATCAGAGATAATTTGTTCTTCCTAGTGAATCGCCAATTGTTGTGGCCAGCAACAACCCCCCTTTTTATTTAGTTTTAGTAATAAAGCTAAATAAATGGGGACCCTTCTAAAAAATAAAAGATAGCACTTATATTTCCATTTGAATAAAACATACTATCATAAGCTTAGGAAAACACCCATAAAACCGAAAAACTTAAGTTTTATGATAAGTTCCAAATAAAAATCGTTCTCTCAACAATAAAACATCGCATCACAAAGGGAAATGGAGGACACAATATAAGTAAGCTTTCGAAATTGTGCGAACAAAATGTGAGATCGCACGCCTTAAAGACTCATCGCACATCACAGATTGCATACGCCGCAGGTATTACCTAAGGTAAAATATTCCAATCCAGTGATATGTGATAGGGTATCTCTCAAATCGCATCTCGCAGGCACATAAGGTAATGAATGATTGTTAACGAAATGGATTAGCGATATTGCAATCTTCGATATTGTGAAGAAAAACGCAAAATCGCTTTATTGCATATCTGCAGGGCTCATCGTTCGATTAACTGTTTCTCGTAATCTGATACCAAGTCATGGGAATTAATGTCAATTTAATGGTTAGTTGGTGGTCATTTATGAGATAATATGTAAATCTGATCGAAATGTTGTTTCACGTAGGGTGATATATTTTATATGATTTCAGAATTAAAGAGCTTTCCCATCACCTTATCTCTTACCATTATTCTTTCCTTAATTGTAAATTTGCAGGAGCGACAAGTAGAATAATATACGTAGCAGTGTTCAGAGCGTAATGGGAAAGAAGGGAAAAGCTCCAGTTACAGAGGACAAAGAAATGACTCCCTTATATGCAGACACCGCCTGTAATAGAGATGTCGGCATAACTACTTGGGAAGGCATGTACAGTGTTCTTGAAGAAGAACATCCCAAAGTTATGGAGGTTAAAGCAACAACATACTCACGCGGGTCGTCTGAGGCATCAATAATAGAACTTGCATGTTCGTTCTTGCACCAGACAGTGGCAAGACCTAAGATTCTTCCATACATAGAGATGGTCAAGTGGGTTCTGGACAATGCCAATATATCAGAGAAACAATTCAAGTCTCAGAACCAAGACCTCATTGGGTCATTCACCGCACAAGATTTAAGGCTTATGTATAATCTACTAGAGCCACAGTCAATGAAAATGAAGATTGGGTGGATTGCACCTAGAACTAGTTGGTAAGGGAAGGATTATTGAGAAAATGCAAAAAGGCGTTGACTGAGGGCCATTGCAAAAGTGCAAGAGGCGAAAATAGCATCCGGGAAGCCTGGATCGGAAAATGGAGGTAGTTTCCTTGGGCAGAACCCCTCGAGAAGGAAAGCCCCGAAGCGCTCGGTCTTATGTAAGCCGAGAAAAGCATAGGGAAAGGTGCTAAAGGCTAAAGGTAGAACAGGCAGCGGTAGAAGTGGCTACAGCGGCAAATAACGTCATTGACTGCGTCAATGAAAACCTGCACAAACAAACCTCATATCAGAGACCACTCCTGGATTTCTTCTGAAGGCACAGCAACTGCAGACAAGCTAGAGACAGAAAGTTGAGGAAAGGGCAGAGTCCATCAAGAAGTTAACCAAGTTGAATTGGGATATTTACTGGCAGTACTTGGTTAAACCACACAGTCCATGCATGACTCTCAAATGCCTTACTAACTCTGCCGTCAAGATAGCGCCAACACATGCCGATTCCTTTTTGGTGGGGAAACTAAAATCGGAGGTCGGCCAACTGATGCTCCTCAACCCGATGCGGAATGCTTGTGACCTCAGACAACAGATACATAGATTGTTAATTGTCAGATTTAGTTTTAGTTTTAGTTTTGATTTATTTTTGCCTTAGATGAGGACGGTCATTTAAACCTCCTCCTATATTTCTGTAATAAACTATTTTTAGCATTTAGGTAGTAGTATTTTAACCCCTCCCATGCATTTAGAGAAGGGTCCTGAAATTTTTCAAAAACATTTCCTCAGAACATGCACTTTTGCACCCTCAGAGGAGGTTTTGATAAATGAATGGAACGAGATTTATTGATATCTGTGTTTAATGTCTGCTACTAAAATGTAGTTTTGTACTCATAGTAAATATTGAATTAGGAAGTGATAAATCTATATTGCTGAAGCTCATGGTAGAACTAGTTACCAATGGTACTTTTATCTCTTAATGATTTCTGCTTATGTGTCAAAGTAATATTTTATACTCAATTATTTATATATGAAGGCCTAAATGCTTGAGTTATCATTTCGCACATTTGTACAGTGATGACTATTCTGTTTATGCTTAATGTATGAATGACTTACTATGCGATATGCTTCTCACAATTGTTTCGGCTAACTTTTTATACGAAACAATTCTTTTTTATCGAAATCTTTTCTTGTAGAAATTGAATCGTCTTTATTACCAATTGCTGTTAGAGATTATTTTAGATCGCATAAGTGAAAAGTTAAATCCCGGGTTAGTTTTAGATTTAAACATTTATGTTCATTAGAATACAATTGCATGTTTAAATTACACTTATATTAAAAGAATTTTTCTTAGAAACCTTTAGAAAACAAAAATATCAATCAACACACACACACAAATTGGGAAACTGGTCCCATTATTCCCGGTCAGACCCACCATCCCAAACGGAAAAGGAGCTGCTTTCAAGGTCGGGACCGGGTGGGTATCCCCCTTGTTGTAGACCCGATTTTCGGGGCTTCAACATATTTGGCGCTAGAAGGAGGGTCTGAACTATGAATGGCTAGTAAATAAAAATCTAAATACATTCTAAGAGAAAATCACCCTCAACATCTCCCTTGACTTCTCCATCGCATTCCCAATCTTTAAATCCTAAGCGAGGAGTTGAGAAAACAACAACCACTACCACAGAACCAAGCATTTCAGACAAATCTAGTATTGAACCTCCTGAAGTTGAATCTTTGATTCATAAACTTCAAGGATTTTCCATATCACCTCAAAATTATGAAATATCTCAAGGTAGTGTGACTTCGCAATACAATCCTTCTCACCCTTTAACGAGATTGCAGAGTGAAAAGTTTGGTATCAAACCGACTGGATTACCTCTACCAAAAAGGAAAAGAGAAAGGAAGTCTCCTCAAGGGTTTGAAAGTGAGACTCTTTCATCATCAACATCCATTCCAACTTCCCTGTTGCAAAGTCAACCATCCACCCCTCCACTTCAATTTGTTGTCCATCAGAGTACTAGAACTTTAACATCCTCATCCCTTCCGCCAAGAACTTCATCTGTGCTTTCCTTTGTTAATAGTTCAATGATGGCCCAAACCCCATGGAATAACCCAGGGGAAGTCCCAATGCCTGTGCCCTTGAGTCAAATACCGGCCCATTCTGAAAAATGGCTACCCAAGTTTAATCCTGAAGCAGGCACACTAGAAGAAGAAAACATAAACAAATTTATGTTGTCAATAAATTTAAATGGTGTTACTAATGAAGATGTTGTTGTTCAACTCTTTCCTTATACTTTACAGGGAGCAACCGGATCCTGGTATTTTTCATTACCATCAGGATCCATCACTAGTTGGGACATTTTCCAAGAGCAATTCTTGACTAAGTTCGGCAATGATAGATCTACAACAACACTGATCAATGATCTATCAAATATAAAGGCTGAATCAACAGAGCCTATCATAGTTTTTAATTCACATTTCAACAAGGTTTTGAATAAAATTCTGATCACTTCCAAGCCTAGCGAGCAAGTTAGAAGTGAATGGTACGTATCTGCTTTACCATCAAACATAGCTATCTTTGTTGATAAGGCTGCCCAGGCAACATTAGTTGAAAATATGAAGGAAGTGATAGCGTTAGAGAAACATATCTTAGCCTTAGAAAAGAAAAATGTTGTCGATGAAAGAAAATCTAAGAAGGTTACTTTTAGAGATGATCCTAAGAAAAAGAAATCTAAAGACTCGTTTGATTTAGAAGGATTTCAGAAAGTCTTAAAAACCATGTCTAACGAAATGCTTTACATTAAGAGACAAGTAGTAGGGACTTCCTCTAAAAATCCCTGCAAGCCTTATAGAAAAAATCCTTCAACTGATTCAAAGTTGCCCAATGTTATAACAAATGCAAAATCGGAAGGAGAAGAAGAGGAAGCTTCTAACGAAGAACCTACTGATGAAGATGAAATTGTAGAAGTACAGGGAATGTGGGACTTCATCCTTCCAAATGAAGATGATCAAGGGGCATCACCAATTAGTACTAGAAGTAGAAATCAACTCGATCCTCCACAACCTAGTCCTAAACAGAAGATCGCAAGCTCAACATCCAAAGAGAAAGTTGGAGGTAAGAAATCAACACCAAAAGCGACTCAAACAAGCCCAGTCCAATCCGATTACTCAACTCCATCTAAAACACTGATTGTTTCTGATGAGATGGAGTGTAATATCATTGAAGATATGAAGAAGACTAGGGCTAACATTACTTTCCATGAATTGAGCAAATTGAAACATCAACAGAAGCTACTTTTGAAAGAGTTACATGCAATACCAGTTGCACCTCTTCCTGCCGTTGTAATCTCGCAAGCTTCTCATGGGATGGGAAGACCTCCAAATAATATGGAAAATAAAGTTGATCCCAATGATTTTGCTTTAATCGGAGGTAGGTCAAAATCCCATACTCCCCCATTCCTTCTTACTTGCGAGATTTTCAATAAAAACTTGCATAATTGTTTTATAGATTCAGGAGCTTCATCTAATATCTTACCTAAAACAATATGTGCAAAGTTAAACATCCAACCTCAAAAATCTACAGTACGCATAGCTCAGCTTACCGATCGTAGGTTGAAGTAATTGGCGAACTAAATCAAGTTACCATAAGGTTGTCATCTAATCCAAAGGTATGTCAAGTTATTGATATCCTAGTTGTAGACATTCTCGAATTTTATTGCTTAATTCTTAGTAGGGACTAGTCTGAAAAGCTTCATAGATACTTTGTGACCGACTAGTCACATATGTGGCTCCCTTACAATGGTAAACCCAATCAGATAAAGGTTGAGCGAGAAAGACACCAAAAATACATAGTGACAAAATTGGAAGGAGAAAATGAACCTGTAGCATATAGCAACAATATAATTGGCAACTATTCTGTTGACTCTTTCTTAGGTAATTTTAATTCTCATACTTCACCTTATTTAGAACATTTTATTCTGTCTCAAGTAGAAAACTTTTCTCAAACAGATAGTTCTAAATGTGTTAATTTTATAGATAGTCTTCTAAATAAATCTTTATTTTGGAAATTATTTTTTGATGGTTCCAAGTCCAATGATGGAGGAGGAGCAGGATGTGTATTAGTTAGTCTAGAGGGAAACAAAACTATGTTGACATGTAGACTCGAGTTCGATTGCACAAACAATACTGTAGAATATGAAGCTTTAGTCCAAGGACTGTATAAGGCAATCAGATTATATATCAAGTATCTACAAGTTTTCGGAGACTCTGAGATTGTTATTAAATAGGTATGAAATACTATACATTTTCTATCAGGTCATTTAAAGCATTATCAATCTTTAGTACAAGATCTGATTGAACATTTTATAGCATTTAATATCTCACCTATTCCTAGACTCCAAAATGCTAGTGTTGACCTCCTGGCTAACATAGCCTCCAAGCTTATTCCCTCAGAAGACTACAACCCAGAAAAATTCTCAATTGAACTGATCTTTAGGCCCTCCATCCTTGATAATGTTACAAACTGGGGAATTTTCAATGATGATCCTAATATTGTAAGTTTCCTGACATGTCAAGGATCTTAGACTAATCAGATAATTGATGAGGACCAACATGACAAACAGTTACATCAAGAGAGCACAAATAATGCTATACCAAAATATGTAGTCAAGTTGGAAGACCTATATGGTTTGAAAGACCGATTTAAGAGATCTACCAATTCACAACTCCAGAGTTCAACTCTAAACTATGAATTAGTAAATCTAGGAATGGATACTAAGCCACAAAATATCAACCTAGGGCTTGGCCTAGCCCCTGAAGAAAACTTAGCCTTTGTTCATCTCCTCAAATAATACAAAAGTGTTTTTGCCTGGAACTACAATGACCTTAAGACTTACGACACTTCAATCATTCAACATACTATCCCCTGATAGATGATGAAAAACCTGTCCAAAAAAACCTGAGGAAGATCCATCCTAATCTGGAAAGTTAGATTAACTCATAGCTCAATAAATTATTGAAAGCCAAAATTATTTTTCCCATTCGACATTCTAGATGGGTTTCGAACTTGCTTCCCGTCAGAGAGAAAACGGAGATATTAGAATTTGTATTGACTTTTGAAATCTTAACAAAGACTGCCAAAAGGATAATTTTCCCCTGCCTCCTATGGAAAAAATATTGCAAGTAGTTGCAGGATCAAAATTAATGTCCTTTTTAGATGGTTTCTCCGGCTACAACCAGGTTCCGATCCATCTTGACGATCAGCCAAAAACCACATTCAGGACTAAATGGGGTACTTACGCATATCAAAAGATGCCTTTTGGTCTGATTAACGTTGGTGCAACATTCCAAAGGGCCATGGATATCACATTTATTGGATTAGTAAACAAATCAGTGGTGATTTACCTGGATGACATAACAGTATATTATAAAAAACACGGTAATCACCTCAGAGACTAAAAACAGATCTTACAACGTCGCCAAAGGTATGGGATTTCACTTAACCCAAAAAGGCATTTCTTTCATTAAGTGAAGGAAAACTTCTTGGATTTATAGTGTCAAAATCTGGAATTCATATTGATCCCGATATAATTAAGTAGATTTCCGAAATATCCCTGCCACATAATATGAAAGCCATGCAATCCTTCATTGGCTAGATTAATTTTGTTAAAATATTTGTAACTGACTTCTCAAGGATTGTGAGACCATTACAAGCAATGATAAAGTAGAATTCACTCTTCAAATGGGGCCAAGAGGAATATGAAGCGTTTAATCTAATCAAGAAAGTGATTATCAATTCTCCATCCTTAGCAACTCCAAATTTTTCCGATCCTTTTATTTTCTATCAATGTGCCTCAAATAAATCATATGTTGGGACGATACTCACTCAAGCCAATCAAGACAAGGCAGAAGCCCCAATTTCCTTTTTTAGTTCAAGTCTGCAAGGTGTTGAATTAAATTATTTTGACGTTGAGAAACATGCTTATGCTGTTTTCAAAGTGACCAAATATTTTAGATCCTTTCTTCCTAAAACCCATACAAAGATCATAGTGTTGTTTCTAGAGTTAACAAATATCTTAGTACAGAAAGATGTGGGCAAAAAGAGAGAAAATTGATTGACTACGTTACAAGAATACGACGCTGAGATCAGATCAACAAATATTGTAAAAGGTCAAGGCTTTTGTAAGATGTTGGCTGGAGCATCGCTTATTTCTGAAATATAATCTCTAAATCAAGAGGTACAAATGTATGAAGTAAGCCTAAACGATATTGAATCGAGATATGCTGATATCATATTTTATCTGAAGAATGGATATGCTCCTTCAAATATGGATTATACAAAGAAAAGAGCCCTAGGATTGAAGGCTAAGTAGTATCAACTCATAAACGATGTACTTTTTAGGATGAATTATGATTATGTTCTCCTTTGATGTCTTGAGAAATCGGAAGCTGAAAAGGTGTTGCAGGAACTCCATGATGGACTAGCAGGTGGACATTATGCGGGAGATGTAACAACACATAAAATCTTGCGTGCAAGATACTATTGGCCTACACTATTTAAAGATGAGCATAGCTACGTAAGGAAATGTCAAGTGTTTCAAACCGCTGCTAGGAAATAAAAGAAACCATCAATTCCTTTGCAACCAGTCAATATCGATCAACCTTTTGATCAATGGGGATTGGATATAATAGATGTGATCATTCCTCACTCTTCTAAATAGCATAGGTATATCCTTACAACTACAGATTATTTTACTAAATGGGTAGAAGCAGTTCCACTCAAGACAACTAACGTTGAACACATCATTGATTTCATAGATCAGTTCATAATCACCAGGTTTGGCCTACCCTCTGCTTTAATGTTTGATAATGCATCATATTTTTTTGGCAATGCTATGACAAAGTTGGCACTTAGAAGAGGTTTTAAGCTTAAATATTCTGCCAATTATTACCCACAACGAAATGGGTTGGCTAAATCAACGAATAAAAATTTAATTAGAATCATTAAGTGAACCATTGATCAGAATCATATAAATTGGCACAAATCTTTGATGTATGCTCTGTGGGCACACTGAGTAATGCAGAAAGCCTCTATTGGCACTTCTCCCTTTAATTTAGTTTATGGGAAAGAAGTAGTTCTCCCAACTCATCTAGCAATTCCTTCTTTAGCCTTAGTTCAATTTATTGACGAAACACCAACTTCTTCTTTACAACTAAGACAATTACAGATCCTTAAGCTAGAAGAGCAACGAGAACAGGCTAAAATAACACACGCTCATCATCAAGCGTTAGTGAAGGCTTCCTTTGATTCAAACATGGCATCTAGGAAAGATTTTCAAATTGGAGATTTAGTTTTGAAATGGGATAAGGCTCACGAGGAAAAATGAAAACATTCGAAATTCCAACGAATGTGGCTTGGCCCATTCCAAATTGTTGAAATCATAGGTCCATCCACTTTCATGTTGCAAGATTTAGTAGGGAGAAGAGAATCTTTACCTATTAATGGGCAGATCCTTAAAAAATACTTTCCTTAGAAGATGACCTCTTCTATTTTTGTAAATTAGTATTTAATAGTTTTATTTTCATAATAAAATAGGTTGTAAATGGTTAAACTTTGGGAATTCACGAAAGATTAGTGTTTCTTTTAGATTTTTCTTTTTCGCTTGTATAAATAGAACTGATTTGGAAAATAGATCGTTATCATTGAAAGATACCGTCAAATGTTATAAGCCTGTAAATGTTACTAGTTTCAGCCTTACAAATTTTGATGAAAAAAAACCTTTAGTTGGAATTTGTTTTATATCAGTCAATGAAAAGCATCAATAACAAAACAAAGATTCTCTGTAGAAAAGTTGTTTCCAAAAACTCTATAATTGTCATCCAGAGCTATTCTTAAGGAACCAATGACTTCCTCCCCACCTAGGGAATTACGAGTTTCAAGGAGTAATCCAATGATACACTTCAAACTTAAAGAATAAGAGGTCTCATCATGAGCCGACTTATCATGATCATAGATATTATGACTTGCTGACATTGCCAAAACTGCATATCAAAATAGCGCAATGACTCAAGATTGTTGCGATCAAAAGACAAGGGGTCTCATCATGATCCAGCTTGCTCGGCAAAGTTATAAATCAAGTGAATGGCACTGTCATAATTTGGCTACCAAAACCAAGACATTGTTCTTTAAGAAATAAAGAAAACAAAAGCGATAAGTGTGGATCTAGATTTATTTTTGAAAATTGTACATTTCTCCAAGTAGGATATAGGATCATTGCTTAGTAACAGGTAACCCTATTGAGGCTATGAACGCCTACTGGCAGCAGATGCTCTACCTATGACAAATGAGCGTACTTAAAACTAATATACAGGGAATCCTTTTTTTTTTTATATTTATAAAACCATGTAGTAGCTGATGTAAATACAATGACTAGCTTTGGAAAGTAAATAATCAGAGTTAACATAGAAGAAATAAAATGCCATTAACAGCTGAAAGCATGATGCACTTTATATTTCTATAATAAAGTTTGATTTTCCATAAAACTTTTCTCTTTTGGAAGTTTAGAAAATTCAAAAGATAATCAGAGATAATTGGTTCTTCCTAGTGAATCGCCAATTGTTGTGGCTAGCAACAAACCCCCTTTTTATTTAGTTTTACTAATAAAGCTAAATAAATGGGAACCCTTCTAAAAAATAAAAGATAGCACTTATATTTCCCTTTGAATAAAACATACTATCATAAACTTAGGAAAACACCCATAAAACCCAAAAACTTAAGTTTTATGATGAGTTCCAAATAAAAATCGTTGTCTCAACAATAAAACATCGCATCGCAAAGGGTAATGGGGGACACCATATAAGTAAGCTTTAGAAATTGTGAAAACGCGATGCGAGATCGCATGACTTAAAGACTCATCGCACATCACAGATTGCATACGCCGCAGGTATTACCTAAGGTAAAATATTGCGATCCAGTGATATGTGATAGGGTAACTCACAAATCACATCTCGCAGGCACATAAGGTAATGAATGATTGTTAACGAAATGGATTAGCGATATTGCAATCTGCGATATTGCGAAGAAAAACACAAAATCGCTTTATTACAGATCTACAGGGCTCATCGTTCGATAAACGTTTTCTCGTAATCCAATACCAGGTCATGGGCATGAATGTCAATTTAGTGGTTACTTGGTGGTCATTTATGAGATAAGATGTAAATCTAATCGAAATGTTGTTTCACATAGGGTGATATAATTTATATGATTTCATAATTAAAGAGCTTTCTCGTCACCTTATCTCTTACCATTATTCTTTCCTTACTTGTAAATTTGCAGGAGGGGCAAGCAATTTTATAGACGCAGAAGTGTCCAGAGTGTAATGGGAATGAAGGGAAAAACTCCAGTTACAGAGGACAAAGATATGATGCTCTTATACACAGACACCGCCTGCAATAGAGATGCCAACATAACGGCTTGGGAAGGCATGTACAGTCTGCTCGAAGAAGAAAATCATAGAGTTATGGAGGTTAAAGAAACAACAGATTCACACAGGTCGTATGAAGCATCAATCACAGAACTTGAATGTTCGTTCTTGCACTGGATAATGGCAAGACCTAAGATTCTTCCATACACAGACATGGTCAAGTGGGTACTAGACAATGCTGATATATCAGACAAACAATTCAAGTCTCAGAACCAAGGCCTCATTGGCTCATTCACTGCACAAGATTTAAGGCTTATGTATCATCTACCAGAACAGCAGGCAACCTATAACAAGCAGTTCGTAGAAAAGTGTGTCAAAGAAAACGAAGATTGGGTGGACTGCACCTAGAACTGGTCGGTAATGGAAGGACTATTGAAAAAAGGCAAAAAGGTGTTGACCAAGGCCCATCACAAATGCGCAAGAGGCGAAAATAGCATGTGGGAAGCCCGGATTGGAAAATGGAGGTAGTTTCCCTAGGCAAAACCCCTCGAGAAGGAAAGTCCCGAAGAGCTCGGTCTCATGTAAGCCGAAAGAACATAGTGAAAGACACTAAAGGCTAAAGGCAGAACAGGCAGCGAAGGAAGCGGCTACAGTGGCAAATAACATCATTGACTCCATCAATGAAAACCTGTACAAAGCAAACCTCATATGAGAGACCACTCCCAGATTTCTCCCAAAGGCACAGCAACTGCAGACAAGCTGGAGATAGAAAGCTGAAGAAAGGGTAGAGTCCGTCAAGAAGTTAACCAAGTTGAATTGGGATACTTAGTTGCAGTACTTGGTTAAACCACATAGTCAATGCATGACTCTCAAATGCCTTACTAACTCTGCTGACAAGATAGCACCAACACTTGCTGATTCCATTTTCGCGGGGAAACTGAAATCGGAGGTCAGCCAAACGATGCTCCTCAACCCGATGCTGAATGCTTGCGACCTCAGAGAATAGATACATAGAAAGTTAATTTCCAAATTCAGTTTTAGTTTTAGTTTTGATTTATTTTTTCCTTAGATGAGGACGGTTATTTAAACCTCCTCCTATAGTTTTGTAATAAACTATTTTTAGCATTTAGGTAGTAGTATTTTAACCCCTCTCATGCATTTAGAGAAGGATCCTGAAATTTGTCAAAAACGTTTCCTCAGAACATGCACTTTTGCACCCTCGGAGGAGGTTTTGATGAATGAATGGAATGAGATTTATTGATATCTGTGTTTAATGTCTGCCATGGAAATGCACTTTTGTACTCTTTGTAGATATTGAATCGGGAAGAGATAAATCTATATTGTTGAAGCTCATGAGTCGAACTAGTTATCAATGGTACTTTTATCTCTTAATGCTTTTTGCATATGTGTCAAAGTAATATTTTATAATCAGTTATCTATATATGAAGGCATGAATGCTTGAGTTATCATTTGACACTTTTGTACGGTGATGACTATTCTGTTTATGCTTAATGTATGAATAACTTACTAAGCAATATGCTTCTCACAATTGTTTCAGCTAACTTTTTATACGAAACAATTCATTTTTATCGAATTCTTTTCTTGTAGCAATTGAATGATCTTTATTACCAATTGCTATAGAAATTATTTTAGATCGCATAAGTGAAAAGTTAAATCCTCGGTTAGTTTTAGATTTAAATATTTCTGTTCATTAGAATACAATTGCATGTTTAAATTAGACTTATACTAAAAGAATTTTACTTAGAAATCTTTAGAAAATAGAAATATCAATCAACACACACACAAAAATTGGGAAACTGGTCCCATTATCCCCAGTCGGACCCACTATACCAAACGGAAAAGAAGTTGCTTACAAGGTCTGGACCGAATAGGTATCCCCCTTGTTGTAGACCCGATTTTCGGGGTTTCAAGACATCCCTTAACTCCAAAATTCCATCTAGAACCATCTCTATAGTGTCGTACTTAAATTTCTCTCAAAGCTAAATATTGCATTACTCCAAAAACTTAGAAAATAATCATTGAGTTCATGAATTTGACACAATGATTAGTGTGCTCAACCATTTTGATGTGAATCACATCTACTTACATTAAAATATAAAAACAATATGAACCGAAATTATAGAAGTATGTTTCTAACTATTATCGGAAACAACCAAAACATCATTTCACAAAGACATCTATCAACGAAGATCATCTAACCGAGATACATACCTCATATTAAGCATACTATTATCATTTCATTTAAGGTTCTCTTTTAGGTGTTTTATTAATATTACTCTTAATTTTAATGAAGTCATTTATAAATATTGTATAAATATGAAAAATCTAAATACGAAGTTTATAAATATCTTTATAATTTGGTAATATAAAATAAAAATTACCTTTTAAAATTTTATGTGTGAGATGATGTCAAAGTAAAAGTTTTCCACATCCCTGGGATCGGAAACCTATGGTATTTTCCAGATCTATGGGATTGTAAAGAAATTTATTTTTACAGTGGTGTGACTAAAAAGAAGGGATAAGAAAAAGGAAGTTATTGAAATGTAATTTGTTTTAATTATTGTTTAATAAAAATTTACTAATCCCTTTCCCCTGGTTTTTTAGGAATGGGTTTTTCCATGTAAATATTGTATCCAAAGTATGAGTTAGTTTTTTTTTAGTTAAATATTGTGTTCAATGACTTAAATATTTTTATTTTTCAATTTATTTTTCATTTTTCTTTTAATAACAACTGCTATTAGCACTGCAGGTTGTGTAAGCTAGGTAAGCCATATGGAAAAATGGAATGTGGCCTATTTCACCTTATGTAAATCACAAATGGAGTATATTGTCATTATAAATCAATATTTTCCAATTTGAGTGGTCAAGAAGCTCTTAATAATGATGGATGAAGTATGGATCTCATTGGATAGGATGGCCATTGCTACAATTTGGTAGTTCTAGCAAAGAGTGTCAACTTTAATATAGTAGGTAAGAACAAAACAAAAGGGCTATGTAGGAAGCTGCATGATTTTCATGAGAAGAATATGAGTTAAAAAAAAATGTATTTCTCATGAATCAACTTGAATATGGAGGATGGTTCTTCATTTGCAAAACATGGGAACGAATTTAATATAATTACTAGCTAGCTTGCCTTTATCAAAATTGTTTTGGATGATGAATTAACATCCATCCTAATTATGTCTTACATTATAGACAATAAGGAGAGTTTTATATTAGCTATGATCACTTAAACACCTGTTGGGGCCCTGAATTTTGATGATGTTAGCAACAATTTAATGAATGAGGAGCTACAATTCAAATTAATTATGGAAAATAAGTGAGGAGAAGCTCTAGTATTAGTTGATTGTGGAAGGAAAATTGAACGTACCAAAGAGGGGAATTCAAAATCAAGAGGCACATAAAAATAAAGAACATGAAATCATACTTGTTTTCATTGTGAAAAATTAGGACATAAGAAAAAAGGATTCTTGGTTTTGGAAGAAGGAATAGAAGGAAACAAAACGAACAAAAGCCAATAAAATAAAATAAAAAGTCATGAAACACGAATGAAGGTGAGACCATTATTTTAGCTTTTGAAGGTGATGTCTTATTTATTGCTTATAATAGGCCTATTTATATAATTTTAGTAGTAGCATTGACTAGGTATTTTACTTTTGGGAATCTCACCTTGTCACCCCATGTAAAAATAATTTTATTACATATCAAGTGAGTGATCATGGTAGGGTACATTTGGGAAATAAGTTATTTGCAATATTGTTGTAGTGAGAGATGTTTGAATCAAGACAAAGGATGGACAAGATATCTTACTAAAACATGTTAGTCATGTCCTATAGATGCATATGAGTGTGATCTCTATGGGATGCTCACATGACGAAGGTTGCTTCACAACCTTTGATAAAGGTAGATGGAAAATTACTAAAGGTTCATTGGTGTTGGCTAAAGGATTCAAGGTAGGAGCCTTGTATACAATGAGGGAAACAATAGAGATATCAAATGAAGCATCTATTCCAAAAGAAGGAAACTTAGTGGAATTATGGCATAAGTACTTGGGCCACATGGCTAAAAAGGCCTTAAAAGTTCTTTTTGGTAAATATTTACTTCCAAGTTTGTAATCCTATCAACATGATATTTGTGAGCATTGTATTTATGATAGGAAACTAAGAGTTTCCTTTTTGACAGGAAATCGTGAAAGAAAAACATATTTATTATAATTAATACACTCTAAGTTGTTCAATATGAAGGATATCAAACTGGTCATTAGAGAAAATTTGAGGTTTAAAATGGGCCTCCTAAGGAATATTATAAAATAATAGTCGAAATAATAAAAATTAGATTACATCGTCAAATTTTAGAGGGAAGAAAGAAAAAAAAAAATTTTTTTAACTTATATTTTAAACTTATTTCCCTATGGTTTTACTCAAATTTCGAGCGGGGGACACTCATTGGATATACAATTTAATTCCCCATTCAAGAAATATTCATGTTGCATACTTTCAATGGATCTTGTAACATGAAAAATTAGAAATACATGAAAAAACATGATCACAATCACATTTTTCATGTATTTCTCATGTTTGGTGTACCAGGGTCCATCAAAAGGATCTAACATGGGATTTTCTTGGATGAGGAATTAAATTTTGAATCCAACAAGTGCTCCCGCTCAAAATTTGAGTTAAACCATAGGGAGATAAGTTGAAAATCGGACTTGAAAAAACATATATATATATATATATATATATATATATATATATATATATATATATATATATATATATATATATTAATATTTTTATTTTTTTTACTCCAAAAATGGTGAATCATCCTCCATGGTTGACATCATCATCTTGAATCCTAATATTTCTTTTAAATTTAATTTTGGTTGTACATTTTTATTTTGAGGCTTATTTTTAACCTCAAAATCTCTCTAATGTGATACACCCCTAGCATCACACTTCAAACTTAGTTTTGATCTATGCCCTTATGAGGACAAGGAAGAAGAAATGAGTAAAATTCCTTTTGTTTCTGTAGTTTGTAGCTTGATGTATGCCATTGTATGTACTGATCGAGATATTACACATTCAATGGGAATGGTTAGTAGATTCCTTACAAATCTAAATAAACAACATTAGCAAGCGGTACAATGGATTTTGAGGCGTCTCAAGGGTGTTAATAATTATTTTTTATTTTTTTGTAATAATAATGTTGTTCTTGATGCCTGTATGTTCAGAAATTCCACCACTAGTTACTTATATACTTTTGCAGGTGCAGTATTTGTCTTGGATGTCGAACTTGCAAAAAGTTGTAATTCTCTCCACAATCGAGGAAAAACACATTACTTCCACACAGGCTTGCAAAGTGATATTGTAGATGTAACAATTTTTAGGAGAGATGGGAATAAAACAAGATAAATGTGTGTTTCATTGTGACATTGAGAGTGTCATGCATATAACAAAAAACCTAACATATTATTCTAAAATAAAGAACACTGATATTCAATATCATTCTATTCTTCATGTTTTAGATGATGGACTGCTAGAGTTGGAGAAAATATGCACTAAAAACAATACAAGTCATATGTTAATGAATATTTTATTGAGGATAATTAGCAGCTTTGAAGAACCATGGATGAAACACATCTTGGGAAATAATTAGTGGTAAATACAAAAAGATAATTTCAAAAATACTCACTCAACCTTCTATTTGGTCTCAAGTGGGATATTCTTAGGTTTGAGATCAAATCCAAGTCAAAGTTGTGTAACCCAATTGTATAGGTAACCCATAGTATTGTGCCACCGTATCATAATTTGTTCGGTTTGAGAGAGGTATAGATTGCCATTGATTGATTGGACTTGGTTCAATTGATCGCAGCTTACAAAAGAGGCGTTCCGGCAGACAGACAATTCACAGCCCACCGCCACCTGCCTGCCCTGGCCACGGCACCAAAGGCCCAGGATGTATTAATTTCACTGTAGATGACGATTTATAATCCAATTTGATTGCTTGCATTCATTTTAGTGTAGATGTAGATTTCTAATGATATTTAATTTCCTGCACTAGATGCATTAATTTCAATGTAGATAATTTCTAATTCTATTTGATTGCTTGCACTAAATGCATAGATTTCAGTGTAGATGCTGATTTCTAATATTATTTGATTGCTTGCACTGGATGCATTGATTTCAATGCAGATGTTGATTTCCCAATATATTTGATTGCTTTCACTAAATGCATGGACTTCAGTTCATCCAGGTGGATGTTGGTGGCCACCCACCTATCCCATTTGGACACCCACAACTGTCTCTTTCAGTCTTTTCAGTTTCCTAAATTGCAGCACAGTTTACTATTTTTAGTAGTTTTTCGGGTCCTCGACTTCCGGAGCCGTTTTGAGGCCCTAAACGACGTTTTTTTGGGAATCTGGGGCAACATGGTTGCATGGACCGATGTAGCCTCCCAAAGTGGTAGTACTCGAATAGATCTTTCTAACGAGCTATCGTACGCATCAAACGGAGATCGTATGCCAAAGTTACGACCCTGGAAATTGATGTACCAAATTACCCAAACGGGGCCCACAATTTTGCGTTTCATCTTGTAGTGTTAGATTTCGGAATGTTAAAGGTTTTCCATTGTTTCTCAACAATAAATAGGCCTTCGAGCCTCATTGTAACTCAGTTTGGAACAGTTCAGAGGCATGTAGCCCCCACATCTCTTCTCAGAGATAAGCTACCATCGCCCTAGCTGGTTTATTTCCATTTCTGTTTGTAAACATATTTCAGTATTTTACAGTAATGAAATGAAGTATTATTTCCGCTACATCTCTGTATTTATGGTTATTGCATCTCTGTATTTATGGTTATCTCTGTAATCTATTGCATTCCTGTTTAAATCCGGATCAGTGGTATCAGAGCTGTCTGCTTTTTCTCTGTTTTTCTTTGCATGTCCCCAACGAGGTTGGGATATAAGGAGTTGGGGCTTGAACTGGTCGAACCTTTGTAAGACCAGCCTCGCAAATCCCGACGGCCTCCCATGGCGGATGAGAAGAAAGACTAGGGGGCGGGAGTTCCTATCAAAATCTTGCTCGAAGAAGCGCTCGAGCGGCAAAGGAACGCGATGATTGATAACTTTGTGCAAATCCTTCAGCGGCTACCCATAGGCGACGCATCGGCTTCCAACAGCAACTCTGGAAATGCTACACCCTTCAAGGTACAAGTTAATTTTGAAATCCTTGTCTTCGAGGGTCAAATAGACACAGATGCTGTAGATAAATGGTTAAATCTGCTAGATGGGTATTTTTCTGTTCACGAATTTTCAGGTCGGGAAAAGATTGTTTTTGCTCTTCTCAAATCATCCCCCCACGTCAAGGACTGGTGGGAAACCTACTGTGAGCAGAAGAATGAAAGTACAGGCTCACTATTTTCAGCCGCACCCACTTGGAATGACTTCCGGGATGCCATCAAGGAGCAATACTACCCTGTCGGAAGCCATGAGGACAAATACATCAAATGGACCACACTGCGGCAGGGACGAGACCATCATGTGCCGGAGTTCACAAACATTTTTCATACCCTTCGCACATAGTTGGGTATCAAAGATTCTGAGCTGCATCTGGTACTCAAATACCGCGGCTGCCTACACAGATACATCCAGGAAGAGATGGGGTTCTTGAACATCCCCTCACTCGGCATAGCATACCAATACGCTGTCAAAATCGAGCAAAAGTTCAAACAGAAGAAGCGAGACTTTGGATCTGCAAATCCGAAGCCCAAAGGACAAAGCCAAGGCGGGGTGACCCAAGACAACCCGTTGAAGCTGCAAGAAAAGAAGAACACCACGAAGCCGAAGAAGGACACAGGAAAGTGGTGTGAGTTCCACAAGAGTCCCACTCATAACACAAGTGAGTGTCGGACCAAGCAGTCATTGGTGGCTGAGTTGAAGGCTTCTGAATCAGATGCATGTTCTGACCCTGAGCCAGAACTTGACAAGGGGAATGGCAAAGGGAAGCAGATCATTGATGCAGATCCCAGCGCCACTGTTGCCACTGCCAAGATCCAGAAGAATGACTCTACAGATCCAGAAGAGGGGGAGCGTCTTTTCCACTCACAGATGTGGGTGAAGGGTTCGCCGCTACAATTCATTGTCGATAGTGGCAGCCAAAAGAACCTCATTTTAGCAGAGGTTGTGAAGCGGTTGGGCCTACTAACTACACCACACCCGCAGCCGTACAGTATCGGTTGGCTTCATGAAGGACGAGATCTGAAAGTTTTCCAGCAGTGCCGCCTTCCCTACAGCGTCAAACCCTTCATAGACGAGGTATTGTGTGATGTTATACCTCTGGATGTTTGTGATGTATTATTAGGCCAGCCATACTTGTGGAGGAGACATGCTGTGTATGAGTCAAGGCCTCGTGTTGTCATTATTTCTTTAAGTAATTCATTATACAAGATACCAGAGGTAGCCCCACCTACCACCACATCTTTGATCACTACCAAGAAAGGTAGAAAGCTCATATATAAGACCAGGAAATTCATCTGTCTGGTCCACTCCCAAAGTAAGGGGAAGATTGTTGCTAAATCCATGACCCCTGCAAAGGGTTCCTTTACGCAGCAGCAGCAGCAAAGGAATACGGTCATAACAGAACACAGGAACAACTTCTCACGCATAGGGGTACCACACAAGCTTCAAGGGGGCGACAAAGTCTGGTTGCATATGCAGAGAGAACGCCTTACCAGAACCCATCAGAAACTCAGACCACTCCGACATGGTCCTTACACCGGTACCAAGGCTACGGGAAACAATGATTTCAAGCACAACATTCCTCCATTCCTTCGCTTGCACCGAGTGTTCAATGTGGACCATCATCGACCATGCTTCCCACCATTTCTGGACACATCAGAGATTGTAGAACAACTCACCAAAGACCCAGCTCAGCAGAAGCTTCCTCATCCCAGAGAGGAACTCAACGCAATGGGGACCATTTCTTCCTAAGTGGGGAGGAATGATCCAGGTGGATGTTGGTGGCCACCCACCTATCCCATTTGGACACCCACAACTGTCTCTTTCAGTCTTTTCAGTTTCCTAAATTGCAGCACAGTTTACTATTTTTAGCAGTTTTTCGGGTCCTGAACTTCCGGAGCCGTTTTGAGGCCCTAAACGACGTTTTTTTGGGAATCTGGGGCAACATGGGTCCATGGACCGATGTTGCCTCCCAAAGTGGTAGTACTCGGATAGATCTTTCTAACGAGCTATCGTACGCGTCAAACAGAGATCATATGCCAAAGTTATGACCCCAGGAAATTGATGTACCAATTTACCCAAACGGGGCCCACAATTTGGCGTTTCTTCTTCTAGGGTTAGATTTCGGAATGTTAAGGGTTTTCCATTGTTTCTCAACAATAAATAGGCCTTCGAGCCTCATTGTAACACAGTTCGAAACAGTTCAGAGGCATGTAGCCGCCACATCTCTTCTCAGAGATAAGCTACCATCGCCCTAGTGGATTTATTTCCATTTCTGTTTCTAAGCATATTTCAGTATTTTACAGTAATGAAATGATGTATTATTTCCGCTACATCTCTGTATTTATGGTTATCGCATCTCTGTATTTATGGTTATCTTTGTAATCTATTGCATTCCTGTTTAAATCCGGATCATCAGTGTAGATGGTGATTTCCAGTCCTATTTGATTGCTTACAATAAATACATTGACTTCATCGTAGATATTGGTTTCTAATCCTATTTGTTTACTTCCAATAGATGCATTGATTTTAGTGTAGAACTTGTTTTCTAATATTATTTGATTGCTTTCATTAGATGTAATGATTTCAGTGTAGATGTTGATTTTTTATTTGATGTAATTGGATGTATGATGGTACATTAATTTTAAAGTGATTCGATTAACAATGTGCATTGATTTGAGTCTTAGCACAAAAAATTATTGGAATTGTACATTTATTTTTGTGTTATACTAATTCAACTTATTAATATTGGAGAGTAGGAGAGACAAGGTATGATGTTTAGTATAACAACTGGAGCTAAGAATTTAAATCGTTTACGATTTTAGTTGTCTTTTGCATATAATTGATATGAAAAGATGACAAAGCTAAGAAGGGTGATAATAAGAATAGTAGAAGAAAATAGTTTGAGATTGATGACAAAGAATACTATTTGTAACTCAGTGTATTCTTATTATTCACATCGTCTATCATTCAACACTATTACATTGTCAATTTGCATTCAAAATTTTTATTTCATCATTTTTCAGCATTAAAGTTATCAACAATATTTATTATCTCAACAAACTCAGGTAACTAAGAAAATTTAAAATTAAAATGGCCAAATTAATCTCACACATATTTAGCATATTTAAAATGATTATATTAATATTAGATGTATTTACATATTATTGATAAAATTAATCATATCTTCGATAGATTTTCCTTGTCCACACACGGGTGAAACAAACCTTCATCCATCTTAACTCCAGATCTATCAAGTGTCGAGGGCGACCAAATCTCTCGAGGTGCAAACATTTCCTCAGGTTTGCACTAAAAAAAAAGGTTTGCAGCTAGAGAGATTTTATCCCTCTTGGTGTTTGATAGATCCGGAGTTAAGATTGATCTAGGTTGGTTTTAAATTATTTTCATGAATTTACATAAGGATAGTTGTAAATATAATAGATATATCTTTATTGGCATCATAAAATGTGATTTACTTGTCATTTATTATTTTACCATAAAATTATTTGTTATTAATAATTTATATAATAATTTTATTATTATAGGAAATAAACATGAAAAAATAAATATTAATTTACATATGCAAAACAATCAAATGTTTGAAATTTCATTAAAAGAAAAAACAAATATAACATATATTTATAGACTGAAATAAAATAAAAGTATGCTTATTAGGCTTGATTCATTAAAACACTCTTTGTAAAAATAAAATGAATGGGGAGTTGATGTTATATTTGAAATTCCATTAAAAGAAAAAATGAATGTAACATATATTTATAGACTGGATTAAAAGAAAAGTATGCTTATTAGGCTTCATTCATTACAACACTCTCTGTTGCACCGAGAGGTGCTCTATAACCTAGTATGGGATAGATCTCACGTAAAAGCGTAAACATGTAAACGTAAACATAAATGTAAATGTAATGTTTAACATTTAGCATTTTTAAACTAATGTCGGCCCTATTTAAAAATAAATCTAATTATTATTATGTCTAAACACAATAAAAATTTAAAATATAAAGAGTTTTATGAAAACTAAAAACATAGGTCTGTTAAATAAATAAAAATATAAATAAACCAGGAATGGTATATAAATAAAACCTCCTTTTTATACATACTGCAGAAATATGGTAAATAAATAAAAATATAAATAAACTAGAGGTATGGTAAATAAATAAAATCTCTTTTATATTTACTCCATAAACCTCTTTATATTTTCGAAAACTCGAAAAATAGGTTTTATATAGAATGGGCCATAAAGAGGCATTGTAAATAAATAAATATAAAAGAGGTATGTTAAATAAATACAAATATATCAAATAGGATTAGAAGTCAACATATAATTATATACCGAGCCTGTGGGCCAAATACCATGGGACAAAATTATTATTAATACTATGCCAAAAAAACATTATTAACCTTAATATTAATATTAAAATATTACTATTATTATTATTATTACTAAATCTAATATTCATATTAATATTATTAAATTTAATAACTTCAGATTAATACATTATTAAGTTTGTTATATTATAATATATATTAATATATCATGATATATGTTAACTCTAGATATATATGGGATGGAAGAGCAAATACGTAGATTGATAGAGGTGGAGAGATAGGGGGGAGTGACAAGGGAGAGATGGAGATAAAGTAAATGAGAGGAGTGAGAGAGGTAGAGAAGAGTAAGAGAGGGAGAGGGAGACACAAAAATGTAGTGTGGGGAGAGAGATAGTGAGAGGATTGGAGGGCAGTGACAGAGAGAAAGAGAGAATGAGATGGGGGAAGAGAGAGGAAGGTGGGATAGAAAGGGAGAGAGAGGAAGGATGAGAGAGTGGACTTGCGAGAGTGCAGAGAGGGAGAGATAGAGAGATGGAGTTGGAGGGGGAGAGAGGGATGGAAGAATAAATACGTAGGGAGTGAGAAGAAGAGACAGAGACGGAGTGACAAGGGAGACATAGAGAGAGAGGGAGTGTATGTTTAGGGGTTATATAAAGAGAAAAATAAGGAGAGATAAAGAGAAGGGTGGAGATAAGGAGAGAGAACGAGAAATTGATGGATATAGTAACATAGTTGGTGCGAGAGAGAGAGAGATGGAAGAAGAGAGAGGATTGGAGGGGAAAGAGAGAGAGATAGAGAGTATGAGAGAGAGAGAGAGAGAGAGAAGGGAAGAGATAGGGTAGTAGAAGAGAAAGGGAGTGAAAGGAGGAATGATATACAAGACTTGAGAGAGAGGAGGAGATTGATGGGGGAAGAGAGAGGGCTGGAGGGGAAAAGAGAGAGACAGATATGTTGGAAGAGAGAGAGAGGTAGGAGAGAAAGGGAGACAAAGAATGTACGAGAGAGGGGACTTGAGAGAGAGGAGGAGAGATGGAGGCAGAGAGGAGGAGAGTGGGAGATATAGATCCGTAGTTAAGATGGATCTAGGTTGGAGAGAGAGAGAGAGAGGAGGGGGAAAGAGAGGATGTGAGAGAGTGGAGAGCGGCAGAGAAAGAGACATGGGGTTGGAGGGGGAGAGAGAGGGAGATAAATAGAATGAAATAGAGAGAGAAAGGTGGAGAGGAATAGAAAGGGATAGATAAAGAAGATGGAGAGAGAGGGAGAGAGGACAACAAAAGGGAAGAGAGATAGAAGCGAGGGAGAGGGAGAGAAGGGGAAGAGAGAGAGAGAGAGAGGGAGAGGAGGAGGTAGGGATAGATAGAAGAATTTGAGAAATATAGTGTATGTTTTGGGGGTGATATAGAGAGACAAAGGGAGATAGAGATATAGATGTAAAGTGAAGAGAGGGAAGAAGAGAGGGAGGGACGGAGGGAAAAAGAGAGTAATAGATTTGGAGTGAGAGAGTGTGTGTGTTTGGGGGTTGAGATAGAAAGAAAAAGAAGGAGATATGGAGGGATATCTATATATATATATATATATATATATATATATATATATATATATATATATATATATATATATATGGAGAGGGGAGAGAGGGAAGAAGGATTCTTGCACTATATCCATTGATTTCAATGTAGATGGTGATCTCTAATCCTATTTGATTGTTTGCACTATATGCATTGATTTTATTGTAGATGTTGATTTCTAATCATATTTGATTGCTTGCACTAGATGTATTGATTTCAATGCAGATGATTTCTAATCCTATTTTATTGCTTTCACTAAATGCATTGATTTCAGTGTAGGAGGTGATTTCTAATCCTATTTGATTTCTTGCATTAGATGCATTGATTTCTATGTAGATGTTGATTTATAATAATATTTGATTGCTTGCACTAGATGCATTGATTTCAATCTGTTAACACCCAGGTTGTTCCCTATGAATCCCAAGGGAATACGGCCGGGGTAACCACTAACCAATCTTTGGATCACTGTTTCTAGCCAAACTGTGATCAGAGAGGGCTCTCTCTTTATGATTTGTCTCTGTTATGATGGTGTTTTAGGCTAGGTATTATGCACAGGTTTTGTTTATGTTTTGGTTGAAGAGTTTCTTTCAGGTCTTGTGATGTAGTGTTCAAAGAGTCAAATATCATTGGGCAATGGAGTCTATGGCTGCAGGTGTCTAGAAACCTTGAGGTGAATTGGTGAAACTTACAGGGCCATTTGGATACTTCATACAACAAATTTTTTGATTTATAACATGAACAGGTGAAACAACCAGTGAAAGCATTTAAGAATTTTCACTAAAGTATTTAAGTATTTCCACCAAACTAGGTATGAGAAACAGATAGATGTCTCAGGAGCAAACTTGAATCCCTCGGAATGTCTATCACTGCAAAAGATATAGTTTTAAAGTGCAGCAATTAAGAATTACACTTCATTCACTGTATCTGAAGAAAACATGGATAATAGCTTAGATTGAGTTCAGGGTAATCAGTGATTAAATCCTGGAACTATTCTTCTACTTTGGTATTAAGTGTAAAACATTTAAACAATAAAAGAGAACAAAAGACTCGAAAAACATGTAATACAGAGATTTAAGAAAGACTTATTGTTTTATGAAACACTCTGGAATCCTGCAACATTCACCATTCATCACAATGCATCAAGGTACGCCAAGCTTCGGAAATTCCATTCACCCTTTGCATTATTTCTCTGAGAATTTTACAGCAAGTGAGATCCCCAAAATGAAAATAACAACAACCCCTTAAGCTTATGTGCGGGGCGAATATATACTTACGATTTTTACAAAAATATCTGAGTTCTAAGTTATCTTAGACTTAATATTCTCACCAACTTTTGAGATATTATTATCAGAAATTTATTACAGCATTGAATACAAAATAAAGGCGTCTTGATGTTCTGTCAGAAGATATTTTGGCCTTTGGGAGCTGCTGAGTCGGTTGGGATATTTTGATCAAATGCTGGAGAACTCGACTTTATAGCTCGTGCGCTGTATTTTTGGGTCTGCCACCTGTGATTGTGATTGCTGCTGTGGTGACTAAATAGCCCTGCTGAGTTGGCTCAGCATCTGTCTTTTCCTTGTAGATTTATCCACCAAAATTCTGCCTGTGCATGACTGCTCATAAACTGGAGAAAATTAACGCTACAGGTTCTGGCTTGATAAGATTATCTGTGTCAAATTCCTCCAGACTTCCTGTGTGGGCAATTGGTGCTTCATGATTGCCTCCATAGTTTCATCTGCTTCTGTATACTTAAAGAAATTTGGTGGTGCATCAAACAGGTGATCAATTTCATTCATAATAAAAAACAGGTTGTCCACCCTATCATACAAATTCTGCCCTGATGCTGGCCCTGTTTCTGCTGAGGTACTGGGTTGTTTTGCAATTTGTGCTGCAGCATGGGCATCAACCCTTTTGATGTAGTTTTCCAGGGTAAGCAGTCTTCCTACACTGCTTAATATGCTGGGGAGGCCTCTGTTCTGTAATGCCAGGAATCTGTCCAGGAATTTGTTGATTTCGGTCTGCATATCCTGTGTTCTCCTCTTCAGCGTCCCAACTAGGCTTTGTAGTGTCAGGACTCTTTTAACTACTGAGATTGTCTCAGTCCTGTTAGCAATTCCCATGGTAGCTAGTTGAGAGCTAGTTTTGTTATTTAAAATATTGATCATTCTGCTGGCAGCATCTGGCATGTGGCCAAGGCTTGCTCTAGCTCTGTGTATTTCCCTGTTTGCCTTTGTAATGAGTACTATTTGCTCATCCATAGTCTCAATATACTGCCACTGATTGGTGATGGACCGACCAATGTTACCCCAGAGGACTGCTTTTAACTCTGCTGTTACCTTTTCTAGTGTGAGCTCCTTTTCAAGTTCAGTTATCCTCTTCTTTAGAGCTTTTACTTCTCGTTCCTTTGCAGCCTCATTCTGCTTGCTCTTATCCAATCTTTCATTTACTTTAGTCAAAGATTTTTTGACTTCATCAAGCTCTTTCATTTGAGCCTCAAGAACTTGGATTTCGGCTTGCAGCTTCTGCATATCCAGACTAGGAGTCTGCTCTGTTGTTGGTGTAGCTGTTGCTGTAGTTGGTGTTGTAGGCCCTGTCTGTTGAGGAGGAGGAGTAGTTGTTGGAGGGGCTTCCTCAAGATTGATTATTTCAGGAGGAGGCTGGGAGGTTTGGCCCTCTTCTTTTTGCTTTAATGCTGTCTGTAGTGCTGCCTTTGCAACTTCTGATTCTCCTAGTTTGTCTTGAGTCCGAACCAGCTCCTTGTACAGAGATATCATTAGATCTGTGGCATCCTTTTCCAGCCTTTGCTGGGCAACCTCATCTGTTTGCGGATGGATGGTAGCTGGGAGCTTGATTTTCTTTCTTAAGGCTGCCATGTCTGCATCCCTTAGCTTCAACAGTTCTTGGATACCTTTAACATCTTTAGGATCATGTCCCATTTCTATGATTACATCTTCCAAGGACTTGATTCTGTTGTCCTTGGCTTGTGATGATGCTCTCTCCAATTCCAGCTGAGAGGCTGTATTATCAAGGCTGCTTTTCAATTTGTAATTTTCCAATGTTTCATCTGCCAAGGAGGCATACACCATTTCACCAGTTTGTTTATGTAGTTCAATTTTATCCATAGGGTGTATGTCTTTGGCCAGAACCTCCATGTTGGTCCTTAGGTAATCCGAGGCAGATTGGGGATGCAGAGTTGTGGGCATGAAGTGACTCATGATCATTTTGCCTTCACTTACATCAAAGGCATACATGAGTCTTTGCTGATTGGTGGGAGCCAGGTTCAGCAAATGATTGTACAGCTGTATTTTAATAGGATCACTCCTCCTTTTAATGTCGATAAATTGCTGTTTGATGCTTACCTATCCTTCTTTGTGCTGGCTAGAGGAGCTGACCTCTCCTCCTATAGCTCTATCATGTTCATGCTGGAATGAACTGGCTGAAACTTCTCCGCTGGGTGGGCCCATGCCCGTTGCTTGTCTTATTGCTATGTCATCCTCTGGAAAGTCATTTAATCTTTGTCTTTTCTCTCCCTGATTGATGGATGAAGTCAGGGGAGTCTCTCTATCTCTTTTCCTGGTTAAGTCCTCCTTTTGTGGGGTTTGGAGGACCGAGGTATCAAAAGTAGTTTCTGCCCTAGGAGGCACTATTGTCTGAGCCTGTTGCTCAGTGGAACTTGGAGCATCAATCACTCTTTCTTGCTGCAAGGGCTGCTGTTTATTATATTGTACCTCTTCTTGCTGCTGCCCTTCTCCCTGCTGCTCCATCTCTTCTTGCTGCTGTAGCAATGTCTCCACTTGCTCTTCTGTCAATGGAGGTGGCTGCTCCACCTGCTTCCCTTTATCTTTGCTGGCTGTCTGCGGTGCTTTCCCGGCAGTTTGCTGCTGTGTTGTTGATGATGTAGGAGCTGCTCCAAGCTGCTTTTTGTATGAGAGGGGAACCTGTCCACAAGTTTCTAAGTCAGCTTCCTTTTGAATATTTCTAGCCTCTCTCTCTAGTAGCTCTTCATCAGTAATTTCCTCTTCTAGGGTACCTTCTTCCCAACTTAATGCATTGGCATAGTGTTCAATCTCAGGTTGTCTCTTGTGTGCATAGCTACCCAATTTGTATTTTATCCTCCTGAGGGAGACAAAATGATTGGGGTCATAGGGTATCCATTCAAAGCTAGTTTGCAGTCTGAGGCCCTCTAGGATATTGTTTGCCTCTTTCCACCCCTCTTTTCTGTTGTATAGGAAAGGACCCAGCTGGCTCCTTACTTTTAACTGTGACTTCTTGTTCTTGCTCTGAAAATGGAGGTAGTCTGAGTTCCCAAACTGTCTGAAATATTCCAAGGCAAAAAGCCTCATGGGGACATACCTTGGCAACCTAAACGGGTTCAACTCACAGCCATATATTCTGATGACTGTGTGGTTTTGGTAGAGGTACCAATTACCAATGCTGTAGGATTTATTCAAATGGAGAATTCTCCTCATGTCATCAGTTAGTCTTGGAGGAGGAATACCATGCAATACTGTCATGGCTGGATAAATGAATAAGTCAATGAACTCAGAGTATGTGTAAGGTGATATAGAGGTATGATGAAAAACAGAGGTCCAGAACACAACTGACCTTGGATTTCCCTGGGCATTGAGTTGCTTCAAAGGAAAAGAGAAGGTGGCTGGCTGATAAAACAAGAATAGGTGGTATATGTATGCGGTATACCTGAATAGTCTTTCCCTCTTCAAGTTCATAAACTGGTCATGGATTTTATCTGCAATGTATGTAGCATAGTCATAATGTACAGCTGGGGGCTTACCAGGAGAGAATAGAGACAGCATTGCCATTATGCTTTCATCCACATCCTCCATTCCCTTGAATCCTAGGGCATAGCTGATCAAATCCACTAACATCCTGCCCAATTCATTCAAGTACTGATATCCAATAGGAGGAGTTCTGACGGATTCAGAGCCTGGTTTTACAAACAGCTGATTGATTTTAATGAGTTGGACACTTGACAGCTTGCTCCCTTTCTTTATCAAATTCTGAATATGGAGGGGGGTCAATTGCTTGGCAGTATGGAAGTGCAGCATCTCATTTATACTCTCTGGGGTGATATGGAACAGGACTGAGCCTGTGGGGCTGATGACAGCTCTTTGGCTTGGGTCATAGCATTCCTGGCAGCTGTAGACCAACTCTGGCATAGGATTTACCTGGGGGAGGTTGTAGATGGGCAAGTTTGAGTCCCAAATCCCCAAGATGTCTGCTCCACTCAGGTGCTGGGCTTTCAACTCATTCAGCATCTGAATATTATATTTGGAGCCCATAAGAAACCAGTCCAGCATTTGATAATCCATATCTCCCAGGGCTTTCCATTCTAATTCCTGGTGAGGAGCGTTGAGGGGCTTGATATTCAGAGCAATAGGAGTGTCCATGGTTTTCTTTAAGCTCAACAACTGAAAGTGAACGGCTTAAAAGGATCAGCACAGAACAGAAGTGATTTTTGTAAAAACAGTTTGAGTTTCAGGAACCAGAGGAGGAAATTATACAACAGCAATTGAAATACTGTTTATATCAGGAACAGGGCTACTGTCTGGTCTCACTATGTCCTCTTCAGCAGGTGAATTCAGTAAACAAAAGTCTTTCGGGAATGCGCAGAGAATACCTTTTTTTAGTGAAAATACAGGCAACAAGGCTCAGCTGGCGTTTTTGGACTTCACAATTACAAATGGGGTATATGCAGAGGGAAATGGCCGGTGAAATTATGAGTTTTATCGTCTCTTTAGCCCTCTGAGTAATTTTATTTTCAACTGCAGGCGTATGGAGGATAGAAAACGAAAAATACCTGGTAATTCACGAGCAGAGGTCGTGCACGCGTGCAAGGTTGGTGCTGTGGAGGTCGCCTTGGTCAACTGAGCAGGTTGGCGGATTTCAGGACGTAAACGGTCATGCAGAGGAAACAGTAGAGAAATGCATAAAAAATGGAAAAAAAGGCGTTTTTTGGCTTAATATGGGCTTTTTACGATTTTGGCGCTTTTTTAGTGATGACGTCAGCATGACGTCATTGGTGGGTCGAGGTCAAGTGACGTCAGCTGACGTCATCGGGTGACGTGGCGGTATGTTGTTGGTCCATGGAGGATGGTGCGGTGGCAGCCACGTCAATGGCGAGGTGGACAAATAACGGAGATAAGGACAAGCGGACGTGACGCGGGGATATGCTGTTGGACAACGGTTGGCGGTTAGGACCGTAGCGGTTACGGTTAAGGCTAGCCGCTACGGTCTCTCGGAGCGATTTGGGTATGGTCCCGGAAGTGTCAGGCCTTGCTCCGAGAGCCTTCATCGTGCGACGCGTGGACTGGCCCTGACGTGACGCAACGTCACGTTCTCGGGCGCTAAAGGTCCGCTGCGGGGGCTGCTCCGATATCACTGTGGATCGTCGGATCCTTAGGATCTGATCCGACGGTGGGCGGAGCAACAAAGTGCTCGGGTTATATGCGCGGGCGGAAAACTTCAGATTATGGGTTTTTGTAAGGTTTTTCAATGTATTTCAATTAAATTGAACCCGCGCGCTGATGCTTGGAATAAACGCCAAGGGGGGTTTTGGACCTTGGTAATTTTTGCAAAGAGGGTTTAGGGGTGAAAAGGGGTTTTTATGAGGTTTTCTTAATGCAAATGAGGGTTTCAAAGGTAAGTTGGGCTGTAGCAAGGGGGAGTGGGATGCGATAGGTTCACCAAAGTGACCAGAGGTCATTTTGGTTCCTCTTTTTTTTAAGAACATATGGCTATAATGCCAAGGGAAGGGGTATTTATAAGATTTGGGGCTTTATACACCATAGTGTTAATATTATTAGGGGAAGGGTAAGATAGGGGAGCTATATAGTAAAATTAGAGGTTAATATGAATGAAGGGAGCAAATGAAGGGGATCTCACTGAGTTTATCTGAAATTGATTTAGTTTAGAGACTAGATCAAAATGAAAAGATTTTAGACAAGAAATGTGGCTTCCGAATGAACAAGAACCACCATAAAACCATGATCTTTCTCCAAGAATCTCAGCTGAAAAGGGAATGTTAGTAATGAAATGAAGGGGGAAAGGGAGGTTAGTCATGCTCCTTGCTGCAATTTGATGGAATTAACCACTTTGTCTATTGATAGATTTTGCCTTGGCAAAACACCTTTTGACATATGTGCAATGGTGGAAATACCCTTTCTGCAACCACAACTGCTTACCCAACTATTTTCCTAGCATTTTTTGTTTCTCCTTGGAGGGTGCACTTGGACTTGCAAACCCTTACTTGCCTTTTCTTTTCTTTGGCTTTTTCTTTATTCTTTTCTATCTACTTCTACCCTTATTTCTTCCAAGGTCCCAGATTGAGCTGTTGGGAACCTTCTCTTCTCTACCTGAACTACTTGTCTGCCAAGATTGAACAGTTTGGACAGACTCCTTTCTCTATTCTACAACAAAAAATTTAAACATGGCATGATCCAGATTAGACTTTTGGACCATCCATCAAAACTTTGAGGCCTTACCAAGTTATTGTCACAAATCAAACTTTGTAGGAAATATGTGATGTTTGAGTCATCAAAGCAGAGCATATTTAGACCTTCCATAGCCAATCATGAAATATGAAACCTATTGGTATAGGTATCCAACAGTGGCTCCACATGGGGATGGTTTTTCTTTTGAAAGACCAAGAACAGCAGGTCAGATTGCCTTGTTCTTGACTGCTCCTGCCAAAACTTTGGAACATGCTATTTTGAAATGCCAAAACTGTGCTCTTCCTCCTTGGTGTCCTCTGATTCTAATTACCTTTGCTAACAGTCAATAAACTTGGAAAAGTGCATTTTCATAATCTTAACAGAAAATAATATGTACATCCGCATATATACAAGGGAAACTCAAGCTGCACTTATGGGTGATATTCAAAATAGTGCTTCAACATCCTGCCATTGACAGGACCTTCATCCAAATCAGTATCATTTAAGCTTTTTAGGAAGTAAGTGTTGTTACCTTGCACTGCTTGGACAACAAATGGTCCTCTCCATAAAGAGTCAAATTTTCCATGTTTTCCTTTCTCTTCTCTTCTTGCATCCCACTTTAAGACTTTGTCCCCCACATTGAAATCTTCTGCTTTGGTTCTTCTATCAAAGGCCTTTTTCAATTATTCTTGTAATATCTGCACTCTGCTGAAAACTTGTTCTCTAGTTTGCTGTAAACAGATTATCTGATTGATCCTCCTTTGCATATCATTTGGCTCCGCTTGGCTTTCTTGCAGAAGCTTCATAACCGGCACTCCTAGTGATGAAGGAAATTTGGCTTCTAATCCATAGACTAACTCATATGGGCTGGTCCCAATTGATCTTTTTGTCGTTAGTCTGTCTGCCCATAACGCATTGACTAGTTTCTTATGCCAGTTCTTTTTGTTCTCTTCTAGCACCTTCTTTATGATATTTATTAAGCTTTTGTTTGATGATTCAGCAAGGCCATTTCCTTGGGGATAGTATGCAGTAGAATGGCCCAAAGTAATGTGAAATTTATGGCAGAAGTTCACCATTTTCTTGGATCTGAAGGCAGCAGCATTGTCTGTTATTATCTTGTCTGGACAGCCAAATCTAGCCAGTATATTGTTTTCCAAAAACTGAATGATTACTGAGTCATTTGCTTGTCTGCATGGGGCAGCTTCAATCCACTTGGTGAAGTAGTCTGTTGCTGTTAAAATCCATCTGTGTTGGCCTGAAGATGAAGGATGAATTTCCCCAATGAAATCCAAGCCCCATTGTTGGAAAGGTCTCTCTGTTGCAATGGGTCTTAAGGGAAGTGGCAGCAACTGTCTTTTGCCCTCAAAGAGTTGGCATTTGTGGCATGAGGCTGTGAATTTCTTCACATCAGAGAACATGGTGGGCCAGTAATAACCAGCCCTCAGTATTTTATCCACAGTGGACTTCCAGTACAAGTGTCCACCACAGTGTCCTGCATGAAACTCCTGCATGATATTGTTAGTTTCATTCTCCATTAGACAGTGCAGCAATATCCCTTCATGGTTTTTCCAAAGTAAATTTCCGTCCATCACACAAAATCTAGATGTTTTCATTTTTAGGAACCTACACTTAGTTCTAGACAGTCCTGGGGGAGCACACAGGTTTTGTAACACATAACAGATATCAGAGTACCAAGGAGATTGTTCAAAGGCTACATTGATCTTTGGAGTCGCCAGCTCTGTTTCACTGTCCAGCTGATTGATATCTAGGGCCTGGAAATTTGATTCTGTCATTAATTTAGCCAAGCCTTGTCTTTTTATTAGCTTTGTAGGTTTTATTTCAATGTCAAATTCTAGTATGTTTGCAATCCATTTTCCTCTTCTGCCCTCTAAGTTTTCTTGGGTGAGAATGTCTTTGACAATAGGACTTGGTACATAAGCCACAACATGGGAATAAAGGATGTAAATCCTAAAGTCTTTAATGGCTTTGACCAAAGCATAGGCTTGTTTCTCCATAATTTGATATTTTAGAGGGGCATCTCTAAGAGCCCTGCTGAAGAAGGCAATAGGCTTCTCATTCCCTTGGTCATCTTTCTGTAATAAAACAGCAGCAATAGTATGCTGGGAGGCAAAAGAGAAAATGATAAAGTCTCTGTCAAACTGAGGATTGGTTAACACTGGGGTTTGAGTCAAGGCCAATTTTATACTTTCAAAGGCTTGTTTTGCTTCAACAGTCCACTTTACTTTTGAATCCTTTTTTAGCATGTTGTTTAGTAATCTGATTAGTTCTGCTAAGTTCGGGATAAACCTTCTTAAAAAGTTAATTTTTCCTAAGAATCCCTGCAACTCCTTGACATTCCTTGGGTGAGGCATTTGTAGGATAGCTTGTATCCTGTCTGGATCAATTCTTATGCCATCTTTTGAAATAATGTGCCCTAAGAGTTTCCCTTCTTCCAAGCCAAATAATGATTTCTTGGGATTTAAAGAAATACCATATTTCCTGCATGTTAGGAAAATCTGTCTCAAATGTTTCAGATGTTCTTGGTCGGATTTTGAAAAGGGTGTAAGATCATCTAAGTAAATGACTAGGAAGTCATGAATCTCTTTTGCAAAAGCAATGTCCATTGCTCTTTGAAAAGTTGCCCCTGCGTTTTTCAGTCCAAAGGGCATTTTTACATACTTGAAAGTTCCCCATGGAGTTGTAAATGCAGTTTTGTCTTGATCCTCAGGGTGTACTAGGATTTGATTAAAGCCTGAGAATCCATCAAGCAATGACATCCTTGAAGCCCCCACCACTCTCTGGAGAATGTGATCCATTTTGGGTAAAGGGTAGTTATCTTTGAGTGATACTTGATTCAGATTCCTTAAGTCTACACAAAGTCTAATCTCACCAGTCTTTTTCCTTGTAGGGACTAAGTTGGAAATCCATTCAGAGAATCTGATTGGTGCTATTATGCCAGCTTTGAACATTTTTTGCAATTCCTTTTCAATGGAAGGAAGGAGTATAGGATTGATCCTTCTCAACTTCTGTTTGAATGGTTTTTGATTAGGCTTGAGGGGAATGGTATGCTGAATGACAGAGGTATCATAGGACTTTAGATCCTCATAACCCCATGCAAAAACATCTTGAAACTCTTTAAAGAGGTCAATGTATTTGGGTTTTTGATCAGGGGGCAAAGAAGCAGATAGCTTTATTATTTTAGGCTTGTCAATAGTACCAATGTTGCATTCTTCAATGGCTGCATCTAATGGCTGCATTTTTGGCTTCCTAGGGATGTCATTTGAATCAAAAATGTCCTCTAGCGGGGTAAGGCCTATTGGAAGGAAATTGTCTTTGAGTTGTATGATTTCAGCTTCTGCGCTGGTCACCTCTTCACAGTCAATTTGGTGAATTTGCTGAATGTTTTTGTTGTTGAAGATGGTTGGATTCAGTAATTGTTTTGCTGTTCTGGGTGATATTGGATGAGCCATCTGTTGGAACAATATTTGTGATTGACTTGCTGTCTCAAGTATTTGTGATTGATTTGCTGATTCGGTGTCAATATTTAATCCTGCAAACTCTTGTTGTGAGGTTAGAAAATTGTTTATTTGTATATCATTCTCAAATACTTGCCATTCTTTGACATTGTTTGGAATAGAGGGTCTGTATCTGACCTCGGCTGTGAAACAGTTATTGGGTTCTAGTGGAAATTTGAACGTGCTGGCAAATGTTGCCAAACTGTGTGCATGGAGATTGTGGCCCCTTGAAATTTTTGTGATAAGGAATTCAGAGAAAGTGTCCAATATTTCAATTACAGCAGACCTGTAAGACCTCAACCTTTTGTCATTGGTGACGAAATTTCCTTTCACTTGTTGAATCACTAGATCAGAGTCTCCCATGATCGAAACCGTAGGAGCTTGTAGTGCCTTTACTAGCTTGAGACCTAGTAACAGAGCTTCATATTCTGCCATGTTATTAGTGCATCTAAAGTTTAATCTATAAGCCCTGCCTTCTGCATGGTCTTTCCCTTTGTTATGTATCCAAACTCCAGCTCCTGCCCCTAACTTGTTAACCGAGCCATCAAATTCTAGGACCCACAGGATATCTTGTTGAAAAGGAGGTTTAAAAATCTGTTCATGGGATGGCCATGTAAGCAGGAGTTGGGGTTTCTTTTCCCGCTTGTTTTCTAGGACAGTTTCATCACTTGTTTGACAATCTTTGACAATTAGAGGAGGGATAATGTCTATTGTTGGACTGATTAATGTTTTATGGGTGCTACTTGCTTGATTAATGTTTTGTTCTTGCAAGAGTTTCTTAGTTCCAATATCATTGTTTGAGAGGTTTGGACTGTCGTTGAAGAGAATGAACGAGTCTATGTCTGAATGGACAGCATATACAGGAAAGTTTTGAGGCTTTTCCTCACTGCTGACCATATATTTCATGAGTGTTTCTCTGTAGAGTCTCTTTGGTTGCCCAAAGACAGATATGGTGGCATATGACATATCTAATTGCAGGGAGCCTTGGAGTTTGGCTCCCCATGATCTTGACAACAACATTCCATACTTAGGTGGGATATCAGCAACCACCACATCCATTAGGATTGTCTTGTTTGGAAATTGAACTAAAGACACACATAAATCTTTTATAAGACCTAGGCACTTGACTTGACTAGAGTCAAAGGAAAATAGGTCCTTGTATGGTCTTGTTATATCCAAATTCAATCTTTCCATGACTGCTTTTGGCATGAGGTTATGAGAGGCACCTGAGTCAAACATCGCGTTATGCAGTATTTTGTCATGAATATGCAAGCTGACATAAAAAGGTAATATCCCTGTAACTGCTGTTTTTCCATCTACCTCTGGGCCGAACAGTAATTCCGGAGTGTCATCTAACACATTTACATCATCTTTGCTATCAGTGAGTTGTAGGGATTTCTTAATCTGTTGTTTATATATGTCATGCTTAGCTAATTCTAAGAGGGGAATTGCTATCTTTAGCTTGCCAATCTCTGTGCTTAGGTCAAAAGGTTTTTCAGCTTGGGTTTTGGAGTTATGGATGGCAGCCCTTTCTTTGCTCATTACATCTCCTTGTTGGTTTTCATCTTGACTTTGAGACCTGTCCCTTTTACTCATGTCTGGAGGGGTAATATCTAAATCAGGGTGAGAGGACGACGTTGCCATAGGCTGATGTAGTGGTGACAAAAGTGTGGTGATCTCTTCAACCACTACTTCCTCTGTAGGCAAGTTTGATTTGTCATTAGCTTCTGTGACTATGGTTCCTTTAGACTGCTGTTTGTCTTTTATCTTTTCAGGCTGATTTACATTTACAGTCCTACTCCTTAGTTTGTACTGTTTATGAACTTCATAGACGACACTATCATATCCTTGTTTAAAATCAAAGGATTCTCCTGATTTACTTTGGAATATTTTGATTTCATCATCCTCGTGATCCTCTTGTGTTAAGAAAACCTGGCTTTTACCATCTAGACCCATTAGATTAATCTCAGGGTCTTCATTAGGTTCAGTTGATGTTGAAGTTTCTGCATAATTTTCTTGGAAAGGGGGTCTAATGTCTTGGTCAGCACTTGTTCTACCAATGTTTTGGTTTTGGGTTCTCCTAAAATTCGGATTTCTAGGAGGGTTGTTTTGTGGTGCTTCCCATGATGACTTTCTTTCAACTGATTCCACTCTTTCACCCAACCTCTTCATGCTATTTAGTATTGCATCCAGCTTTTGATCAAAGCCCGAGGGTTCTTCTTTAAAGGCAGTCCTTTTCTCCAATTTTGCCCTGTTTCTTTTGGCAATTAGGTTAGCTTCCACTGTGACAGCAACCCTTTGAGCTTCTTCAAGGGTTGGAGGATCTCTTTCCTTCAACTGATAGGCCATGTCAGGGTCAAAACCATCAGGGAATTTATACAGGGCTAAATCAGGAGGAGGCCTTAAATTCTGTGGAATAGCATTATATACATTGTTAAACCTAGCACAATATTCCAAAACTGTCTCCTGGGGACCTCTCTTAATAGTGTCATATTCACCAAGTACGTGGAGAGGATCTTTCTTTTTCTCCCATCTCTCAGTAAAAGCTTCGTAAAGCTGATCAGGTGTTGTAATGGAGTTTGCATTGAGGGATCTGAACCAAGTTCTAACATCCCCAGTTAAACTTTGAACAAAAATTCTCATTCTAACAGTGTCATCATCTATTTCATAGGTCTCAAAGTGATCTTGCATTTTCTTGGCATGCTGGATAGCTGTTAGAGAGCCATTTGAGTCAAAATATGAGATTTTACTTTGATAATCTTGAGGTAAGGCCACAGCATTAGCTGGTATCTGCAGAGGTGCATACCTGTTAGCCATATTTATGAGGTTTAGAGGGTTAATAGGAACAAATGGGACATCAGGGATCAGTGGTATAACAGGGTTAATGGGATGAGTAGCTAGTGGGAGACTGGTCAAAGGAGTATGTGCAGTGGATGCAGATGTGAGAGGAGGACTTTGCGATGTTGATGATGAACTAGGGGAACCAGGGGTGGACCGGAAAAGAACTTTGCAGGGAGTGGGAATGAGGCTGGGATGATCCGAACTTATATTTGCATCAGCAGGCTCTTCCTACTTTTGCTGTCTCTGGATGTTTCTTTGGATGGTATTTGGATTATCAACAATGATGGGTGGTTTAGGGTCAGGGTTTGCCCTAGTATGTCGAGGATTTTTCTTAGGAGCCAGCTTCCAACCTGTTTTTGGGATTTTGTAGGAAGTTTTTATATCTGCAAGGACTGGATGAAGATTTTGGAATGGCTATATGTCTTCAAAGCTAAGACGAAGATTTCCCAAACAAGCTCCTCCCTAAAGCTGTTAATGTGATGCATAAACAGTTCTAAGGCCTCTTGGCTGATTTCAGGTTTGATGGTAACTTTGGAAAACAGATAGTAATTGAAAAATCCTAAGAAGTTCCCCAGTGGAGTCGCCAATTATGTTAACACAATCTAGATGATTTCTAATCCTATTTGATTGCTTCCACTCGATGCATTTATTTCAATCTAGATGTTGATTTCTAATAATAATTGATTTCTTGCACTAGATGCATTGATTTAAATGTAGATGATTTCTAAGCCTATTTTATTGCTTGCACCAAATGCATTGATTTCAGTGTACATGGTGATTCCTAATCCTATTTGATTGCTTACACTAGATGCATTGTGTAATGAACCTCCCAAGCCTACCCAGGAAACCCGCCCATAGGCTCTAAAATTTTAAATTTTCTACTTCGTTTTCACTAAGGATTTTCCCTTTACTGCACATTATATGTTCCCTTAAACTTTCATGACCATTTTTTTCTTCCGCATCTATACTTATCGACATATTCTTAGATTTCTTATGACCAATATGACATTTCTAAACTGGTCTACATGCTCCATGGTCTCAATGAAATCATTTTCATTACTTTACTTAGTCGTATTCTTTAAGCATAATGATATAAATTGGTGCAAGGAAAATAGACCTAACATGTAATAACCCACAACATTTGTTAGGTAGTTTCCACCACCAACATGTTCTAACTTAGTTTTGATGTAGCTAATTTAACCATGCATCAGAATCAGCTAACCTTAGAGCATGCTATATTAAATTTAAATGGTTACTAGGTCTAGATTGAATAGCTATGAACCTACCATAAACATGTTAGTGTAAGTAGATCTATCCCATTGACTCTATTTATGGATGTAATAGAATAACATACGTAAGGATGAAACCATTGACATAATTACAGATAACACTACCGACATAACATATGTAATATAAATATAGAATCATTATCGAGATAGCACATAAGTTAGAAGTAATACATATCCACTATCCCATCCAGCTCAACATACTATAGTCTTCTATTAATTTAACTTGAAAACAAATTAAAAAGCATAAAATGCAATTCGTTTCATACCAATATATAACGCAACATCTATATAACTGGAACAAATAATAAAGATATAAAGTGTAAGAGGCCATCATACAACACATTCCATGCATGTGATTCCATCTAAAACAATCACTTGGAGGGAGGAGCACCACCACCCAACCGTGAATCACTTCTGATTCCTCCCAAGCTGAAATTCTTGCTAAGGATCAACAGTCCTCAATTAGTCGATGCACTGGTATTTAATACCCTCTTTCATGATATAGTTTCCATTAGATGTGTCCTTCTTTTATGGACTTTTCCATCTTCCTAGGTATTTTTCGGAAAATTTCGTCTTTATCTCCCACGAGGCTTTTCCTCATAAAATCTTTCCTTATCTCCGGCAAAGCTTTTATGTCCGATGGATATTTACCTCACATCGATCCAATGGATCTCCAATCCATCCAAGCTTATCTAGAATCACATATAGAAGCTTTATCATGAAAGATTCATCTCTATCCCATTCCACTTGGGATTTGTCAAGAATCTCCTCTTTATTGGTCATCCACCCTCGAGGTGATCTATTTTATTAATTTATTTAAGAACACATTTTCTCTTCATAATACATATCACCTAGCTTTCTTCAGCTTAGGTTTAGAATAATTTAATCCACAAAGGAGGGTATCACACCTAACTTTCCTCAACTTAGTTTTACAGTAATTTAGCACACAAGGGAGGTGTGTTACATACTCCTCCCCTTAAGTTTTACACCTTCCTCAGTGTATCATTGCATCATGTCCTCGTTCACAGGTAGCTAGTTTCTAAATCAATGGCTCTCATGGCTCTGCCATTTGCTGCAATTTTCCTGATCTACATCGGTCACAAGGAGTGCTCCTCTCCCATATCTACATTGATCATCAAGAGTGCTCCTCTTCCATAGCTACATTGGTCACAAAGAGTGCTCCTCTTCCATAGCTACATCGGTCCTTTCATAGCTACCTATAACATTGTTTTCAAACCATTTGTGAGAATTTATAGATGCAAAATTTTAACTATGATACATATCATAATCTGTTACTTAATATTACTAAAGAAACTATTGCTCATTTTTCATTTTATCTGAAGAATGCATGTTTGCTTTTGGCATTCTTCCAAGCCTTTGTGTTCTTTGTTGAACACCTGCTTCTTGCATTTTCTCTGCATACAACACATCTGTTAGCATATTTTCCACATCAATATGCCTGCAATGCCATAACAAATTAGTTCACATAACAATATATATATATATATATATATATATATATATATATTCATGTTATATGTTCATCATATATACTCCTCATAATCGTATGTATGCCAAACTTAACCATGGTTACGTATCCTTGAACCACTTCTTACTTTCCTTCTGCGCAACCACCTAGTCGGTTGTCCTACCAAACATCTACTGAATGTCTTCATGCATGCCTACACACAATGTGTATTATACACCAATATACATATCATATTTCAAACATGTAACATATGTAGTGATACGGGTACCATATGTACTGCTGTACATAGTACTATCTGTGCTACAACCCATCATACCATTCCCATGGTATCAACTGCATGACAAAACTTTGTCCACATGTTTTCCTACCATGTTAGTATCACACCAAACATTCTCTTATGGTTTTCTAGAAATTAAAACAACTGTGCTCGGTCGACAAGGAATTTTTATGAGCATGCTTCATTTCTGTAATAGAGAAAGTTTTGTCAAGTGCAGATCATTTGCAGATTTCATTTGGTTACAATATCAATACTATAGTATTGTATTCATGCATTTTTCATCATACCTACTTCTTAATGTCCTAAAGCGGACTATTAGCTCATATATTTTTAGGTTTAATAATTATCAGATCATAGTTCATCTCGTATGATTTACTATTTCCCTCTGTATTCCTCAACAACTTGCTCGCCATGCATAATTTAGTGTATTTATACCTGAAAGTTTTTACTACTTTCAATCCTAGACCCCTTTAAGTTGTAAGTGTTTATGATCTCTGGGTTCTTACATGTTAGCTCCTCTTTAACATTAAATCACCCTTAACCAAAATAAGTGTTATCTATTTTATGAATTCCTGTTTGAATTATGCAACATTTCTGATGTTGTCTAGACACATTATCAATGCAATCCAATAAGACAACCTCTCAAAATTGCTTGGTGCTGTTATCACTCCAGGAAGATCTCCTAGGTTGTAGCTCGAAGATGCCTGGCAACATATAAATCTTCAATATTGTTCTCTGAACTATTGGAATGGATGATGGTTTGGATCAAGTCAGATGACTGTTTCAACTTTGTTTTCACTCAAGACATGCATGAACACCCTTAGCTTTAAAAGGCTTTAGACCACTAATGCTCAATAGTTTATAGATTCCATGGATGGATGGAGAATATTGATTGTACCAGCAGATGCATATATAAACACATATGAATGGCTAGCTACAAGAAGTAAATGAATCTTTCAAATATAATTTATCAACGCAGAGATAAGATGACAGTTATCTGGCATTAGACATAGAAGAAAACATGAATAACCTATTCAAGTGAAAGCTTAGAACAGAAGAGAAAATGGGAATTGAACATGTAACAGAAAAAGAAGCTTATATTGCTAGAATGAAGAAGAGAAGCTAGAGTAGCAGGGTATCCACAGTCCCCAAAAGTTGAACCTTTGTTACTCTGAACTTTCAAATATTTATAGGCCTTTTTACAATGCTCTCGGGCCTTCTGAGGCTCGAGAGGTGTTAATCTATCCCCTCTGTCCTTTTAACTATTTGATGCCCTGACTAGGCAAGCATGGGCTTAGAAGTTTCTTCTTCTGACAACATAGTAACTAAATTTTGGTAGTTTACTGCGCTGTCTGGGAGCTTGCTCATGCAAGCGATGCTCCATGCTCATTTGTTGGTTTGGATGAGGTGTGCTGTCACCTTTCCTGTTCCGGCCTTCTTTCTCACTGTCTTTGTCTCCCAACCTCTGTTATGTAATGGAATGGGTCTGCGTGCCTTTTGAAATCCTTTCAAATGATAACCATGACTTTTTATTTCGAAATTCAAAAGTCCTTGAACTCTGTCTATTCCTCTGTTGGGTCCGTTCTTATCGCTATCGCAAGTCGCTAATGGCATGTTCCCAGTCTTCCCTTTGTATTTTGACATACTTTAAAAACACTGGAAATACATTAAAAATTGGCTTTGGAAGACCTGAAATATTATATATTTCCCTTCCAGAACCCTTTCGAGTGCAGGTCTTATTGCATCGGCACTGCCCCTTTGTATTTCCTTAAATAATGAAAATATGCAAAATACATATGAAAATGCCTTTCGACGGATTTCATATTTTATGCAATACTATGTATGTAACCGTCGGGTTTGGCTAATTGAGTCGCACATATACATGTGTATAGGCCCCACTTCATGGCGTTGCTCCGATGTGATATAGCAATGTGATAAATCGCAATTTCATGTCGCTCATGCCCCTGGCCGTTTGCTAGTGCTCTTTGTAATCTCTGATAGTGATCCTATGATGCGATGTGGGCCATTGATCTGCACACTTGATCGATGGTCCATGCTGCATTGCCAATTGTCGTCACCCATTCCATATAGTATGTGTCGATATCCACCGATTACCTCTATAGGTTGTGACCTGCCGATTAGATCTGGACCATTGATCGTCCAGATCTGACGGCTACTGTGCAAGACACTGTTTATGCCTCTGATACTTGGTTTTTCACTATTTTTATGTGTTTTTTGCCTCCCAATAGTGCTTTTCTACCATTCCAAGGTTTCTTCTCCTACACTAGTTTTGATCTTTGGCATGATCTTACTAGCTTTAAAAGACTTAAATAGCATATTTGGATCCATTTTGGGCCTCATGTCAACAAGGCTAACACTGGCTCCTTCTGGAGATGAAATCCTCGCTGTGAGGTTTCAAGAATCACGGACCGATGCCTTTTTTGTAAAACAAAAAATAAAATCTATCTCCTAGTGTTCCATTGGGCATGGAGTCTATTTTGCATAAAAATAAAAACTGAAAAACATATTTACAATATCAAGAACTGCCCATTGACTGGGCTATAAAAAACATCTCCTCCTTCCAGACTATGCAAAATAAAGGTATTGTTCTGCTGAATTTGAGTGATGACAAACAAACCTATTTATAAGGAGTCAAACTTACCATGATTACCTTTCTTTCCTTCAATTCATCCCATTTGAGAACCCAGTCACCAACTTTGAAATTGTCCACTTTTGCCTTCTTGTCAAAGGCTTCTTTGATTTTCTTCTGATGAACTTCTGACTTCTCAACCAGCTGCTCTATGATCTGTTGTAATTGAACCAAGTTATTCATTCTTATTGTCATGTAATTTATTTCATCCTGTTCTTTTTGAAAGAATTTGGCGACAGGGAGAATTAGCTGGATAGGAAAAACAACATCAGCGCCATGAACCAGCTTAAATGGAGAATTTCCTATGGACTTCTTGTTGGTAACTTTGTTAGCCCACAATGCAAATTTCAACTTGGAATCCCAGCTCTTTTTGTTGTCCCCCAACAATTTTTTTATTTCTTTCTCAATTAAAGGCAATAAGAGAGGGCTGATAGGTCTTAATTTCTTCTTAAAAGGGATGGTGTTCTTTTCCAGTGGAATCTTATGTGTCATAGGTTTTAAGATCACTGTATTCCTAGGCAAAAATATCAGAAAATTGCTTCATGAGGGTGCAATACTCGAAATTCTGGGCAGAAGACAAGTGAGTGGACAGATTTATATGCTTTGGATGAGCTGGACACCCCACATTACGTCTTTGAACAATAGACTCATTTTCTTTTTTGGCAGGCTTATAAGGTGCATCATTATGATCAAAAAACTTCTCTAGGGGCACCAATCCTTTGGGTATATGGTTACTAGGCAGCTGAACAATGCTATCGTGACCAATCTCGTCCTTTAGCTTGGACTGGTTGCATTCTTTAATGGCTTCTTTTCCTTGGTCAATGTGCATTTCAACAAATTCATCAAAGACTTGTAAAAGCCTATTAATTTCATCATCATCTTCAAAACTTTCTAGTATTTGACATTTTCAGGCAGAGATGGTCTATAATTCACCTGAATTTCATAAGTCAACTTAGGAGGAAAAGGAGGAATAAACTTGCTGGCAGACACAACACGGGAATCAGCAAGTTGGTTCTTCATTCTAGGAATGTAAGACATGCTGAAACTATTAAAAGAAACCTTGAGCTTCCATACCTCATCTCTGCATTCTTTCAGCCTTGGATACTTTGCTTGGAAAGTTTTGTTGACCTGCTGAATGATAAGGTCCGCATCTCCAAACAGTTTCAGACCTTTGATGCCCATTTCTTTAGTAGTGTTTATGCCCAATATCAAGGCTTCGTACTCTACGATGTTATTTGTGACTTGAAAAGTTAATTTGAAAGATAAATGAATGCATTCCTGTATGGGAGACACAAGGACTACACCTGCCCCTACAGCTTCCTTAGAGCAAGCCCCATCAAAGAACATGTCCCAAATCTGTGGGCCTTCTTCCTCTGTGATTTGGAAAACTGATTTTTGAAGCTACGTGGAGGCCAACTAGGATTATTCAATCTAAAGAATACAGGCTCCAAAATCAGTGTCGACAACATAGATGGGATGATTAGTGGGGTTCTTCTTATCACTGATGATATAAGCCAACTCAACTTCTCTGTATAATCTCCTGCTCTCACCTCCAAAAACTCGGATAGTAGCGTAGGACATATAACTTTGTAATGATCCACCTAATCTCTTGATCCAACCTCTGGAAAGAAACATGCCAAACTTGGGGGGTACATCTACTACCACAATATCCATCATCATGCTCTTCATCGGCAGCTGAGACAAAGTGATGGCTAGGTACTTGATTAATCTCAGACATTTCACTTTTCTAGAATCAAAAGAAAACAGAGCATGATAAGGCTTGGTAATGTCAAGACCCAACTCATCCATGACAGCCTTGGGCATTAGATTATGGTTGGCTCTAGTGTCCACAAGGAAATTGTGAAGGATTTTATCATGAATAGTCAAAGAGATATAGAATGATGGGGAGCTGTCCTCATAAATTTCAATAATTGGGCTGAGAAGAACCATTGGTTTGTCATCTTGCAGATTTACATAGTTGATGGAGGCTTGGATGGTATTAGGCTCAAGGGCCTCGAGGATGGATCTCTTGAAGCACTCATTATTCACTAGTTCAATCAGAGGTATAGGTATTCTTAGCTTCTGAATTTCTGATCGAAAACTGAAAGGAGAAGGAGACTTGCCAAGGCCTCTTACCTTGTGAGCTGGAGCTTTGAGCATGATGGGATCAACTTCCGGTCGCCTCTGCTTATTAGCTTTCTATACTGTAGGGACAACAACTCTTTGAATAGGAGTTTTCTTGGCATTATTCATCTTCGACCTCAGATTATGTCTGTGCTGATCTTACGTTTGCAGAATAGCTTCACCATCCCATTCTTGGTTGATCTGGTCATTGAATAATGAATTTTCATAGGTAGTTGAGGTAAAAAATGAGGCACTGCCTTTGTCGTCTAGACAATGGATCTCATCATCTTCTTCAAACTGCTCTTCTTCCATGACTACATTCTGGAAAGGGGTCTTCACCCTTTGGTCTTCATTGGCATCTTTTCTTCTTTGCAAAATCAAAAACTTCTCATTAGTTCTTCTATATGGATTTGGATTTCTAGGAGAAAAGGTATTAGGAACCCTTCCTTTCCCAGGGTGCTACTCAACATTTAATTTGGAGATTTCAAAGGCTAACGACTCTATCATCTTGGTCATTTTATTTATCTTGGGATCTGAAGATGATGAAGACTCGGCCCTCTGTCTTCTTCTATCAACATTTCCCTTGAGCTTCTCTACAGCCATGATGTTTGATTCTACTTCCAAGGTTGCATCTTGCATATCAGCCAAAGTAGCACATCGCCTCTCCCTCAACAATAGATAGAAGTCAGAATCAAAATAACTGGCATAGGTTAATTTAGCAGAGGTAGTGGTGGGTTTTACTTTAGCTACTATCTTGTTGTACATGCAGGTTAAATATCTTATTAAAATCAGATAGAAGCTCACCATTTTCCTTGTTTAAGTTACCAAACTCGGTGTGGTAGTAGAGTAGATCCTTATTATCCCCCCAATGCTTTAGGAATGCATCATCTAAAGCCTCAATATCTACTATAGATCTTGAGTTCATTTCTCTGAACAATTCTCTAGCATCTCCATCTAGGCTTTGGACAAATACTCTCATCCACACATCATGTTCACTAATGTCCAGGTTATCAGCATAGTTATAGAATGATTCAAGATGTTCCTCTACTATAAAACCTTCAGTCCTAGTGAACTTAGACCTATACTTCTGATATTCTCCAGTAGGCAAGGCATTCAAAGGAGTGGGCAGTACTAGAGGTCCATACCTAGGAGCTATGATTCTTTCCGTTTTGGTAGGTGCTTGTGGACCTGCCATAGCTGTGGCGGCTATAAGGGTACTAGCAGTCTGAATGATAAAGGGTTGAGGAGTGACTGATAAGACTAAAGGAGTATGATGGATAGGAGGAGAGGTTTCCTTTGGGCTTACAACAAAAGGAGAACCAAAAGAATAAGGAGCTTTATGAATCTCTAAGATTTTTTCTTCACTGCTAGTATTAGATGCTATAATCTCAACATGTATTTGTTCTATTGCAGGATTTTCTTGAAGAGATATGGAATATTGTTTAGATTTACCTGAACCTGATGCTCCTTTCTACAATACCTTTCTTTCTTTGATGATTTTTTCAGGTTCAGATACTGGGTCATCTTGTGGCTTTTGAGGATTTCTCCAAGTATGCCTCACAAACTGAGCCGGAACTATAAAGTGGAGTCTCCAAGAGGTTTTTCCTTTCGTACAGTCGCCAGATAGATGATTACAACCAAAAAGGTGCCCAGACTTTGTCTATCATCAAAGTTGGATCTGTGTCGTCTCCCAGGGAAGCTAAGCTTCAGTGTCCTTTCCCCGGAGGCGGTGCCAATTATGTTATCACTTCAGGAAGCTCTCCTAGGTTGTAGCTCGAAGATGCCTGGTAACATATAAATCTTCAATATTCTTCTCTGAACTATTGGAATGGATGATGGTTTGGATCAATTTAGATGACTATTTCATCTCCGTTTTCACTCAAGGCATGCACGAACACCCTCAGCTTTACAAGGCTCTAGACCACTAATTCTCAATAGTTTATAGATTCAATGGATACATGGAGAATACTAACTGTACCAACAGATGCATACATAAACACATATGAATGGCTAGCTACAGGAAATAAATGAAGCTTACAAATCTAATTTATCAACGTAGAGATAAGATGACAGTTATTTGGTATTAGGCACAGAAGAAAACATGAATAACCTATTCAAGTGCAAGCTTAGAATAGAAGAGAAAATGGGAATTGAACATGTAACAACAAAAGAAGCTTATACTGCTAGAATGAAGATGAGAAGCTAGAGTAGCAGAGTATCCACAGTCCCCAAAAGTTGAACCTCTATTACTCTAAACTTCCAAATATTTATAGGCCTTTTTACAATTCTCTCGAGCCTTCTGAGGCTCGAGAGGTCTTAATCTATCCCCTCTGTCTTTTTAACTATTTGATGCCCTGACTAGCCAAGCATGGGCTCAGAAGTTTCTTCTTCTGATAGCAGAGTAACTCCTTTCTAGTAGTTTGCTGCACTGTCTGGGAGCTCACTCGTGCAAGCGATGCTCCATGATCATTTGTTGGTTTGGATGAGCTGCGTTGTCGTCTTTCCCCTTCTAGCCTTTTGTCTGACTGTCTCTGTCTCCCAGCCTCTGTTATGTGATGGAATGGGTCTGCGTGCCTTTTGAAATCCTTTCAAATGATAACCATGACTGTCTTTTGTTTTACACAGAAAAAACTGCGAGACTATGAAATCCCACCAAGCTCTGCTTATTTCTGACTTCAAAAGTCCTTGAACTCTGTCTATTCCTCTATCAGGTCCATTCTTATCGTTATCGCAAGTCGCTAATGGCCTGTTCCCAGTCTTCCCTTTGTACTTTGAAATACGTTAAAAACACTGGAAATACATCAAAAATTGAGTTTGGCAGACATGAAATATTATATGTTTCCCTTCTCGAAGCCTTTCGTGTCCGGGTTTTATTGCATCAGCGTTGCCCCTTTGTATTTCGTTAAATAATGAAAATACGCAAAATACATATGAAAATGACTTTCGGCGGATTTCAGATTTTATACAATATTATGTATGTAACCATCGGGTCTGGTTAATCGGGTCGAACATATACATGTGTATAGGCCCCACTCCATGATGGTGCTCCGATGTGATATAGTGATGCGATAAATCACAATCACATGTCACTCATGCCCTGGGCCATTTGCTAGCGCTCTTTGTAATCTCCGATAGTGATCCTGTGATGCTATGTGGGCCATCGATCTACGCGCTTGATCGATGGTCCACGTTGCATCACCAATCGCCGTTGCCCATTTCATATAGTCTATGCGGATATCCGTTGATTGCAACCTGCTGATCAGATCTGGACCGTTGATCGACCAGATCTGACGGCTGCTGTGCAAGACACTGTTTATGCCTCCGATACTTGGTTTTTCACTATTTTTATGTGTTTTTTTGCCTCTTGAGAGTGCTTTTCCGCCATTCCAAGGGTTCTTCTCCTGCGCTGGTTTTGATCTTTGGCATGATATTACTCGCTTTTGAAGACTTAAACAGCATATTTGGATCCATTTTGGGCCACATGCCAACAAGGATAATAGGTACAAATTATGATATCAATCTATTTAAATAAATTATTAGATACCATTTAATTGACCCAGTGGTCCATACCATTTGTTCTACTTCATCAAATACTATGGTTTGCACTCAAGGATACTTATAGGTTCTATTATGGATATCCATCGAAAGATGGATATGTCCTGGAAATCTGTTTAAGTTGAATTTCCCCTTAACTATACTTTCTTCCAACTGAATAACAAATCACACTGTACGTAGATGCATTAATTAAAGGATTAATTTGAATGAAAATTTGTACAGGTTATATAGTCATGTACTATAACATGTTCTCACCATCCTTTACCATGGTATATACTTTTATAGCAATTATACCATTTATAAGTTGTTTTTATAGCATTATTATTTCCACAAGAAGTTTACCTTGATGACCCCTTAACCAAGCTTATGATAACAATATACCAACAATTCATGACAATGCATGAGTATACGTATCATACAATAATAAAACAATGATGCAAACATGGACTTCCTTTCTTGAATCCATCTATAATGTTAATACCATGATGATATATGTCAGTTACATCAATGTTTAAAATGCTCACAAGCTTTCTCAGTCAAAATTCTCATAACACATTCCTAAAATCATATACTAACCATATCGTACCAATGTGCCATATTTATCACAAAGGCTCATGGTCAGTACCTATCAGGGTAAGCTCTCTCCCATAACCATAGTAGCAAACTACAATTTTAGCATAGGCTTTGACATGATAGTAATTATTAACCATTATACCTTGTTAATTGCACTGTATCCACAATTTCTTATGCTATAAAGCATTCGAGAGTGGATGATTATCATACCATCATCACACGTTCCTCACCATAAGTGTAACATCCTATGGCATTGATCTTCCCAATCTATCATCTTCCTTTTTTGCTGCTTGTTTAGGGAAGATATTATGTAATCCTTAATGATTTCATTTTAAGGATTTCACCTCTTAAATGCAGGCCGCACTTGCCAATTACGCCAATGTGACTAAGAAACAATACACTACTCACAAATACTCTTAGTGTAAACATAACATATTCATGAGTTGTACCTTGCTTGCTTATCATTTCCACATAATAATTTATGCTAAATATTACCTGAGATATAATTCAGGCAACTAAAATTCCTATACATGGATGTAAAAGTCAATTTCTGCATACTTGCATTACATTCCACTTGAATAGATAATTCCTTCCACAATTCTAGGTATACATAAATACCCACCTTTAATTATCTATAAGTACTAACTTGTGAATAATACTATATCATAATCATTGTTGCTTGTCAATTCGAATCTTATCCAAATGAGAAGTTCAACGGTGAGTCTAGGAGGTGTCTCAATTCCTATCATGGAAGGGTTCTTTCCTGTTAAGTATTAACCCCAACACGTTATCTATATCTCCACGGAAACGTTCATACTGTTTGAGAATGACTTATAAGCTTAAAACAATCCTTTATATATATATATATATATATATATATATATATATATATATATATATATATATATATATCAATCAACAAGCACTAGAACTTGCTTCTTATTAGTTATTGTGGTTTACATATTATTGTATCAAGGATGCTTATATGTATGGGTATGCACTTCCAATGAAAAGGTCTTGTTATTATTTAATCAAATCTTTTTGAAACAATTACAACTCCAAACAATTATGCATTTTCATGCTCTTTATAATCTTAACACCATTCATGAGAACCTTTTTCATTGCATAACACCCTACTAGGGTTTATTATTTCACCTTTTATACCATCACCCTTTGATTTAGCCAAGTCCCTACCTCGTACTTGTAGAGGTGTCAATTTTATTTATTTATAATTTAATTATTCTTGGAGTAATTTTTTATTTATTTTTAATCAACATTATCTTCCCTTACATCTATTTCTATTTTAACATGAAATAGAGATTTATGGATTCAAAAATAAAGACGATTAAGTTCACAATTTTTTTCCACTCAATAGACTTGCATGTAGCCCAACCATTATTGTGAATATCAGTAAACAACAACATGAGCACCAGTTTAACAAATTTTCCTCTTATTTAATTGCTTTAACCCACCAAAACAAAATAGTGATATTTGAACTAACATGAACATTTATGTCTTTGTTTATCTTCCATGTTTTTGACCTAGTTTGAAATCTTACTGTAGCAATTCTACAATAGATATCTACCTAGTCCAACATATCTTGAACATACATAACCAATTTGTTTAAGTGGGTGCAAGTGTGAGAACACGCCTCATCCATTGAACATTCACATATACATAACAGTATACTCATATGATATTCTTAATAATTTATATGGCGATCAACTATAGATCCTGGAGCTATCCCCAACATGCATAATCTCAGGAATTTCACTGTAGGACTCATTAATTTGGCTCATAGTTTAAAATTTAATTTTTACTGTAGTCACTAATACATTAGATTCAACTATGACAGGAACATTAATTTCTATAACCCCAACGCTGGTTCGTGATGTGGTCTTTTACTTACTCAATAAAACAATTATGTTAGCTCCATTGTTAATCATATTCTATAGTAAAAGTTCTTGAATACCTTTAAAGGTTTAACCTTCAAGAAAAATAGAGATTAAACATTTAGATTTAACAGTATCTTGAAGCCTTCATAGAAACATACACATGCAATGCAGTTGCTACCAAGGAAAATTTTAAGGATGGAAAATTTTCTTGAAGTTTAGAAACATTCGCGAATATCACTAACCCCTAATATGCAAACTATAAAATGTTTATTGATATATTTGTAAAATCATTCAAATTTATAATGATTTTATATATATTCTCTATATAATGTTGGCAATTTTTAAGGTAAAATAATTTTATATTCTAAAATTTGGGCGAATCATCTTTTATAAAAATTGGAAATTGGCGAATATTTTTGTGGACAAATCATGGAAAATTAGCCCACTAGGTGAACATTAGCCCCTAAAATTTTCCATGGTTGCTACTGCCTAATTCCCACAGTTATGTCAGAGTAATACTGACATGGTTATCTTATGCATAACAAACCATCCACACATACAATCCATACAGTAATTACATATATACTCTGAAACTTAAGCTATAAGGTATAAAACATTAGAACATAATTATTTATGTATATTTTCTCATGTCGAGCGATTCATTATCATAATAGCACATAAATGGTAGCATATACACTAATGCATCAGTTCACATATTAAGTTCCTCTAATGCTTCATCTTGGTCTACCACAAGATGCCATGCTATCCCATGCATTCATACAAGAGAAAACTAATACAGACCATTTTGTTCATATATATCAGTGAATGTAAGTCTACAATAATTCTCATAGCTAAGAAACTCTTACAATTTCCTTTATACTAACGGAATCTGTAACCAGAAGGAAAGAAACACCATAACATTAGACAATCCACTCACTATAGAACCCTAATCCTCCAACTAGAACCCCATAATACCTCCAACCAAAACCCAATGAATTTATCCAAGACAACTACTCAAGGGAACTCAGAAGGCAGAGTCATTAAATGGTGGTACGTCTTATCAGCTTCGCCCTCTATCCTACCTGGGCAGTTTTTGACCAACAACTATTTATGTTTGAAAGCATCACTTACTCTTGGTCTTGCTAGACAACTGATTTAAAGATGGAGATAGTTCTTATTAACTATGCGTACCAAAGAATATGATTACGAGGATAAGCATTATCCTAAATGTCGAGCTTTTATCTGATTGTGAGGACTTGGGATAATGATCTCTACAATGCCACCAGAGAGCTGAATAAGGAAACAATGACTACCACTTTTCTCTGCGAATTTTCAGAGCCAATGTATTGGTTCTACGGCCAACACACGAAAGCAAGTAAAACCAAAGACAACAGTTGAGATCGGGGTACCTCCTTCTCAACACGTTGCATGATAATTTATATCCGAACTCACGATAATAATGCTCCAGGTGTGATTATCCACTCCAATTTGATTTTTAAATCATTTCCCCACTTGTGGTAATTGTTCGTAGTATAATCGAAAACTGCAACAGCCGAGTTTTCCTGTTGGGGATTTACAACTTATCCTTATCGACGTTGATGATTTTTCCCTTAACAATTCATTTCCATTGGTTTTTCCATTAACAATGATTTTTTCATTAGAAAATTCCTATTAACAATTTCTTTTCCATTGATTTTTCCTTTAACAATGATTTTTTCTTCAGGCATGAAATGGGACCCTTAACCTAGAATGGAACAATGATATGATAACTCCAAGCTCAGAGATATGAGGAAAAATTAGAAAAAAACCAATCCCTGTTAGGGGATGCCGTCAACGGAAGGTTAAAGTACTGCATGAGCCGAGCTAACACCGCCAATGCATCACAACACATCACTATTTGGCAGAATAGTTTTTTTTCCAACCATACAACTCTATCTCCCTCACAGGGTGAATCCACCATTAGAGGTCCTTAAATTCCCTACTCGAAGCTTGGTTTACCCCATCCATTTATTGGATTGGCTTGTATAAAAGCCCCACACATTACCCAATGAGACTATTACCCGTTGCTACTCGAGGAGACCACTACTGCGGTAGCCATTGACATTAGAGTGCCATTGACGTGTAGTGCACTATAGTCTCCTCCTTGGCATGGCTTGTCGCTCACCCCTCGAGGCTTGATTATGTACTTGGTGTTGGCTCTCGACTTGTGGCTGCGGTATGGGTATTTACATATAGTTGTACTTAACTACCTCAATAATCCCCTTTACACGCCTCATGGATGTAAGTGGCTCTTCGACTTCACGCACGATAAAAATATTCCTTTCTTCCCTTGGTATTCCATGTGTGAGTGCTCTGTCAATTCGCATGCTTTGATATTTTTCGATCTCGGATATGGAAATTGGGATTGGTTTCTTCTCAATAATTTGACCAAAGTTGAGTCCTTAGATTTGCAAAATATTAAACTTCTTACGTTGAGATAGGCCATACAGGCAGACCATATGTGATGAAGCGTTGGTTGGTACAGAGTTTTGGTCAACTTCCGGGTCAATAACTACCTTACTCAGTTCAAGCTCACGCACACACATATAATTACAGGTAGCCCTGTCTTTAAAACAATTCCCAAGAACATGGGTACATTCTCTTAAGTTCCAAAGTGAATGCAGAGATCGTTTCAATTTTCGGAAAAAAATACACGGTCCCCAGAGACAATTATTATCCCTCAACAAATATAAGAGATTGGGCCTGGTCATATTCACATGGATGCACTTGGAGGCAGATCTTGTAAAATTTTCCTATATGGACAAACTTACGGTTCAACCAATTTTGTATAGTTAAACGTCATATGTTTCAAACATGATTCAACAAGGCCTTAGGAAACAAACCCGCCATTGCCTCATCAGTTTTGCACGGAAACAATTCACACCGTGACACATATCAAACAACCTATTTCCACTAATCAGCGAGTTCGATTAGTGTGGTGTTTAAAGGTTTCCTTTAAAATACTCTCACCATATCATAGACACAAACTGGACCATTATTATTAACTATATTTCCAAAATATTTTGCACACGATTTTAAAGCATAATTTTCATTCTTTATAATCAAACCCTTTAGCAGTCAACATCTATATATATGTTGTTTAAATGTCCCTTTTAAATGAAGTCATATTTATGAGAGACATAAATATTGCATGCAACCATATATGTGAATATGGCTTTAACATTTTTAATATTTAGATTAATCTGAAGGAGTCCAGATTTAACACTTATACCAGAACCACTTTGTAAAGTTTTTGGTAATGAGGCCAAGTTTAGGCTTAAACTTGTCCATACCCTATGGAGGCGTATTGGCCCATAGGCCGCAAGGTTTGAACCTGATTTCTCAGATACCATTTGTAACGAGCCTCCTGAGCCTACCTGGGAAACCCACCCCTAGGCTTTAAAATTTTAAGTTTTCTACTTCGTTTTTGGTAAGGATTTACCCTTTACTACAGGTGATATGTTCCCTTAAGATTTCATGACCATTCATTTCTTATGCAACTATACTTATCGACATATTCTTAGATTTCTTATGACCAATATGACATTTCTAAACTGATCCGCATGCTCTATGGTCTCAATGAAATCATTATCATTACTTTCCTCAGCCATCTTCTTTAAGCATAATGATATAAATTGAAGGAAAATAGACATAACATGTAATAACCCACAACATTTGTTAAGTAGTTTCCCCCACCAACATGTTCTAACTTAGTTTTGATGTAGTTAATTTAACCATGGATCAGAATCATCTAACCTTAGAGCATGCTACATTAAATTTAAATGGTGACTACGTTTAGATTCAATAGCTATGAACCTACCATAAAGAAGTTAGTGTAATTAAATCTATCTCATTTACTCTACTTATGCATGTAATAGCATAACATACTTAAGGATGAAACCATTGACATAATTACAGATAACACTACCGACATAACATATGTAATATGAATATAGAACCATTATCTACATCACACATAAGTTAGGGGTAATACATATCCACTATCCCATCCAGCTCAGCATACTATACTCTTCTATTATTTTAACTTGAAAACACATTAAAAGCCATAAATGTCATATGCATAAACTGCAATTCTTTTCATACCAATATATAATGTAGCATCTATATAATTGAAAGAAATAATAAGGATATAAAGGGTAAGTGACCGGCATACAACACATTCCACACATGTAAATTCCATCTAAAAAATCACTTCGAGGGAGGAGGACCACCACCCAACCATGAATCACTTTTGATTCCCCCCGAGCCGAAGTTCTTGCCAATGATCAATTGTCCTTAATTGATCGATGCATTGGGTATTTAATACCCTCTTTCATCATTTAGTTTCCATTAGCGGTGTCCCACTTTTATGGATTTTTCCATTTGCCTAAGTCTTTTTCGGAAAATCTCATCTTTATCTCCCACGAGGTTTTTCCTCATAAGATCTTGCCTTTATCTCCTGCAAATATTTTATGTCCGATGGATTTTTATCTCCCATCCATATGATGGATCTACAATCCATCCAAGCTTATCTAGAATCACATCTAGAAGCTTTATCATGAAAGATTCATCTCTATCCTACTCCACATGGGATCTGGCAAGAATCTCCTCTCTCCTGGTGCTCCACCCTCCAAGTGATTTATTTTATTAATTTATTTAATAACACATTTCCTTTTCATAATACATGTCACCTAGCTTTCCTCAACTTAGGTTTAGAATAGTTTAACCCACAAAGGAGGCTATCACACCTAGCTTTCCTCAGCTTAGGTTTACAATCATTTAGCACACAAGGGAGGGGTGTTACACATTGATTTCAGTGTAAATGTTGGCTTATAATCCTATTTTCTTACTTGCACTAGATGCATTGATTTCAGTGTAGATGTTGATTTATAATCCTATTTTCTTACTTGCACTAGATGCATTGATTTGAGTGTAAATGTTGATTTCTAAACCTATTTGATTACTTGCATTAGATGCATTGATTTTAGTGTAAATGTTGTTTTCTAATCTCATTTGATTTCTTACATTAGAAGCATTTATTTCAATGTAGATATTTATTTCTAATTTGATGTAATTGGATGTATGATGGTACATTAATTTTAAAGTATTTGGATTAATTTTTTTTATTGATTTCAGTGTAACGACAAAACATCATTGACAATGTACATTGATTTTTGTGTTATAGTTACTCAACCTATTAATATTGTAGAGAGAGAGAGACAAGGTATGATGTTTACTACAATACCTTGAGCGAAATATTTAAATGTTTTACGATTTAACCTGTCCTTTTCATATAGTCGATATGAAAAAATGACAATCAATGTGAAAATATGTCAAAAGTAACAAGGGTGACAATAAGAATAGTAGAAGAAAATAGTTTGCTATTAATCATAATAAAGACTATTTGTATTTGACTATATTCTTATTATTCACATTTTTACATTATTACATTGTCACTTTACATTCAAAATTTTTATTTCATCATTTTTCATCATTAAAGATATTAACAATATTTATCATCTCACCAAATAGAGGTAACTAAGAGAATTTAAAATTAAAATGACCAGATTAATCTTAGACATATTTAGCATATTTAAAATGATTATATTAATATTAGATGAATTTACATATTATTGATCAAATTAATCATATGTTCATTATATTTTCTTTGGGGGCACACAAATGAAGCCATCCTAGATCCATCTTAACTCGTGAGTTTAGATGGATCTAGGCTGGTAAAAATAAAATGAATAGGGGATTGATGTTTGTTCATATTGTAATGTCGGCCCTTATGTTGCCCCATGGGGCCTTAATGGTTAAACCAATGGTAAATACATGACAACTTTCTCCTTGTGATGCAAAGCATTCCGATTCGGGTTGTCATATCATCTCTTCTTACATCGTTATAGGTTTATTAATGGGACATGAAAGCTTCATATCAATCCCCATTTTTCGAATTGCAGGGCACACATTTTAACACAACGAGAAATGTTACAGGAATTAAATTTGAAGGGAAACAAATATTTTCATTTGGAACCATAAAAAGATGTTTGTGAGAATCACTTCCCATCTCTGAAAGCACATTAAATCTATTACATAGTACATGAATCTATTACAGAGTACATGAGAATCAAAGAAGGGTAAGAAAAAATATTTGCCCATGTTACATGTATAACGAGATATCTTATAATTGAAATGACAACAACTCACGTAGCCTGTATGTTAAGAAATTCCAATAGAAAAAACACAAGATAACCGTGGAAAATAAATTATTGTACCTCTTCTTCCATGAATGTATCTGTCTACTAAGCTTGTATATGAATAACTCGGAGCCCTAACAAAACTATGTTGGACTAGGTAATGTTGAAGGAGTTGTAAGGGCAGGCTGGTTTGGAGTTCTTTGGAATGTTTCAGTGTGTGGAGAAATTGTTCCACCTGCTTGAGATAAATCAATGGCCTCCATGAATACTGGATGTTGTCATTCGATTCATGTGGAAATTTGGTACCGGAGGACAGGTGGTTCCCTAAGGCTTTGATCTTTGGCCTAGGGAAAAGTGTCCAAAAGAATTTAATTTTTCTCCTAAAGTGACTTTATAATTTTTATAAAGTCAAATCTAATTTAAAAGTGACTTTAATAAAGTCAATGAAAAATTAGAAAGGAAAAGTGACTTTGGAAATAAATGACTAAGTGGGTCTTTATTAAAGTGGGGTGAATTAAAAAATAGAAAGTGAGATTTAAATGAGCATTTAATCTTAGCCCTAGATCTCAATCTATTTCAACCATTGGATTTAGGGATCACCCAAAAGTCACTTAGGGTTAGATTAAAGGCGGAAAAGGACGAAAATTTCATTTATTCTTTCATGAGTAGATTGAGAGAAGGAGAGCAAGAGAGCAAGGGAGATTTCTGGACAGGGAGGAGAAGGAGACAACAGCTTGGCACACATTCCAAGGCAGCAGTTTAGCAAATCCGTACAGCTGAGTTAGCACAAAGTGAAAGGCAGATTTTGGCACGATTTTCTAGAAATCTGTACAGCTATTTGCATAGAAATCAAGGAGAAGTTTGCACAGAAATTGAGGAGCAGTTTGCTGGCACATTTTCCAAGGAAATCCGTACAACATATTGCTATTTTTTTGCATGCAAATCGAGGTTCATACAACGTATTTATTGCAGGTCGTACAACAGCATATAAGGCTGAAAGTGGGCATAAAAATTGAGGAGGTCATAGAGCATTTATTACTGTCCTGTTTTGTTGTTTGCTAGTATTTTCCAGTTGGCTCTGAGGCACAGAAAACGAGATAAGTTGTAAAATTTGCTTGCTGATTTTTTGCTGAATATTTCTCACTGTAAAAGAATTTTTCAGAAATAAGAAAGAGCTCTCAAACTAGTTCTCCCCAAGAGTTGTAGGGGGCTTTTCCAGGGTCACATTGACTAAAAATCACTGTGTTCAAATGTGTTAAATGGCTGTTTATACCTGCTGATTTTTATTTCTGCATTTTCCAGCATTCTGTAAAATTTCCAAAATTTGTGTTTTCAACAATTTTTTTTTTTTTTCAGTTGTTGAATGCATGGATATGGGAAAGGGCATTTAACTATATTGTTGAAATAAGGTGAAACTGAAAACCGGGGTGGGAAATGAGAAATTTTTACATGGTATCAAAGCTTGAGTGTTGAAGTGTAGTTTGGGACAGCAAGGAGGAAAGTTACAACCTGCTGATTTTTCACTCAGAAAATTCTAGCAAGTTGACTTTTCACAAACAACAGTTTTTATCTTTACTACAACAATGTTATTTTTCAGTTTTAGTACAATAGGATGTCATTGGGATTGAGGGTGGAGGATAGGTTGGATGGGTATACAAACTACAACGTTTGGAAGGAGAGAATGCAGAGTATTTTTGAGGAGGCAGAAGTCTGGGACATCATGGTGCATACCACACAGAACCTTGTTATTGTGCCTACTGATGCTACTCAGTTGGCTGAGTATAATAAAAAGAACAACAAGGGTAAGAGACTAATTCTAGACGGAGTCAAAGACCATTACATTCCTCATGTGAGAGGAAAGAGAAATGCCCATGAGATGTGGACAACATTGTCCAATCTCTACCAGAGTACAAATGAGAATGAGAAAATGGTCCTGAATTAGAAGCTGAAGACTATTAAGATGGGTAATGATAGTGCAGTTGGATATCTCACAAAGATTACTAATGTGAGAGATGAGTTGGCAATAGTTGGAGAGGACATTCCACCCACTGAGTTGGTGCGAATTGCAGTGAATAGCCTCCCCCATTCATGGATGAACTTTGCTGATGGGGTTTGTGCACGTGAGACCCTTCCCACATGGGAGAGGTTTTGGGATGACTGCATTTCGACAGAGATCAGGAAAGGTCAGCTTGGGGCAACCAAGCCAGTTGAGCAGGATGAGGATGTAGCACTGTCGGCAGGAGGCAAGAAAGGAAAAGGAAAGAAGCAGGCTTCCACAAGCAATGGTGGGGGCAAAGGCAAAGATAAAGGTAAACAGGGTAACACACAGAAGGACTATTCGAAAGTGAAGTGTTGGAATTGTCAAAAGATGGGACACTATGTAGTTGTGTGTCTGGAGAAGAAGACAAAGAAGGGGGAGAACTAGAATGTCGCAGCTTCAGCAGAGGTTGAGGACTTTGCAGTTCGTTTTGAGCGAGAGTTTGGGTTCACTGCGTATGACTCCTCTAGTGTAGGATCACCTGCCACACAGGTTTGAAGGGAGCATGCTTTTCCCTCGATTAGCGGAGCATGTTCGGATATCTGGTATGTGGACAGTGGGGCTTCACGTCACATGACAAGAGTCTGTGAGTACTTCTCAGAGCTTTCAGAGAGTGGCACTAATATTGACGTAGTACTGGTGATGACAGAGTTGTTAGAGCAGTCGGGGTTGGGACACTAACATTTCAGAGGGAGTCCAAACCTCCCTTGAAGGTGACAGATGTTCTTTATGTGCCAGGGATGAGGAAGAACCTCATATCCATCTCAACTTTGGAGGATAGAGGATATGAGGTACTGTTCAGGGGAGGACATGTGTTGATGTATCCCAGGGGCACTCCAGCTGATTCAGCTAGAGTGGTAGGTGTATGCCATGCAAAGGTGTACAAGTTTGCATTCCAGTCCCTTGTGGCATAGAGGAGTAGTACCGACAGCAGAGCTAGCAGTTCTGAGCTATGTGAGATTTGGCACCATAGGATGGGACATATGTATCATGGAGCCTTGAGGACATTGTGGGAGATCACTATAGGTGTGCCAAATTTTAGTACTGATCACTTTGATACTTGCAAAGGATGTGCGATGGGAAAGTTTTCCAAATCCCCTTTCCCAGCACTGACAACAGAATGACTGGGATACTTGATTTGATTCATTCCGATGTGAGCAGTCGAATGTCTCATGTTTCCTTGAGTGGATATGAGTACTATGTTTTATTCATTGATGATCACTCCAGGAGGACCTGGATTTATTTCTTAAAGACCAAGAGTGAGGTCTTTAAGCGGTTTCAGGAGTTTAGATCTCTTGTAGAGACACAGACAGGTTGGAATATCAAGTCCTTGAGGTGAGACAACGGAGGAGAGTACACCCCTGGAGAGTTTGTTGACTATTCTGTGGAGGCAAGGATTAGGAGGGAGTTCACTGTTCCTTACAACCCTTAGCAGAACGGGGTTGCGGAGAGGAAGAACAGATCCATCATAGGGGTTGCCAACGCCATGTTACATGATCAGGGGTTGCCATTGTTCTTGTGGGTAGAGGCCTGCAACACTACTGTTTATTTGCAGAACAAGAGTCCGCATCGTGCCTTGAGGCACATGATTCCGGAGGAGGCTTTTTCTGGGAAGAAGCCTAATATTGGTCATCTTTGTATCTTTGGGTGCATCACATACTCCTACATACCCAAGGAGAAGAGGACCAAACTAGAGCCCACCGCAGAGAAGGGTATCTTTGTGGGCTACAATGAGACCTCAAAGGCCTTTCGGATTTACATTCCTTCACAGAGGAAAGTTTTTGTCAGAGGGGATGTGAAGTTCGAGGAGGACAGGGCCTTTAGGAGATCACACGAGTTAGAGTAACTGGATCAGCCAGACCCTCAATAGCAGTTGAGTTAGTCGCAGGGGTCCAGTGGGCAGGGATCAGGAGGATCTGGAGGTACATCTATGAGGATGTCAGGTCTATGAGTGAGCAGTGGCTCGCCGAGCCAGACGAGTGGTGCTCCAGGCAGCACACAGAGAAGTCTATAGAGTAGTTCACTAGGGAGTCCACTAATGGACAGTTCACACAGTACCTCAGCTTCTACAGGTTCAGGTGCAGGCGGGAGGACAACAGACAAACAGTTAGGAGTTTAGGCTCCTGATGACGATGGGGAGGAGGAGTTTCATTCTCCTATGGGAGAAGTGCACTCAGGGAAGAGGAAGCCCAAGTGGCTTCAGGACACCTTGAGAGATGCCACATTTGTCGTAACCCTAAGAGGCCAGTCAGAGAGAGTAGACCACATGAGAGGTTTTGTAGCTATATGGAAATGGTTACCAACATCCTTGACTCTGAGCCTTCTAGCTATGAGGAGGTAGCTAGCCAGTAGGTCTGTATAGAGGCCATGTAGGAGGAGTATTCTTCTATCATGAAGAATGATGTTTGGGAGGTGGTGCCCAGGCCTGAGGGCAAATCCGTGGTTACTTCCAGATGGCTTTACAAGGTAAAGCATGCTACAGATGGTAGCATTGAGAAATTCAAAGTGATTTTTGTGGCTAGAGGGTTCTCCCAGGTAGAGTGAGTTGATTATGAGGAGACCTTCGCTCTCGTGGCTCGATATACTTCGATCCGCTCCATTATATCGATAGCAGCAGAGATGGGTTGGAAGATCCACCAGATGGATGTGAAGATTGCATTTCTCAATGGCTTCATACAGGAGGAGCTGTACATTGTGCAGCCATGCTTTTAGGTGCATGGGAAGGAGTCCCATGTTGGCAGACTGAAGAAGGCCCTTTATGGCCTGAAGCAAGTTCCCAGAGCTTGGTACGCCAGGATAGATACATACTTGTAGGGGATGGGTTTCACAAAGAGTGAGGCAAATCCGAACCTTTACTTTATTGTAATAGGTGAGGAGCTTCTCATTCTGGTGTTGTATGTGGATGACTTGGTCATTACAGGTGTAGAGAGACTCATAGAGCACTGCAAGAGAGATCTTGCGGCGGAGTTTGAGATGAAGGACATTGGCTTGATGCATTAATTTTTGGGTTTGGAGATGTGGCAGGAGGAGGGGCATTTCTTCCTGGGGCAGAGGAAGTATACTGTGGACATCCTTGGAGATTCCACATGGAGGATTGTAGACCCATGTCGACACCGATGATCACCAACTGGAAGAAGCTTCATGCTTCGGATTCCGAGTTGGTGGATCCCACATTGTACAGGTAGCTGATTGGTTCCTTGATGTATTTGGTCAACACTAGACCAGATATTTTTTTTGCAGTCAACACAATGAGTCAGATTATGTGTGAGCCTAGGAAGGTTCACTGGGTGGCTACAAAACACGTTTTGCGGTACTTGTGGGGGAAAGTGGATTATGGTCTGCACTACAGGCAGGGGGATGGAGTGAGATTAGCAAGTTATACTGATTCTGATTGGGCAGGTTGTGCTTCTGGTAGGAAGAGGACTTTAGGGTGTGGTTTTGGGTTGGGTTCAGAAGTAGTGTTATGGTTCAGCCGGAGGCAGCAGTCAGTAGCATTGAGCTCAACGCAAACAGAGTATATGGCAGCTAGTATAGCTAGTTATGAGGCCATTTAGCTTCTCAAGATGTTGTTTGGCTTATTTGGTCAGCCGTTGAGACCTTCAACATTTACTATGATAATCAAAGTTGCATTAAACTCATGGAGAATCCAGTATTTCATGATAGGTCAAAGCATATCGGGATCAAATATCATTTCATCAGAGACTGTGTTCATAAGGGAGCCGTGAAGCTTGAGTATATTCCCATTGATGAGAAGGTTGCAGATATTCTTACCAAAGCCTTACCATGGGGCAAGCATGACTACTTAAGGGACAAGATGGGTGTGGTGAGGAACACCTTCCTCGGTAAGAGGGAGTGTTGAAATTTGGTACTAGAGGACAGGTGGTTCCCTAAGGCTTTCATCTTGTGCCTAGGGAAAAGTGTCCAAAAGAATTTAATTTTTCTCCTAAAGTGACTTTATAATTTTTATAAATTCAAATCTAATTTAAAAGTGACCTTAAGTGATAAAGTTACTAAAGTCTAATTTTAAAGTGACTTTAATAAAGTCAATGAAAAATTAGAAAGGAAAAGTGACTTTGGAAATAAATGAGTAAGTGGGTCTTTATTAAAGTGGAGCGAATTAAAAAATAACAAGTGAGATTTAAATGAGCATTTAATCTCAGCCCTAGATCTCAATCTATTTCAGCCATTGGATTTAGGGATCACCCAAAAGTCACTTAGGGGTTAGATTAAAGGAGGAAAATGAGGAAAAGGTCATTCATTCTTTCATGAGTAGATTGAGAGAAGGAGAGCAAGAGAGCAAGGGACATTTCTAGACAGGGAGGAGAAGGAGACAGCAGCTTGGCACACATTCCAAGGTAGCAATTTAGCAAATTCATACAGCTGAGTTAGCACACAGTGAAACGCAGACTTTGGCATGATTTTCTAGAAATCCGTACAGCTATTTGCATAGAAATCGAGGAAAAGTTTGCACAGAAATCGAAGAGCAGTTTGCTGGCACATTTTCCAAGGAAATCCGTACAACCTATTGTTGTTTTTCTGCACGCAAATCGAGGTCTATACAACGTATTTATTGCAGGCTGCATAGCAGCATTTAAGGCTGAAAGTGGGCACAAAAATCAAGAAGGCCATACAACATTTATTGCTGTCCTGTTTTGCTGTTTCCTAGTATTTTCCAGTTGGCTGTGAGGCACAGAAAACGAGATAAGTTGTAAAATTTGCTTGCTGATTTTTTGCTGAATATTTCTCACTGTAAAAGCATTTTTCAGAAATAAGAAAGAGCTCTTGAACTGGTTTTCCCCAAGAGTTGTAGGGGTTTTTTCCAAGGTCACATTGACCAAAAATCACTGTGTTCAAATGTGTTAAATGGCTGTTTGTACCTATTGATTTTTATTTCTGCATTTTCCAGCATTCTGTAAAATTTCCAGAATTTTTGTTTTTAGAAAAAATTTACTTTTTCAGTTGTTGAATGTATGGATATGGGAAAGGGTATTTAACTATATGGGAGAAATAAGGTGAAACTGAAAACCAGGGTGGGAAATGAGAATTTTTTACAATTCGGTCACTTGAATAGCTCCAGTGCCTCCCAGATTCTTGTTTCCACTTTTGAGATTCGGGAAATGTCTATAGATAGGGCAGGATGAATGTGAGCAGAACTAATTATTGATGCATTTGATGTGGAGTGGATGATTGTACTTTGGTAGAACTCTCATGTTTTCACCTTCCATAAATTTGGCCAAGAATATTGGACAATCTGTGTCCATGGGAAATGGATTTGAGGTAGCCGTGTAGTCTATAGTGGGAGGTGATTTCAATACTACCTTCTGCAACCAGGTCTCGGCCACTTGATCTGATGAGTCGAGCATTGTCTGGATTTTACAACACTGAAGGCATGTAAGAAACCAAATGATGTCGAGCGTGACGATAAGGAAAGAGAGAAAAACTGAGATAATGATTATTGGATTGTATTTCGTAGTGTCATTATTTTTGTAAGAACTAGATTGTTTCCTCTGTTCTAATTCCATTCGAGAAGATGTGGGTACAACAACCAATATCTTCCTACTAATTGACAACTGAAACTCTAAAACGTTGTACAACTCTCTCATTTTTCTCAAATCCACAAGGCCTCACAAATGAATAAATCGATATATTAGCGCTTGGAAAACAAATGAAGACTTCTCCTTCTTAAAATCTCGGAGAGCCTTTGTTTATGGCCACGAGATTATGCTGAAGTATGACGCGCCTATCAGCGATTGCCACTCTATGATATGATCCATATCTTCTAACACATAATTAAACATGTTTATGACGATGATATCTTGTCTCTTCAATGTTTCCAATATCATAGTAGCTCACTTTGAACTAGTAAAAATCTCTATCCCTATGGTCAATTAAGGATCCTATTTTGAGCACATAAATTAATTAATGATCTCATGATTGGTCTCACCATCATTGTAATTTCTTATATCCACATCAAGTGATTGTTGTAATTGTTTATCTCAATACTAAGAAGTTTCCTAATTCCCTCTAAACTACACCAAATACAAAAAAAAAATATTATGTGCTACAACCAGTCATTCGCTTACATTGATGTGAATTCCCTTCCAAACGAACTCATGTCATCTCTTATGCCACTTGTATATCCAACCACCTCATATAGAATTCTAAAATATTTCATATACATGTTTTATATAGAAAAAATGTAAAAGCTGAGTTGAAATTGCGGTTAACTGTATTATACTGCAATTGAAATAGCTCAATGAAATACTCCTACGAAAAACAAGTGTAAGGTATAAAACTAAATTAAGTAGTTGATAAAAAAATTGAACGCACCAATCATATAAGTAGTTGATAAACAAATTGAACACACCAATCATATAAGAGTTTATACTAGACCTTATAAGCCCTCACAAAAGTAATCACCCTCAAATTATATGTTATTAACCAATGAAGGTGAATCTCATTGCTTTCAAAAAGCTTGCATAGTGGAAACTAACAAAAAGTGGAAGAAAACAATGGAGGAAGAAATGGACTCTAGTTTGAAGAATAAAACTTTTGAGTTAGTGAAGCTTTTAAAATGATGAAATGACCTACAAAACAAATGGATATACAAGATTAAAGATGAGGATGGAGAGAAGAAGGAATAATAAAAAACAAGGTTGATAGTGAAGGGATTTTCCCAAAAAGAAGGTATTGACTTTACAAATTAGATGTGAATACAACTTTCGTTCAAGGAGAATTAAAGGAAGAAAGTTATATGGAATAGTTAGAAGGATTGAAGATGAGAGGTAAAGAAAACCTTGTCTATAGGTTGAAGAAGAACTTTTATGGATTAGAGTAGACACCTTGCCAATGGTACAAGAAATTTTATTCATTTTTATTGTGGAGCATGGCTTCAAAAGACTGGAGGCTTATCATTGTGTCTACATAAAGGGGTATGACCAAGAAAGCTATATTATAATACTATTGCATGTGGATGATACACTAATTGTTTGACATTATAGAACATGATTAACAAGTTGAATAAAGATGTACGCAATCAATTTTCAAAGTAACATTTAGGTCCATCACAAGGAATACTATGGATGAGGATTATGCATGAGACAAAGAACAAAAATTGTGGTTGTTGCAAGAAAAATATATTGTCAGGGTGATATACAGGTTCAATATGAAGGATGACAAATCAGTCATTAGAGAAATTTTGGGGTCTAAAATGGGTTTCTTAAGGAATATTATAAAATAATAGTGGAAATAATAAAATAAGATTAGATTATATCGTCAGATTTTAGAAGGAAGAAAGGAAAAAATATTTTTTCATCTCGTATTTTAAACTTATTTCCCTACGGGTTTACTCAAATTTCAATTCAAAACACTTGTTGGCTAAATAGTTTAATTCCTTGTCCAAGAATCACCCATGTTACATACTTTTTATGGATCCTACTACATGAAAAATTAGAAATGCATCAAAAAACATGATCACAATCATGTTATTCATGTATTTCTCATGTTTCATGTAACAAGGTCCATCAAAAGTATAAAACATGGGAAATCCTTAGATGAAGAGTTAAATTTTGCATCCAACAAGTGCTTCTACGTGAAATTTGAGTTAAACTGCAAGGAGGTAAGTTGAAAATATGAGTTGAAAAAATATTTTTTTTTTATTTTTTAACGTTTTGACTTTTTTAGTCCAAAGATCATGCATCATCCCCTTGGTTGACATCATGATGTTGAATCCTAATAGTTCTTATAAATTTTATTTTGGTTGTACATTTTTTTTTTAGGCCAATTTTTTACCTCAAAATTTCTCTAATGTGGCACAACCCTAGCATCACACCTCAAACTTAGTATTGATATGTGCCCTTATGATGACAAGAAGGAAGAAATGGGTAAAATTTCTTATGATTTTGTAGTTGGTAGCTTGATGTATGTCATAATATGTACCCATCTAGATATTACATATTCAGTGGGAGTAATGAGTAGATTCCTTGTAAAACCAGACAAACAACATTGACAAGTGGTAAAGTGGATTTTGAGGCCTCTCAAGGGTAGTAATAATGATTTTTTATTTTTTGGTAACAATAATGTTGTTATTGGATGGTACATAAATGAAAATATGGTTAGAGATGTGGATAATAGAAATTCCACCACTTGTTATTTATATAATTTTGTAGGTGCAATAGTTTCTTGGATTTCTAGTCAACAGAAAGTAGTAGCCTTCTCCACAACAAAGGTACAATATGTAACTGCCACAGAAGCTTGCAAAGAAATGATGTGGATGCAACAATTTTTAGGAGAAATGGAAATAAGACAAGATAAATTTGTGTCGTATTTTGACATTTAGAGTGAAATTCATTTAGCAAAAAGCCTAGCATATCATTTTAAGACAAAGCGCATTCATGTTCAATATCATTATGTTCATCAAGTTTATATGGTGGACTACTATAGTTGGATAAAATACGCACTAAAACAATACCACTGATATGATGATGAAGATTTTGTAGAGAATAACCAGTAGCTTTGTAGAACCTTGGATTAAAGGAATCTTGGGAAAGGTTTAATAGCAAAGACAAAGAAACAATTTCAAAAATGTTTACTCAACATTCTATTTCGTCATCAAGTTTTATATGGTGGACTGCTACCATTAGAGAAAATACGCACTAAATTCAATACAAATGATACGTTGACGAAGATTTTGTAGACAATAACAAGGAGCTTTATAGAACCTTTGATGAAAGGAATCTTGGGAAAGGATTAGTAGAAGAGAAAAAGAAAAAAATTCAAAAATGTCCACTCAACATTCTATTTTCTTTCAAGTGGGATATTGCTAGGTTTGAGACAATAACGAGGAGCTTTATAGAACCTTTGATGAAAGGAATCTTGGGAAAGGATTAGTAGAAGAGAAAAAGAAAAAATTTCAAAAATGTTCACTCAACATTCTATTTTCTTTCAAGTGGGATATTGCTAGGTCTGAGACCAAATCCAGGTTAAAGCGCTACAACATAGAGGGGGGTTTTAAGACAATATTTTAGACAATTTTTGGGTGAATTGTCTTAACTTGAGACAAAAAAAATTTTGTATCGTCTCAAATATTGTCTTTAATCAAGTTTCTGAAATTATTGTCTTAAAAAATTGTCTCTATAAAGACAATAAAAATTATATTTAAAGACAATAAAACAGCACTTTTGCCTCTTTAGAGACAATATAAAATAGTGAATCCAGAAAAAAAAATTCTCACCATTGAAACAAATAAATATAAAAATATATACAATTCTAAATAAACTACAATATCATTGATTAATTTAGATTATGGCATGGTGGAATTGAACCACCAACCTCTTGCTTATAACACAGGTGCTCTTCCATTGATCTAGTACCCTTTAAATAAGTATGTAAGGAGTTATGGAAGTCCTTGATAATTCATATATGGGAATTAATTTTAAAAAAATGCACTCAACTAATTTAGACATAGGTTTTCTACAATAAGTGACAAATATTATATCCATTCATTTCTAATTGTATGCACTAGATTGGTAGCAATATATACTCAAATTGGATATGGACAGAAATTGTTGTAGCATTAAAAATAGGCATGTTGGTACTATTTGATCAATGCTATGATAGTCATAGGTTTTAATGGATGGATTTATATTACAAGTTCCCCTCACTCTTCCAAACATGTCTATCATACACTACCAAACAATGCCAAGGGTATCTTCTCCCAATTGCACAAATTATTTTATATTACTCCCAATAAAGAGGAATAACATGATAAGGAATGACTATAGTGGAGATGGATCCATTATTGGATGGTTTATTTTCACCTAAAAGTAACCATGGCTGAGAAGGATCTTAAGTTAATACCCAAGCAGAATATTTATGGGTGGTCACCTAAAGTGTTTGAATGCTCACATTTATTGGTTTAATTCAACGATCAAATCTTTGTCTAGTTGTAGGAGAATGGAGGTTACCTACAACATATTTGGAAAAAATTGTGAACAAGGTTTGGTGTTGTGGATCTCATTGATTATTGATTGACATTGGATATTATAGCAGGGCCTTAGATATCTTTGGAGCATTATAGAAATGACCTGAAAGTCATACTTGGTTATGGGAAGTTCCTAATTAGGGTTCTCAGATTACAACTTAGTACATAAATTATTTGATGAAAATCTATGGTGAAGTGTGGTTTATTTTAATTTCCGATGGTGATAGAATCACATGCTTAGAATGCGAGAAAGGCCTAGGAATATAACATAGAATTGTGAGTATGGATGCATTCATTAGGTCCTAATAATGCAAGGGTAACACTGATATTGAATGATGAACATAAATAATCATGAGTCACTATTATAGAGATTTATCTTCAAGAAAAAAGGGTTTCTCAAAATGGTTATTTGTAGGTCAAATGGTTTCTTAAAATAATTTGGTGGTGGTTAACTATTCAATTGATCTACGGAAAAACCAACGTCAAGAGATGACTTTAAAAGGTAGTGCACATGTAACAAGGAATTAGTTTAGAAATGATCTGTCATCTATGATCAATGTATATCAATATGCAACTGATAGTGGGGTTTTATCATACCCTGTCTTTATTGGTCACCAATAAGAAAATCCTCTTTGGAAGAATATGAAACATGTTTGGCAAGTTCATCCATCAACTCCACTACATTGGCTACTGGAGAAAAGTGTGGTAAATTTTCTATCACATGCTAATCAAGAAAAGTAAATTCACAAATCACTATTGTTTCGATGAATATGTAAGGAATCTCGGTCACCACCTATTCAAAAAATCATCAAATGTTACAGAAATAAATGGGAATCCTATCCAATTATAATAATGGAATAAGTGACAAAAATACTTATAAATAGAAATAGAATTATATAGTTTCCAAATGCGAGCTTGACGACGTTAACATAATGGAATTCAAGTAGGACCTTTCAAGACCTTCCCAAACCAAGAAAAGCCCCATCCACAAATACCAAGGGCAACCTTAGCACCTAGTCATACTAATATGAACTAGTGAGAAAATGTGGGCATATTGACCCAAGGATTTGAACCCAAAAGTTTACTTTTGGACGGGCAGTGTTATAGGCCCATACTGTGCTTGTCCAATATTTGGCACGTGGAGAGTTTGAATTTCTAGAATAAAATGAAACAATGATATAGGTTGAACCTAAGCCAAAGGATAGGGAAATGTAGAGTATGTTCCTAAAACCCTTTCTATGTATAACACAATTCTCTCTACTATAACCAAAGCTTGCACATTTGAAAAGTTGTTGACTCCTAAAAATCTAAGTGCTCCATACAAAACCAAGACAATGATAAATAGATCATTGTTGTTGTCCCTGATATGTAAAAATATAGTCATTAGTATCTATGAAGAGCCTATATCATAAAAAATGAGAAAATCACACATTTTGTTGAGTTTGTCTATCCAAAAAAAAAAGGGCAGTAATGTGTCATACATAGTGAAATCTCAAGTATGTACTACTTTGTTCCATATTTACAAAAGATCATTCCAAAGAGAAAAATACAAGTAGGTGTGAAGAAGTATTTAACGACATTATAATGAGGACTTTGTCAATAATCCTACCATTGCTTCCAGAGACAAGACATGAACTATCCAAAGAATGATTGTGAGTACTAGGTAGTGAAGTATAGATATCTTTCTCTTGGAGATAAAGTGTTGATCTCTTTAACCAAGGTCCTATTCCACCTTCATTCCTAAGAAAAAATTTAAATCATAGAATATGACTTTCAAGTGGACATCTTCGTATCTTGTTGACTTGCTATAATGCTGACTATTATAAGATGAAGGATTCTAGTGCCAAAACATTGGAAACCTTAATGCTTACTTGTGGATGGAATAGTTATTGTAATTCTATACAAAGTCTATCACCATACGATGATTGAGAGAAATAAAACTAACTTCCAAGTTCCATCATCCATGTAACTAGGTTGTATTTTTCTTTGATCTCTAGTACTCCTGGAATAGCGTACAACTTTCATGGTGAAAGTAAGAAAATTAACTCACAATTAGACACTAAATTGATAGTACTCTCTTAAAACCATTCATTTTCTAACTACGGGACTCTGCAACGTAATTACCTCGAAATTATTCAGCAATATTGTTATAATTTTGGTGCGGTGTCCCGAAGTTAATGACTTTCACTCCTCTCTTCATCAACAAAACATGAACTAACTATAGTAAGTAAAAAATCACCACTCTAAAATAAACAATATAAGTTAGCATATAATCTATATGTTGATTTATCTCATTAAAAGCTTCAAATATGTCAATGTCGAGTTGATGCATGGTACATACAAATTTATTTCCAGTATTTATTGTATTACAAATAGTTCACATAATAATTGCAATTGTCTAGCATCCACACCAGAAGTGGGATCATCTATGAAAATTATTGAACGATTTCCAACATAATCAAGAGCTATTGTTATATTTTTCCTCTATTATGTTGACAAAGTAGTTATGCTAGGTAGGCCTACTAGTGCATCCCTTAAAATTTTAATATTCAACAAGTTCCATGACCTCATCAACAAAGGAGTGTAAATTGGAACCTTTTGCAAGTCAACAACATGAAAATTTTAGATTTGGAACTGTGTCATAGGACAAATTGATTGGTTTTGTAGACTAATAGCTTTTGTTTCTTTGTTTAGAGGATGGAGAAATATCAAATATAAGAATGACTCCCAGGCTATGACCTGTGGAGAATTTATGTCATTCTACTCATAGTGACAAGAAATATTAGCAAAGGTTTCATGCTTTTGGGGAAATATAAATATCCAAATATAACCCTCACCTATACCATCTCACAACAATTGAAATCTATCTTTAGTCACTCCTTGTTCCCTCATTTCCTATAGACTAATCTAGAAATAGTTATCCAAATGCATTTAGTAAGAGAATCTACAAAAAGTGGAAAATAGTTAGATCACATAATACGTCAATAACGTGTCTCAAGTTCCATACAAGGGGCATGTGAACAAATTATTTGACGTTTTCAGAAGACATGGCTAGTGGTTGAAGTGGAAAAATCCTCTCTTTGGAGAAACTCTTGTTGCATTCTCCAAATCCAACTCATTATTGCAAGCTAGATTACCTCACTAGATTCTTATTTGTTTGATCTACATTTTGACTACATAACCATTGAAAAATTGTTATAGAACTGAAAGTAACATAATTATATTCTACTCAATCCCTTTACAGTTCAATATGTTCAACAAAATATGAGAAAGAGGTAGTTGATAATTTTATTACAAGTATCATTGGCATTTGTAGAAGACATAGAACATCAGAAAGATCCTCCTTTTGGACTTGATGGTCTTGTATTGAGCCCTTTCTCTGTACAATTATGTTGGGATTACATTTCTTCATAAGCTTCTTCAACAATGAAAGCTTTAAGTTTTCCAAGAGCTACGCAAAAACAAATCCCATATCATTTCATATTGGAAAAGACTTTATAAAATAGAGGTAAGAACAAAGAGAATGGTAGGTATTTATGAAATTAATCGACTCATGATTTGGATATGAAAAAGACAAGTTAAGCAACACAACACATTGAAGAGTAATGAAAATACATAAAAATCACGAACTCCTATCTAGGAATAATATTTTAGTGCAAATATGTTATGGTGCTTAAGCACAGTAAGGCCCAAATTCATGGTGTTGTTTGCATTTGGAAGGACAACATGGTTCCATGGAAGTAGTCAATGTGATGAATGGTTGTATAAAACTTCTTCATAATTAAAATCTATTGGTTCTATAGAAATTCACAGATTCCTTAATGGATTAAAAAGTTTGAAATATTACAATATTCCATCTAGGAGAAAATATTTCAGTCATAGAGATCACATTCTCTGCATACATCAAAGGTGAGCACCAATAGCCCCATATTCACCATTTTGGGAGGCTATCTACATTTCAAATCTATCACAATGTTAATTTGATAATAAATTGATTCCTTATTGTTAAAATAATAAAGTCCTATTATATGACTACAGTGACAAATTAGAGTTCTTAAATGATTAGAGTGTCAAAGTAACTTCCTAATTGTTTAACCTTTTGGTCTTGTAGATATTCTCCATTGGTCTCTTAGAAATTTTTATGTCCATGAATTTGAAAGGAAAAAAAAAATACTAACCTCTATGAAGAATGAACCCTACAATCATGAAGATGATAAGAACAGATAAAGCTCCTCCAGTATTAGGTATGACCATTATTATGCAAACTCCTTCTATAAGGAATAATAGGGTTGATGCCATTATTGGAAAATAAAAAAGACAATAAATATTTTCTTGATATTGATAAGCACTTGTGACGTTACTTATTTTTACATGTCTTTATATCTTATTTATTTAGTTCATCAAGTAATTACCAAAAGCAACGACACATAAAATAATGGGCAGAAGATGGAGGCACATGCTAAGGAAAAAACCCATTCAAGGGGAAAATCCAGTCAAAGAAATTCTTCCTTTCAATACTATTCCTTGAGACTCTTCACCATAGACCTTGACCAGACCTTCCCTCCACACCAAGTCAACCTCCAGAAGGTTGATCTCTTTCCAACAACTTCGACTATGCACCAACTTGTAGCAGCTCATGACGTTTGGTAGTATTTCAAATTGGGAGACATTGTTCTCCCAATCAAGAGCACAAAGTAGAGAGAGACTGCTACCGAAATTTTGATTTTCCTTGACTCAGACTTCCCCAAAATTGCATTCACTTCAGCTACTTAGCAACAAACTTTGCGAGCTTCCTACTTCGCACTTCTACCCAGCAAATAGATTTTCACACTTTTGCCTAGTAGAGAGAGAATGAGAAGTGATGCTCCAAATGAATTTGTACTCCTTCCTTTTATAGGCTTCTTGTGGGGTAGAATGGGTCCTTAGGCTGACGTGATCTTCTCTTAGGCTCACATGGTGTGGATGTTACATAATTCATATTTCACTCAATACTTAACCTTATTACATGATTCAAAAGCCCGTGAATGGTCTCTTTAAATGTACAATAATTATCTATACACAGAATAAATCCTAGAAGTACACAATGTGGACTTTGACCTAAAACATGGGGACCCAAGCATGAAACCCATGCTTTAATAAGTCACAATAATAATAATAATAATTTTTTTTTTTTTTTTTTACAAGTACATTACCTAATGACTCAAGTACATTATTGAAGACCAAAAATACTTAATTTTTCCAACACTCCCTCTTAACTATGGAGGTATTCACAATGTACATATATAATGGAAGATCTCAAACAATTTGAACCATGTAGAAGTATAGGCATTGCAATTACATGGACTAGATTCTTGACTAGGGCAATTTATCCAACTAGTCACTCAAAGATTTAGGAAACGTAATTCCATGGACTAGATTCATGACTAGGGAAACCTATCTAGGTAGGAATAAGGTGGACACAAGATTTATGCCCCTATAGGTATCATCAGCCTTACTTGCTAACCACCAATCCAAATTCTAGGTGTGTGTGAGAGCTCAATGACCAATGCGACCTTTCCAACTTCTGGGACTCAGACATCAACACAAAGTGTCAGCCATATGGATCCCCAGGGAATGCTTCACTCACAAAACCTCAATAACCCTTGATCCAGCAGATGAAGAATAACTAATCTCTATGAACTAAACTAATTGGTAATGAGCATGCTTTCCTTTGAGTGACTCACTTGTACAAACGCAACCCCAATCAATAACATGCTTTCACATGTACATAATCAAATACAAAATTCTAGGGTCTTATAGACAAAAAATGTTGCTTCTCATATTTTCATAGCAGAACTATCAAATGAATCTTTGAAAGAATATTCCTTGATCATATGTTTTCCTTCCTACTTTAGATGTAGCAACATATTCTTCAATCAAATCCTCCTTTCCTTCTTTCAACAGCACTACAAAATAAATTTTCCAATTTTATTTTCCTGATCATGGCCTTCACTTGAACTTACAGGTGTTAGTCCTGGTCTAGTGCATGACACAGGAATTAGAGAACCATATATGTCACTCCCTCTCAACTAGGAAGCACCTCTTTATCGAAACTCCCTCTTAATCGTAGGATGATATCTTCTATTCATGCTTCGTCCAGGAGGTCAACTTCTTCTTTTCGACATCAAAGAATATTTCATGGCTTCCAACTGTTTCATTAGAGTTACCATTATGCTCATTGCATCTTCACCAAGTTGAAGACTGTGTATCAGCATAGCTTTCTTGTTACATCGAGCATGTTCATCAGGTTGAAGATTATGTGCATGCACAACTTAAAGAGAAAGTAAAACTAAAGAAGCATGATGTTAGCCATATTAGAATCATGAAACTATTTCAAATTTATTCATGTCATGTACCCAAACTTAGTTATAAACAAGGTACATATGTTCTTCAACATCTCGCTAGATACTTTATACACCCTAGACTCCTTCATAAGATCATTCATTCCATCTAGGGTTTCAATATGTCTTCCAAAAGTATAATGTATAGAAAACCCTAGAAAAAACTAAAAACAAATATAGATATTCAAAGAACCCAACATCCTTTCAAAATACAAATGTTATATTTGTCACTAGGGATTCATATAAATCCTATATTTCATACAAACAAATCAATCAAAGTCAATCACAGCTTAGTCATCAACCTGACCAACTTTCACTAGGGTTAGTTCCGAACCTCTAAATTTTCAATCAACCATCAATTAGTCACTAACATGACCAACTACTATGAAGGTTATTTGCAAACCCTGGAATTCCAAGCAATCATCATACTCAACCAAAATACAAATTTCAACAATATTATACAAATCTCAAATAATCATATTCCAGAGATTTTTCTTTCGCTAAGGTTTAATTCCAAAACCTTAGATTTCCAATCTCAACAATCATTTAATGCATAAATCTCATATTCTTATATTTTAAACAACATTTAACTTCACTAGGTTTTAGCTATAACATCCTCAATTTCCAAACATCAAGATCCTAGAATCTTAGACAACGATTTCATTAAATCCTAAGACTCATGACTATCAATGACTAGGTCATCACACATATCTAAGAATTGATAACCATGCATAAGCATATCATATGTCCAATAACATATATACATCTAACCTAGATCAAGCTAGGAGTTCAACCAAAAGGACATATCTATATATGCCTAGATTTCATCATCATGAAAAATACATTTCATATCATGTGTTAGTCAAACCCAACTCAAAAAAATATCAAATAAGAGTTAGACAGATAATTATTTTGATTACACATACCGAATAATTCAATTCTAAGACAATATAAGGGTCTTTCTCACACATTCCACCAATCCCTAATGAGATAGGGTTCTAATGTGGAACACAGATTCCACCAAACCCCAATGAGCTAGGGCTCCAATGTGGAAACATAGAAAACCCTATACTTTTAAAGGTTCTAGTATTTTAGGTCTCATCATTCGATTCTAACAAATTGGGATTTCTCTATCATACCAAAATCCCAAACATGAAATCATCAATAAAGACTCCATCTAGCATCTCACGACATCCCTAATTAGCTTAGGGTTTCAAATATTCACAATATCATACCCTTTGGTTAGGGTTTTCCAAAACCTGTCTAGGGTTCTATAAGATCAAATAAGAGTGGGGTGGGTGGATTTATCCACAGATGAATAACCCAAACAAGAATCACTAGGATTCAATATATCTAGTCATAACAAGGTTAGTAATATATCATCAAATGAATAATCATTTCAATGAATGAATTCAAAGAATACCTTTGTTTCATGACTAACCTTGTCGAGAGAGATCCTCCTTGTTGTGGATGTTTTCCCTGATCAATATAACAAAGGGAGAAAGGTGATTAGTGTGTTAATATAGTAAAAACTAAATGAGTACATGAATCTTGAACTAAAAATACATAAGATACTTATCTTAGGTAGTTGTTGGATGATCCCTTCGAAGCTAGAGGGATACTTGCAAACTTACAAAAATAATAAAAATATCTTTTTGCTATAAATTCTAAATAATATATAAAACTACAAGAAAATGACTTAATAGTGTAAGTCCCTAATGTTGGGTTCTTCAGGCTTGGCTTTCATTCAGTCTCCTTCTTCAACAATGTTGGCTTGATCTCTTCCTCTCTTTTTGTTTCTCAGATTCTTGAGCCAATCACTTTTATAGTGGCCCTTTTTATGACATTGATAGCACTGTATTTTAAACATGTCAACTTTTTTCCTTAGTCACTTCGATCTGTTTCCTTTATGATGAGCAACATAATCATTTGATACTTCTTCGGGATTGATAGCGATAGAGATCCTTAATTCTTCTTGACTACATGCGGTCCTCAATTCTTTAGAGGTAGGAGCTACTTTCCAACTATCGAAAACTAAAGAAAATTCACTCCAAGAGGGTTGCAATCCTAATATAGCAGTGATCACCAATTCACGATCCCTAATATTTTCTTTTTCGGCATCACTAGCTTCTTCAATAGGCTTATTTACATTTCCTTTTATCAGATTTAATACATTGTTCTTCTCGAGGATTAGGTCAATCCTCTTCTTCTAGGATGTGAAGTTAGATGCTCTTTCAAGTTTCTTCTCACCCTTGATATAGTTAGACATCTTTCTTGAATATGATAGATTCCTTCCATGAGATAGTGCCTATGAATAGATATGCCTTTTTCTTCTTTCGTAACCAAAGCTCTAATACCATGTTGGAAAATCAGAAAGATAGCAACTATTTTCTTGATATTGATAATTACTTGCGATGTTAATTATTATTACGATTCTTTATATCTTATTTCTTTAGTTCATCAAGAAATTACCAAAAGCAGCATCACATAAAAAAATGGACACAAGATGTAGGCACATGCCAGGGAAAAACCACCCTCCAGGGGAAAACCCAGTCAAGGTAATTCTTCCTTTCAATAATATTCCTTGATACTCTTCACCTTAGACCTTGAACAGACCTTCCCTCCACACCAAGTCAGAAAATTCGACTATGCAACGACTTGTAGTAGCTTACAGCTTCCAGCAATAGTCCAACTTGGGAGACTTCGTTCTCTCAATCCATAGCAAAAAACATAGAGAGACCACCACAAATATTTTTATTTTCCTTGACTCCTTAGACTTCCCCAAACTTGCATTCACATTGGCATCTCGACAACAGGATTTCCAAGCTTCCTACCTCACATTTCCTCCCAGCAAACCAATTTTCGCACATCTTCCTAGTAGAGAGAAAATGAGAAGTGATGCTCCAAATGAATTCATAGTCCTTCCTTTTATAGGCTTCTTGTGGTGTAGAATGCGTCCTTATGCCGACTTGATCTTCTCTTAGGCTCACATGGTTTGGAGATTACATAATTCACATTTGACTCAATACTTAACCTTTTACACGATTCAAAATCCCAAGAGCGGTCTCTTTAAACGTACAGTTTCATGGACCCAAAATCAATGCTAGAAGTCAGAAATCGAGACTTTGACCTAAAACATGGTGACCAAAGCATGAAACCCATGCTTTAATAAGTCACAATAATAATAGTAAAAACTCTTTTCTTTCTTCTTTTGACAAGTATTTTACGTAATGACTCAAGTACATTATTGAAGACCTAACACAATTACTTTTGCTGACAACCATCTGATGAACTAGGAAGATGAGAATAAATTATCCCAAAAACATGCAAGTGAGAAAGCCTAATGTCAACTAGAAGGAAAGAATGCATCAAGATTTTCTAAGAGTTATGCTTACATTTTTTAGAATATAGACAATACTGGAAAACAATGATTCATTGACGGTCCCTGCTAGCTTTAGGAGTAAGCCCAATCATGTAGAAATTCATCACCACCTAGATACCACCTTCCAAAAATGGCATCATCATTCTTAGTATAAAAGTCGGAATAGTGAAAAGTCCCACTTCTTGAAGAACGGAGAGGTTGGAAATTGTCATGGAAAATTCTGCATAACCATTGAACATGTTGGTCATTAGGCTGAAAAGGAGTGCTCTATGGTATAGATTTGCATCACTTGAGGTTTCATGGTGTATTCTAGTCCTCGAGAATATAGTGGCTCCATTGAAGGCAACAAATGTAATCTGCAAAGAGACAAGGTTCTAGTGAGATTAATATTTTGAAATAACAAATGAGTTAACTCAAATTAGACAATATTATATAGTATGAAGCATCTCGCCTCTACAGTTTTAAATATGCAAACAAAGGAATTCCACTTGAAAAAAATTCATTCTTTTGAAAAAGAGGCATTGAATATCTCTATTTCGGGGATCGGACTCCTATTGAACACCAAAGTTTCTCTTTGAATTTTCTTCCTACCATAAGGGACTGATAACTCATTTTCCAAATACAAACTTGCATTAAACTGCTTGAATCTAATTACAAATTCCCTGAAAGGGACATACCGATAAGGCTACATTTTGTCTACTGAGTATTTTTCTTGATACTTCTTAGACGTATAACTTGTAACCATGACATATTGGTAAGAAAATGTAAGAATAATGTATTGTTAAAATTAGAAAGCTCTGATTTGTGAAAGCAATAATTATTTTGAAATTTGATAACATGAATACCTCTTGTGGGAAGTTTACAATGTCCTTTTCATAGGAAATTTGAATACATATATTTCAAAATATTCCAACACATTCTCCCTAGATCCATGGTAGACAATATACCCCTATGATAAGAGTATTATGTCATTAAAGAGATCATTTTTTTGTGGTATCAGTTGCAACAAAGACATGAGAATCGTTTCATCTATGAGATGGATAAACTACTGCATGAATTTAAATATCTGATATGCGGTCAAGATTTAAAATTCCTTTCGATATTTATTGCATGAAAAGAGTCTTAGTAGTTTCAAAAATAATTTCCTCTGTAGGGTGAAAACTTTAAGAATTATCTCGAAACCATAGTGACTTTTGTGAATATTAATGACATATATATATTTGCACACACATATCTAATTTCATGAGATGGATTTTCAATATAATTAGTAGGCATACGAGTTGTCACCTCTTTCTTCTCTCCACCAAATATTCCTCTTTTCATATCATTACCAACTATTCCACAAATATCTAAGCCGAGTATCCGTTCAGGAACACAAATATTAAATTAATGAATCATTGCATCTCCTCTATTACCTATTCATGTATCTATTATAGCTAGATTGGATTCATAATGTATTTATTGGTACATTGAGGATGTAGTCAGTTTGGAGGTTACTCTTTGCGGCTTCCATTGCATGCAAAAAGAAAACAACCATACAATTTAATAACCAAATTGACCGTAACAAAAAAAATATATAGTGACTCATTATAATCTATCAAGCTTTCCTCTAAGGATATATTTGGAGCAATTATTGTTTTAATCAATAGATCAACCTATGGATAAATATTGGCTTTCTTCTTTCTCCTAGCAAGTTTTGCAAGCAGTGCTACATAACAAAAATTCCAACAAACAGAATCAATATAAAAGACACCTTGAGGTTGTGATAGAGATCAATAATTAACCAATTGAAACATAAGTTAGTATAATGGAATGAAATTCACTTAGATCACTTATTGTATCTATCACTAGCACCCTGGCATCTAGTAGACAGGTCAATTGCTTCTCTTATTGTCATTTCTCGAGCATGAAAGTCTTGTTGGTTGATGTAAGCACACGTTTTCTTAGGAAAACACTCATTGAGTCTATGCCCATTGTAAGTAATCTCTTCCCTCACCCGATTATCCAGAAAAAATTAAGTAAATACCTTGTTCTATTGATAAAAATTATATAGTGTACTTGCACAATTCAGACCCAAGGGGGACGATAAAAAAACCATTCTGCATAATCAGAGCAAGTATATGGTGTAAGAATTTATACTTATTCTAAGTAAAACCTCTCAGGACCCACCCTTCTATCTAAGGCCAAGATAGCTTTTAGGGTCAAGGGAGATTTAAAATATGCAAACACTAATTCCATTACAATTTGAAATTTGACTACAAATGAATTATCCCATACAACGATCCTATTAACAAGATGGTTTGAGGATTTCACTCACATATTTCATAGTTTTCATATTTTATAGATCTGAAATGTTTGTGCCATAAAAGAAGGAACGACAACATAAAAATGTTGTTCCAGAGATGCTGTAGGAAATAGACAGATAACTACACACTATATTTTAGTAAAGAAAGAAAGCTTAAAATGTTTATAATCACATGTACAAGGAAATAGGAGATCCTTTAGAGTGTCCTCAGTGGGACCTACTCAAATTCCTTGCAAATAATATAAGAACAAGTAGGAATAACTAGCTAAAAAATAATGTTTTCTATTAAGAAATCATTGAAAAAATTACAATATCAGAAAATCTAACTTTTCTAGAAACCATTACAATGTGCTCAAATGATTTTTAGAAAAGACCAACTTTCTGAGGATAATCCTTGAGTTCCTATTGTACAAAGTTGTCATGAGTTTATCCCTTCACTCATACCTTGATTGAAGAGTTATGCCTCCTCGAAATCTTGAGAATTGAGGACCCTAGTTGCAGGAGCCAATTTCTTTAACAAATCATGCATACGAGTGGATTATAGGTGTCTTGAAATATCTTGCAGCCTTTGGAGGAGGTCAATGGGGAAAATATTTCTTCTTTCTCTTAGTGTGCCATGCAAATGTCCTCATATGAAGTTAGTCTACAGGGTTAGCCTCACATGCATGTTTATCATGAATTCAAACATAAATAATCACAACATACTCATCTAATCAACAACAATCCTCAAAAAAAAAATTCCAAATACAAAGAGAGATCTGTTAACACTCATGTTGTCCCCTTTGACTCCTAAGGGAATACGGCCGAGGTAACCACTAACCAATCTTTGGGCCACAGGTCCTAGACTACCTGTAACCAGAGAGGGCTCTCTCTTTATGATTTAACTTTGTTTGTATGATGTTTTAGGCTAGCTATGATGCACAAGGTTTTGTTTTGAATTTGCTGGATGATGATTTCAGTCCGAACAGGTATATTTTTGCAGGGTGATCTAGGCCATTGGGCATGGAGTCAGTGATGTTTAATTGCTTGATATGTCTGTGTTGAAACAACAGTGATGCTACAAAGCCAGATAAGTGTCTAGGGAACAATTCTTTAAATCTGTAATTGGATGGGATGGAATCAGGGCATGAAAGGCAACTAAGGATCTTTCAGTAAGCTGATATGGGGAACAGTGGGAACATTACTTAGGAGCATTGAAGAATTCCTGAATAACATTCATATTTATAGAACCAATACAAACATGAGCAATTAAGAATTCATGTCCATGATTAATTCTGAAGAAAACATTTTCAACAACAGAGATTGAGCACAGGGTGTAATCAAACATTTCCTATACTATTCTTTTTCTCTATTGTTAGACTAGTGAAACATGCATATGATTTAAACAGACATAAGAAGACAAAACATAGTTTAGGAAAACTTATTGTTCCATTAGACAGCACAGGAATTCTGTAACAGCATGCAGAGCATCATTGAGACATCAAGAATTTAGGAGATAATGAGCTTTTCCAGCCTTTTTCATTAGATCATCTGAAAATATACAATATATTGTCTCAGAGAGAAAATAACCAACCCCAAATACGTTGCTATGGGAGGTATATATAAAAAATTTATATCAGAAAATATCTAACTGATGAATTGATGGCTCATAAATACTGTGCCAACTCCTGGAGAATTGCAACTGAGAGAATAAATGTTGTAATAACTGCTTAGTGTATTAGCTGTCCAAAATTGTCAGAGAATTTTGACTTTCTGACCCATTGAGTCGGCTGGAGCCGTATTGCCCAAAATATCCGTGTTTTCTTTGTCTTGGCTTGCTGTCGTGGTATTTACGCTGAGTCATCCTTTTTGGCCGCCTTGCACGCTGTCCTGATTCTGTTTTTGACTTTGGTTGAGCTGAAGCTGACTAGGACAGACCAAACTGAGATTACTGAGGCAAAATTTGCAGCATTGCCTGCCACCAATCTTCCTTGGGCAGTTGGTGTCTTCGTATCTTTATCAAGGTTTCATCTGCCTCTGTATACCTGTAAAAATTTTGTGGGACCTCAAATAAGTGATTAATCTCATGCTCAATGTAGAATAGATTTTCAAGCTTGTCATAGAGGCTCTACCCTGATGGAGGTCTTGTTTCTTCAGAGGTGCTGGCCGATGCTGTGATTTGATTTTCAATAAAATTTGTCATTCTAGTGGCATATTGCTCACGGGGGAGTAGTCTTCGTGTGCCGGTCAGTAGGTTGGGCAATCCTTTGTCTTGCAATGCTCCCATTTTAAGTTTGTATTCATCCACCTCAGCCTGCATTTCGTGAAATTTCCTCTCCAGAGTTTGCACAAAATTTCTGAGGGTCAGCACCTTTTTAATTGTGAGGACAGCATCTGTTCTGTTGATGATGTTCAGGGCTTCCAGCTCCTCCTTGGTCTGATTGTTAAGAAAATGTATCATCCTGTTGGCCTGCACAGGCCTATTCCCTAGTGCTGTTCTGGCCTTCTGGCTCTCAACCTGTGCTTGGCCTATTAATTCCTTCTGTTCATGAACTGTTTTGATTGACTTCCATTGTCTGGTAAAGGAGTGGTCAATCCGAGCCCAAAAAATCCTTTTTATTTCTGCCAGAGTATTTTCTAGTTTCAGTTCCTTCTCTAAGGCCTTTATTTTGTCTTTGAGGGCCCTAATCTCTCTGGTCTTCTCTGCTACTATCATCTTGGATTTGTCATACTTAGCTTCCAGCTCTGCCAATTTCTCCTTGGCTTGTTTGATCTCTGTCACCTGAAGCTCCAGCTCTTTGATAACTTTTGTCAATTCATCCATGTTTAAGCTAGACTCAGGAGATGTTGTTGTTGTTGCTGCCTCTGTAGTTGTGGCAGTGGTTGGGGCAGTCTGAGGAGGTTGGGAGGTTGATTCTCCCTGTTTGTCTAGGAGTGCCATTTCTAGCTCCTTTTCCAGATCAATCACTCTTTGATTCAGCTGCATTATTAGGTCCAATTGATCCTCAGCTTCCTTTTCTTTCTGCAATTCTGCTGTTTGAGGGTGCTCAGTAGGAATTAATTTTAGTCTCTTCTTCAATGCAGCAATATCATCTTCTTTATTTTTCATAAGGGCCCTCACACCCTTAGGATCCTTAGGATCATGTCCTAAGTCCACAATGATGTCCTCCAGTGTTTTGATCCTGTTGTCCTTGGCCGTGGAGGACATTCTCTCCAAATCTAGCTGAGTGTTGGTGTTCTTCAGAGATTCTTTTAATTCATGGGCCATTGTGGCCCTGTCTACCAGTGTGGCATAGACCATTTCCCCCGTTTGCTTATGCAACTCTATGTGATCCATGGGGTGAATGTCTTTTGCCATGACTTCTAGCTTTGTTTTTACAAAATCTGCAGCTGAGTGAGGCTGCGATACCTTGGGTTTAAAATGGTTGAGGATTATCTTTTCCTCTTGGATATCATATACTGACATCAGCCTCTCTTGTTTAGTTGGCGTTGCCTTGAGAAATTGTTTGTATACCTCCACTCTTAACAACTCATTTTGTGCCTTAATCTCTTTGAAGGAAGCCTTGGTCCTGGATGGCTTCTTGCTCTGCTGAGTGGAGGAGGACACCTCCATGCCAAGTTGTACTCCTTGCTCTTGTCGAAAAGAGCTTGTGGCTGTTTGTTGTCTGTCTTCTCTTTATTTCCTTGGGCTCTCAAGGATTTCCTCGTTGATTTCTTCTATGACTGGAGAATCAACCCTTTGTCTTTTGGCTTCAGGTTGCTGAGCGGATCCACTAGTAGGTGTGGACTCCTCTCGGTCCCGTTTCTTGCCCCTTTCCTCATGTGTAGGGGTCTGTAAGGCAGGCACTGTTGGTGCCTCTGTTTGTGGTGGAGGAGTTTGCTCTTGCTGCTACCCAATTGAGGAGGCAGGCTTTTCTTTCACTACTTCTTTTCCTGCACCCATTATTCCCTTGCCTTTTTCTGTACCTGATGCTGATGTAGATGGCCCCTGGGTGACTGGTGCGGTTACAGCAGTGGAGGTACCTTCTCCAATTGGATGCGGCTGCTTGACAGTTACCTGCTACACAGAATCTAAGTCAAGAGTTTTTTCTAAATCCTTGACATTTCTTTCCATTATTTCTTCTTGAGTTAGTTCCTCAATTAATGTGCCTTGCAACCATTCTTGTTGGTTGGCATACTGTTCAATTTGTGGATATTTATAGTGCTTATACCCTAGCAGCCTGTACTTGACTCTTCTAGCACTGATGAAGCCTTAGGGTTCATAAGGGACCAACCAGAAGCTTCTCGATAGCTTGTACTTATCTCTGAGAATTTGATCAGCCTCTTGCCAACCCTCTTTCTTATTCATGATAAAGGGGCCCAGGTGGTCTTTGAACTTGAGATGGGCTTTCTTCTTGGCACTATGAAAGTGGGTGAGGTCAGAGTTAATAAGCTTCCTATAGTATTCCAAGGCAAACATTCTCATTGGTACATATCTTGGGAGCCTATATGGATAGAGCTCACAGCCATAAATTCTGATGACTGTATGATTTTGGTATAGGTACCAATCACCTATTTTATAGTTCTTGGACAACTGCAGAGTTTTCTGGATTTCAAATGACAGTCTGGGAGGAGGGGATCTCATTAATAGGCAAGAGACCGGGTAGACAAATTGATCAATAAATTCACCGTAAGAATATGGTGAATCTTGGACTTGGTGGAAAACTGATGACCAGAAGATGACAGACCTCCTCTCTCCCCTAGAATCCAGCTTCTTGATGGGGCATTGAAAAGCCTCGGACTGATAATACATGAACAAGTGGTAGATATATGATGAATATTTGAATACACCCTCCCTATACACTTTCAAGAGCTGGTCATGTATTTTGTTGGCTATAAACTTGGCAAAGTTATATTTGTAAGCGGGAGGCTGGCCTGGGCTGTAAGCAGCTAATAATACTAGCACTGTCTCATCAATGTGCTCACTCATTTTGTAGTCCAACACATAGGAGATCATGTCAACCAGGATTTTGCGTACATCAGTGAAATGGACATACAAGAAAGGAGGTGGCCCCGTAGGCTGGCGGTCAACTCTCATGAATGTCTTGGTGACCTTCTCAATGTCAGTAGTGGAAAGTTTGGCACCTGCATCCACTAAATAGTTCATGGAGAAGGGAAAAAGCAGTTGAGTTTGCTTGAAGTTGAGCATCTGGTTGATGGAGTCAGGATTGATGTGGAAGAGTATGCTCCCAGATGGAGACTTTACAGTTCTCTGATTTGGATCATAATTCTCAGCACATAAGCGGATGATTTCTGGAAAAATATTAACAGATGGAAGGAAATAGTAAGGCAGATTGGACTCCCATATCCCATATGTGTCATTGTTGCTCAAATAGCTGTCTCTCAATTGGCAAAAGGTGTGTAAATGGTTCCTGTTAGCCACAAGGTCTTGGATGAGGTAATCTTTGTCAGCAAGAGGCATGGCCTCAAGCTCCTTGTTTGGTGGATTCATAGGAGCGACACTGAGAGCTGATGGTGTAGCCATTGTATAACTTTCAGGTGTTATCTTTAGAATGCAGCTTCTGAGTGTAACAGTTTGAATATGATAGCTTGTAAAGCTTTAGAAGTAAGGTGGCAGACTAAATGCAGATGGGGCCAGATTTGCCTTTTGGAAGGAGCAACTTGGAGGAGTAGACTTAACTCTGGTTTCTTCTGGTGAATTCTCAGGAATTATGGACAGTGAGGGAAAATTGCAGAGGAGAGCAGGATTATAGTCTGGTGAAATAAAGTCTTTAAATCATACACTCGGCAAAAGGGAACAATGTCGGGCAGGCGTGAGAGTTTAGCGTGCGTTTAAGCCTAAAACAAGTGTGTAATAGTGAAAACTTGAATACAGGGTGCCTTAGATCTTTGAAGGCTACTCATTAACAAGTGAACATTATTAATCTAGGAGTTCTTTAGGCAATTTTAGTGGCAAATTCGCAGAGAATGGGAAGAACACGGCAAACGGGTTGGTTTGGCAAAATACCTAGATAATTAGCGCCGAGAGCTGCCGGTTGATCGACGAGCGAAGAATGTAGTTGAATTTTGCAGGTGGCGGCGTCCAAATCGTTTGAATTCGAAATATGGAGGAAATTTGGCATAAACGAGCAGAATAGCGCCCTCAACATTTCAACGAAAATTACCCAAAACGGTCCATTTTCGTGCTTATAACAATAAATTTGGCGCATATGGATTTTTGGCACTTTCCCGCGATGACGTCAGCATGACGTCATCAGCGGGCCCCGGGTACGGACGGTGACGTGGATGCTGACTTGGATGCCAGCGTGGCGGGACACGGTGGAGGCATGCGGAGGTGGCAAGACAACGTGGAAGGCAACGTGGCGCAGCGGCGGGGGCCTCGGGCGTGACGTAATAGTGACGAGGGGCTGACGTAACGGGGGTAGCAGTTTGCGAGGGGTGGTTTCCGGTTTCCCCGCACCGCCTTTGGGGAAAGGTGGTATCGGGGGGGAGGGCTCCGAACAGCCCCAGCTACCGACACGTGGCCCGTGTACGAGAGCAAAACCACTCGCTCCCTGGACGCTAAACATCAACACATCCACCGCCCAGATTACCCGCCCATCGTTGGATCAGGCGCGGCGGGAGATCGATGGTTGGTGGGCGCTCCAACACGGCGTGCAAGTTTGCGGCGGGACCCGCCCGATATTTAATTAACATTAAATGGCGTGGGCTCAAAAACTTTGGCTTTGGTGGGTTTTATGGGGTTCAAATGGATAAGGGTTAATGGGACGGGGCTTAACGAAATATTTAAACATTGGGTTTGACCGCGGGGGTGAATTTTCAAAGGTTTTCGGGTGAATGGTGGGTAAGGGTTTAGTTATAGGCTATTAATCTTAACCAGGGGTTAGATTAATTCCAAGGTAAGGGTTGACTAGAGTCCCAGATGGACTAATGTCTCCCATGACAATGCTAATTAGCTATAATGCTAAGGGGGGCGAATATTTACATATTTTTTGGGTTTTTGCATGAAATGCTATAATAGTAGGGGGAGGGGGAGCACTTAGGGAGATGTATAATAAGTTTAGAAATTAATATGGATTTGGGATGTCAAAGAGGAACAGAGAGCTGAGTAAACTTAGATTTAGAAGCAGATGAGAGTGAGGAATGATTTTACACAAGAAATGTGGCTTCTTTTCGGAGAAGAAGGTCACAACCTGACATGAATTTCACAAATGAGAAATGTAAGGAGGACTGTTTAGGTAGATCCTACAGTCCTCAAGGGGATGTTAGTAAGAAAACTTTTGAAGGGAATGAGGGAAGTTAGATACGGTTTGGTAGTTTGCCATATAGGTCATTGCTCTTGCCTTTCTCTTATTGGTGAGATCAGATATGATTTTCCATATATCATGTTTTTAGATCTTGTTTTCTGCAACCTCCAACTGCCTACCCTGCCTAATATGCCTAAAATTTTTTCTTCTTTTGGATGGGTGCACTTAGCCTTGCAAACCCTGATAATCCTCTTTTCTTTTTGCTGCCCTCCTATCTAAGTCTACCCTTATGTCTTCCAAGGGGCCAGATTAAGCAGTTGGGCTCCTTCCTTTCTCTATCCAACTAGTCATCTGCCAAGCTTGAACTGTTTGAGTAGGTACTTTCTCCCTAGTCTAGAACAGGCAATTTAAAACATGGTATGGCCCAGCTTGAACTGTTGGACCATCCATCAAGATAGCAGTGGCATTTTGGCTTAGCCACTTTCATGGTCTTTATTTGGGGTTCATTTCATTTATTTTTTCTTTTGACCAGTTCATTTTCTTGCCTTTTGATTATTCTTTTAAGGCATACCCTCTTTACATTTTCGATTGTCTGTTTCTTTCACAAAAATGGAACCTTTGTATCATGGAAGATGAACATTTTTGGCACTTCCATTGTCAATCATGAAAAATGAAAACCTATTGGTATAGGAGGCTAACAGTGGCTCCACTTGGGGATGGCTTTTCCAGATAAAAAGCCAAGAACAGTAGGTCAGATGGCCTTATTTGTCCATTCTTGTTGTAGTCTGAATTTTCCTTTTGTTGGAGACTATTGATCTGAATCTTAGATACTTGTATGAAGTATCCACTGAGCTGATTTGCTATGAAATTACAGCTCTGTTTTTTACCTGTTTCTCCGAGTTCTCCTCATCACCTTGATAGTTCTCGAGTGTTTTCTCTTGCTTTCCAATGATAGGACAAAAACATATATCAAAAAATGGTGCAGTACCCTGATCTTTCTCAAAATCTGCTCCACTTGGTGCTTTATTTATCTGCTGTAAATGAAAATACTGAAAATACAAATATTTATGTACAACATATGACTGTGCAGTGTTTCATCAAAGGGGGTCAAAATAATGCTTGAGCATCCTCCCATTGACTAGGCCTTCCTCAGAGCCTGAGCCATCCAAACTCTTTAGAAAATAGGTGTTATTACCTTGTACAACATAAATTACATAAGGCCCCTTCCATAAGAAATCAAATTTACCATGTTTCCCTTTGTCCTCCCTCCTGGAATCCCATCTCAACACTTTGTTTCCTATAAAGAAATCTTCAGCTTTGGTTCTTTTGTCAAATACTCTTTTGAGCTTTTCTTGCAGTACTTGGGTTCTTTGATAGAATTCCTCTCTTGTTTGTTGTAGGTGAATTGTCTGATTGATCCTTCTTTGAATGTCATTGGATTGAGCTTGTATTTCTTGTAGCAACTTGATTACAGGAATACCTAAAGATGAAGGAAACCTTGCTTACATTCCATAAACTAGTTCATATGGACTTGTGCCAATGGATCTCTTGGTGGTCAGTCTGTCTGCCCACAGTGCATTCACCAACTTCTTATGCCAATTCTTTTTAATTTCCTCCAAAACTTTCTTAATGATGTTGATGAGGCTTTTATTGGAAGACTCAGCTAGGTCGTTGCCTTGAGGATAATAAGCAGTGGAATGACCTAAGGTCATATGATATTTGTGGCAAAAGTTGATCATTTTCTTGGACTTGAAGGCAACAGCATTGTCTGTAATAATTTTGTCTGGACAGCCAAACCTGGACAAGATGTTGGTTTCTAGAAATTATATAATAATGGAGTCATTGGCTTGCCTACAAGGGATGGCTTCTATCCATTTGGTAAAATAGTCTGTAGCAGTCAGAATCCACCTATGCTGGCCAGAGGATGGAGGGTGAATTTCACCAATAAAGTCTAAACCCCATTGCTGGAATGGTCTCTCAGTTGAAACTGGCTTGAGTGGTAAAGGCAGCATCTTTCTCTTGCCTTAAAAAATTTGGCATTTGTGACAAGAAATTACAAATTTTCTCACATCAGTAAACAAGGAGGGCCAATAAAAACCAGCCCTTAGGATTTTATCAGCTGTGGACTTCCAGTATAAGTGTCCTCCACAGTCACCTGCATGAAATTCTTTGAGGACATTGTCAGTTTCGTCCAATGTTAGGAAATTAAGTAAGATTCCTTTGTGATTTCTCCAAAACAAAACATTTTCTATGATACAAAACATTGATGCTTTCATTTTCAAGAACCTTTTCTTGGTTCTGGACAACCCTGGAGGAGCTTGCAGGTTTAACAATACAAAACATATATCAGCATACCAGGGAGATTGTAGAAAGGCTTGGTTGATCTGTGGAGTCGCCATCTCCTGTTCGTTGTCCAGTTCATTAATGTCAAGGGCTTGAAAGTTGGTTTCAGTCATCAGCTTGGCTAGACCTTGTCCTTTTATTAGTTTGGTAGGCTTGATTTCGATGTCATATTCTAAGATATTAGCAATCCATTTTCCCCTTTTGCCTTCAATTCCT